>SJYO01020080.1:132392403-132726209 GCA_006410555.1 Capra ibex
CCCCCCCGTGAGTAGAAGGTCACAATATAGAAAAACGGAAAAGTATGAAAAGTACCGTAAGAGCTCCGTCCCTATGACCTCGCCAAACGGTAAGGGAGATTCTTATGACCCCAATAAGCGGTAAGCGAGGAGGCCACCCAGTGCAAAACAGTCTTGAGAGGTGACACGAGGCAGGCAGAACCCACCAGGACACACCGTACCGAGTATCGAAGTACCTCAACGCGTTCGGGGAAACGATGTTCCGATATTAGGTACTTGATATTAAGTACTTGATATCGATATTAATATTCCGATATTAGGTGAGTCGATATTTCGCCCCTCTTTTGTCGGTTAAGACCGTACATCATCGATGAGTTACTTGTACTTGATAATGACCTCCGGAACGACCGAGTGGGTCCGGGTAGCCCTGACAGGACGGAGGTCGAGTAATGGCAGGTCGAAAATGAGAACGACTAGAGATGGTACAAGAGTGGTATGAAAGATAAAATTTAAGGGTTCTTATCCTTAACCTAACCAAGCTAAAACACACCCGACTTACGAAACCCTGGTCGGCGAAGGATACGAAGACTAACCGGACCGACGAGTAACCGGTTGGAAGAATAACCGGTAGAAACCGAAATAATGGGGAGTGACCGGTTAGTCGATGTTGTCTCCTGTCATTACAGTCTATCACACTTATGTCGAGAATTTCCGACGAAGTAATCCTCTCTGGGGCCCTTCCGAATCTCGGCGACAAATCATACATGTAGGGTATTCCTCGGACCAGTGTACAATCCTCCCGAATCGACACACCCGTCAATAAAGAAGATTACCTAACACTCAAGAAACTTCTACCCGTGGACAAAGTGCCTGAGGACTGTCTTACAATTCTGTTGTCCGTGAATTGTTATAATACCCCCACTTAAATTGTCATAATACCTCCACGGTACCTCCGACTGTGTAAGACTCCTTCCAAACCTCCTCTTCCGTCCGTCCGTCTCTTTCCTAAGTTTACTGCTACCCTTAAAGTTTTCTACCTCTCTTCGTCTTACGAAGTGTCTGTCCCCGTGAGCGTATTCGTTTTAAACCTACCTGCTTTTCTGGTTGTAAAATCCCTTTCTGTGTTTATTACAGAACGGACCCGTTTCCGATTGGACTTAAACTCGATGTAAAAAACGACTATGTCGATACTTAACCGTAAAATAAATCAGAAGGATACATTTAGGACCCAGGGAATTAAAAAATGTGTGTGTGTGTGTGTGTGTGAATGTTGTATTATTTTTATTTTGTAAGGTATTTTTGTATAAGGTGAGTACGTAAATGAAACGATCGACGACTCTCCATCTTCATTATTTTGTATGTTTCTTATTATTTTTGTGTGAGTCTCCGTCGAACGTGTCTCCTACCAACAAAACGTTCGCGAGTGTCTAGAATAAAATTCCAGCTTCGGGGGTCCACAGAAAGGAGTAAAAAGTTGGCTGCCAACACCAACACGTTCTCCGTGCCGGTCGGGACCCCTTGACGGGGGGTCCGAGTGTGTTTGTCGTGAACGTCGGCGCCTGAAGGAGAACCGAGACGGACCTCCGTCGCCAATCACCACCCCTCAAACCCCCGACGTCCGACCCCAGTCTGAACCTTACCACGATTAAGACTGAGGTCAGGGGAGTAAAAGTACAGACAAACTGTTAAAATCAAAGGGTGACCCTCTACTTATGACAGGACTTTCTTAAGACCTCCCCCGTCGGGAAGGTTTACCCTATAAGGGTCTGAAAAGTTCCTTATTCTGAGGACTAACCACCCTTACGACGACAAAGTCAGGAACCCTATACCACTAAAGGAAGAAGTGACACACCGAGCGTCGGCGAGTCCGCACAGGCTGAGAGACGGTGGGGTACCTGACATCGGGTAGTCCGAGGGGACAGGCACCCTAAGAGGTCCGTTCTTACGACCTCACCCAACGGTACGGGAGGAGGTTCCTTAGAAGGGTTGGGTCCCTAACTTGGGTCCAGAGGGTGTAACGCCCACCTAAGAAATGGCAGACTCGGTGGTCCCTGCGGGACCACCTCCAAAGGAGGAGGGAAGTCAAGACAAGTCAAGTCAGCGAGTCAGCACGGACTGAAAGACACTGGAGTACCTTTCTTAGAGGGAGGACGATTAGAAGTGGGATTTTAGTAATGACGTATATTGTCGGTCTAACTAGGGTTATGAAAGTCGAACAGGAATGGGTTGAGACACCAAGAAAAATGGAGATCCTAGTTCAAGAAAGGGAAAACGAGCTTAAATTAAAACGGACGGGGTTAGAACAGGGTGTGAGAAAGGTGGAAACGTGTGATAAAAGACCTGTGTTTTCGATTTTAGGTCGTCACTTGAGTGACAAGGAGACAGGATGTCGGGGAGAGAGATCCAGAAACGGATGTCTCAAGACTGCAACCCGTACTTAAGAGTAAAGGAGAGAGCTTTAAGTGGTCAAGTCAAGAGGTGTAGATCGGGGTGGAGACCGTAGGAGGTTTCGCTCGGACGAAGGTCTCGTAGAAGGACCTGGGAAGTAGTCACCTACAATTAGAACGGAGATAATGACCAACAAAAGACTACGTGGGTGCGAACAAGGGAGTTGACTTTGATATGGGAGGATCTCCCGTCCCATCAAGTGGAGGTTGTGCTCCGAGACCTCAAATTACTGAACGATCGTTGAACCTATGACAATAAATATTTAGTTAAAGTAACGTTCGTCTCGAACTTCTAGTTCGTCAACTTGTAAGACTATTATAGTCGCGGCGTACATGAACTTTACTTGTTCGGTCGAATGGTCCTCTGTAAAGAGGAACCGCCTAAAAAGGACACATCAGTCGTGTCACATCCCCCTTCCGGAGAGTCCCTCTCGGTTCTCTGACCCAACGATTAAAGCAAAGACGACCTTTGATCGATTCGAAGGAGAGTACTCACTCGGACGAAGGGTCCCTGAGTCAAACCAATTCTGCACGTAAAGCCTCCTATCATATTAGGGTTCCGACGCCACCCCCGTGCGAAGACTCTGGCACCAGGTGCAAACGAGTAGACGGGGACAAGACAAGATAAAGAGAAGAGAGCAATCCCATCGGAGGTCGGAAAGAGAGAGAGAACGAAAGGGGGGCAGTCACAACCACTTACACTATTGCTAGAGTGAAAGGAACATAGGGAAGGAAACAAGATTGGTGTGAAACCGCACAAGAGGAATCTATTTGTAAAGAGTACGGCACTCACGACTCACGACATGTGCGTTCGAGACCGAATGAGACGAGTCTTATAAAACCACCCCCTTTTTTTTCTTCCTCTTTCTTTACTTGAGAGTCGGGACTATGTAAAAAGAACATAAACTCGTAACGTAAAAGTGAGTTCTCACGGTTCAGAAGTTCTTTATACTGGAGTAAGGGAGCACGCGAGGACCCTGAGGACCTCCACCCCATGTCGCCGTGACGGGAACACGTCGGGGTAAAATGTCTCTCTCTTTAGTTCTGGGTCTCGGGTCCGCCAAACGGACTCCCCGAGTAGCTCAGGGACCGGTCGTTCTCTCGTGTTGCACCCCAAGGACCAAAGGTCGGTCAAGAGATCGGCGCCCGTTCCCCTGTTCAAACTTGTCTTAGAAAGTCTCCGTTTAATTAACGTTTCGTCGGTTCTTTCCCACGACGGGACCCCAAAGCCCTCCACTACGCACTCTCGTTCCTGAGACTGACGTCTGTCTACTTCCCTTTCCTTAAGTGAGTCTTTGACACGATCTTTCTTTTCCCCCTTGAGGTGACTCCGTTCTTGTTCCCCCTCTCCTTTGGAACTCGACATAAATAACCACAAGTCAGGATGTGTGGTTCAACATAAAGGACGGGAAAGTCTAGAGACGGGACTCTGGACTGGTCCCCTAAATGGCACTTTACTCCTTTCGAGTTCCCGGAAAGTGGACGGAAGGTTCTGGGACCCTCCCAGGATCACTACGAAAGAGCACCGAGATAGAAAACCATTTTAAACGTTTTCGTTCTATCAGAGAAAGACATTACTCAGGGGGTCCAACATGTTCGAGATCCTGAGTGTTTTAGACTTGGACGACGATCCGGGCCGGGGGGGCGGGGGTGTCTGTTTTATAGGTATCGAAACACGGGGCTCTTTGGTGAGGAAGGATTTACCTAAAATCCGGAATTTGATGGTCGATACCAACACGGACGAGACACTAATGACCCGTTAACCTTAAGAACCGCAATCCCTTCCTTCGATCGGAAAAACTCGTGAAGAATACACTTGTCACAACAGTTTTTGAGGTAGTTTCAGGTCCGAGTGTTGTAGAATGAAAAAGTTCCCTCCTTTTGTCCAAACGCCTCCAGACCATCGAACCACCTTTGACGTACCGAGGTCGTACCGCGTCAGGGTGGACCTCGAATAGTAAAACGTATTCGCCCCCTTGACCCTTCCTTCTCCTAGGACCCCGCCTCCCTTTCCGGAAAGGAAAGACGTACTCAGTGAAAAGGAACAGAAGGAAAGCGAGAGGAAAAGAGAGGAGAAAGACACTTCCACTAGTTGCACACAAACACTCCAGACACCAGAGATGTTCCGGAGCCCTATCCGTGGGTTTCACGTTTTCCGTCAAGGAACGTTCAATTTTCTCCCTCGTTGTTACAACCCACCGTCGGAACTACCCTCCCCCAAACCCCCTCTTACTTGTGTACATATACATACCGACTCAGGGTAACGGTAATTGGACTTTGGCAGTGTTGTAACTATTGGCCGACACACACACACACACACACACACAATCAGCGAGTCAGCACAGGCTGAAAAACGGTGGGGTGCCTGACATCGGGCGGTCAGAGGAAACAGGTACCTTAAGAGGTCCGTTCTTGTGACCTCAGCTAACGGTATGGGAAGAGGTCTCCTAGAAGGGCTGGGTCCCTGATCTGGGATCAGAGGACGTAACGTCCGTCTAAGAAATGGTAAACTCGATTCCCTTCAGGAGAATTGACCGAGATGGGTTTATGTTTTATTTTTGAAATATGAGGTTATGTTTTAATTTTCAAACTATTTTTTTTTACTTCTTCGTTTTATCGATACGTTTAATTTGGGACCTGTCGTCTCTCTATGTGTTCCGAATACCCCAACCCCGTGTCGACCTCCACTCTCTTTTTTCCATTCTTTTCGGAGTCCACTCTAAAGTCATCCTACGTCCGTCGACCCTTTCTACATGTACCTCGGACACCGTTCTCGGGTGTCCTCTCAGTCTTCCTTTGTGAGTCCGTCGTAGCAGGAACGTGACCCGGTCCCGACTCCACCATGGGCGGGGCTCGGGACACGCAAAAGTCTCGACACGCAGACCTGAGCCCGTGCTCAATCTTCGTTCCTCCGACCAAGGTCGAGCCCCAGGACCCGAGGTGGCACCCAAGGACTGAGTCATCAGACACTACGCGGACTCTCAGACGCACAAGGGTCACGGCTGGGGGAGTGCTACGGTCTCGAGGACCAGGTCCTGGTTTGAAACTCATCGTGACTGACGAAGTCTTCTGGGGTGAGGCCCGACGGAACCCAGTACGGGGAGTGTCACAGTTCCTTCATAACGGGTGTCCGTTGAGGTGAGTCAAAAGACACTATTGGTCACGCCCCTCTCTTAGACTTTTTCTTATCCATATACACGTACATATACACACATATACATGTAACGTACATATACATGTACACACATGTACACACATGCATATACACATACATGTACATATACATATACACACATATACATGTACACGTACACACATACACATACATGTACACACATATACATATACATGTACATATACACATATACATGTACACGCACATGTACATGTACACACATAAACACATACACATACATGTACATATACACACATATACATGTACACGTACATATACATGTACACACATATACACACATATACATATACACATACACATACACATACATGTACATGTACACACATATACACACACATGTACATATACACATACGTATACACATACATATACATACATATACATATACACATACATACTCCGAAGGGGGTACCGGGTCACTATTTCTTAGGTGGACGTTACGTCCTCTGCACCCGAGCTACGGACCCAACCCTTCCAGGGGACCTCCTCCCGTACCGTAGAGTGAGGTCACAAGAACGGACCTCTTAAGGTACCTGCCCCCACGGACCGTCCGACGTCGGACATCCTAGGGTCACTCAACCTGATTTCGATGACGCGTGTGTGTGTGCGCACACATATCAACTCAGTGAGACGACAGGTGAACTTTGACTGTCTTGCAATATCTAGTTGGCACGAGGTTGTATTTTACTTGTAAATTTTCTCCTCTAAGACCAGTGAGTATGAAAGGTCTGGAAACCTACAAGCCTAAACCCTCAGAACCGGAAAAGACGGGTAAAGGTCCTGAGTCACCCGCATAAAAGGGTTTCTACCTGACGGAGTCACTGCCTACGTGGGAGTCAGAAACCCCCACCGGTCCTTACCGACAAACGTCACACCTGTCGTGAGCCCGGATGTCTGAGGAGACAGGTGTGAACATGCACACCCGGAGAGTCCCGACTCTACTTAGACCTCACCCCAGTCCACTCTTGTTCGGTACTCAGTCTTAAGTTCCGGTCCAAGGGGGGTGGAGGTCCCAGGTGTGACTGGAGCCCCCAGGACCCCTACATTAGGTTGTCGCCGGAACTCAAGCAATGTTTTTACTAAACAGGTCCGTTCTTTTATTTGTATGAACTACATTACCAAACAAGAAACTAAGTACTGAAAATTTATAAACCTGTAAACCAGGGACCCCGAGATACACATGAGGACAAGGTCCACGAGGTTTACAATCTACACCCGGGCGTCTATTCTTATCCGGTGTGGCGCAAGGAAAAGATTTTCTTCTTTCCGCGAACAAGGGGGCGGGAGAGACGGAACAATATTCGTACTCTTCAAAGAGGACCTCGCCCACCGAGGGACTCTCCGTCCCGGCGGAGACGAGGGCGGTCGGACGGGCCCCTCGGACCGACGCGCGGCCGCCCCTCGGCAGACACAGAGAGGAGAGGGACAAGGTCTCGGGCACTGAGACGCGTTTGACGACTGTGGTCGATTCACGCCGGTGCCGGGGAGCGTCTGCGCGAGTCTTGCCCGGGACTCCAGAGTTTCGGACCGGAAGGCGTGCGACTCCCTTCCCCCCAGTCCTGTCACAGACTTCAGATAAAATTTACGACAGAGTTCCCCCGAAGGTTGTCCACGCACGTCCGAACTGGTTGCTTCTCCGAAGTCTGCCTTCTTCAAAATAAAAAATAATAGAATAATAACTTCATATCAACTAAATGTTACACCAATTAATGATGACACGTCGTTTGACCACATATATATATACGACGACGACTCAGCGAAGTCAGCACAGGTTGAGACAAGTTGGGGTCTCTACCGTCGGGTGACCCGAGGGGGTAGGGACCCTAAGGGGTCCGTTCTTGTGACCTCACCCGACGGTAAAGGAAGAGGTTACGTACTTTCACTTTTCACTTTCACTCCAGCGAGTCAGCACAGGCTGAGAATCGCTGGGGTACCTGACGTCGGGTGGTCCGAGGAGGCAAGTAACCTAAAAGGTCATGTTCTCACGACGGAAGAGGTATATATATATACATGTATATATATATGTATATATATATGTATATCACCACCAACCCTTCTAGGGGACCTCTTCCTTTACCGTGGGGTGAGGTCATGAGAACGGATCTTTTGAGGTACCTACCTCCTCGGACCGCCGGATGCCAGACACCCCAACGTTCTCAGTCTGTCTTGATTTTGTGATGAGATTTCCCAACACCCGTCGTCGAACGGAACTTCGAGCAAGTAGGGCGTCTGGGAAACCCGGGTGGGACCTCAAGAGTCACTTCTGGACCTCTGCCTTGGTTACAAACTGTACAAATTGTCTACGAAGTCTAGGACAACGCTCACCAAGTACCTGGGCCCCCTCTCGACCGATGATACAAGTAGTAACATAACTAGCGAGTCAGGAGAGACTGCGAAACACTGACATCAGACGATCCGAGGAGACAGGAACCCTAAGAGGTCCGTTCTTATGACCTCACCCGACGGTAAAGGAAGAGGTCCCCCAGAATGGTTGGGTCCCTGACTAGGGCCCAGAGGGTGTAACGTCCGTCTAAGAAATGAGAGACTCGATGTCCCTTCGGTATAAATCCCCCTCCAACAATGAAAGTCAGTGTCTCGTCGAAAGGGGCGTCTCCTGTCTCCACAGAGAACCTCCGTGGTCTCGGGGGACGCCAATGGTCGTACTTGAGGCCTGGGACTGGTCAAAGTTTAGGGTCAAGGTGAGAAAAGATTGACACGTTAGAACCTATCTAATAGATCCGGAGTAAAAGAGTAGACAGTTGACCCCTACGATGTTCCGACAAGATCCTAGTACATTAATTGTCACGGACCGTGATAAATGATAATAATCATGAGAGACGACCATAATAAGGAGTTTATCCTCCTTCAAACCGTCGTCACCTCAAAAACGTCCTTATGACTAAAATCACCTAAAGACTTCTTTTACCACGACCTCCTCACTCATTTGTGTCTTTCATCTTCGACGACCCTTGTACCTCACTAATCGCCACGACCTGCGAGCCGAGGGGATCGACTACACCCACTCGTGCCTCGTTTAGGGTGAGTCGGGACGAGACGAGGGGATCGGCTACACCCACTCGTGCCTCGTTTAGGGCGAGTCGGGACGAGACGAGGGGATCGGCTACACCCACTCGTGCCTCGTTTAGGGTGAGTCGGGACGAGACGAGGGGATCGGCTACACCCACTCGTGTCTCGTTTAGGGTGAGTCGGGGACTTTCCCAGGAAGGGTCTGGTCCCAATGGATGTGATTAATGGGTTTGTGTTACGAAGGGTAGACAAGGTCCGGCACTCCAGAACAATTACGCTATCTCCCTTAGAAGGTCTTTCGCGGTGTAAGTTGAAGTCGTGTGGACGAAGTATGTGGGACCCGAGGTTTACCTCTTTTCTCCGTGTGTGTGTGTTTTTAACTAAATTTAATACGTCCACCTCCCATTAATTTATAACTATATTATTGATAATTTAATACGTCCACAGTCCCTCCAAATACCCTTTGAAGACCTTAGTGGCGTCCTCTCCACATCTGTCACTTTTGGAGACGTACCCCGAGCTTCGACCTTCTGTTACGACCCTTCAATGCCAACTTGACCCGTCGACCACTTCAAGTGCAAGTAGCCCTCCATCTGCAGAGAGACCGACTCGAGTAGGTCTGGCTCTCGTTCCGAAGGGGGGTTTCCGCACTCATGTGCCTTCTCCCCGGTGAAAGGAGTCCGTCCTTAGTGAAGAATTAAGGGTTTCTTTCATCAGCTTTACCTTTTATACCCCTTAGAGGGATTCTTAGTGGAAAAGTAAATTTTGATGTTATAAGTCGTTGTTGCCACAAAAGTAGAGACTTCAGTGTAACTACTAAAGGCTCGGTCTTTCTTTATCGGGACTTTGCTTGTCTACTAAGTCTCTCCTCACACCCCGTTCCAGACTCCCTAGTACTACCCCCGGGAGGGTCTAGACCTGGTCTTTACGTAAGCACTTGGCACCACCGACCCTATCCGTCTGAGTGGTGTCGATCAGACAACCTCCTTTTAAGATCAAGGTTCCGTCACTTAAAAATACAGACTGGTAAAACAGTGCACACGGTGATTTTTTCTTACCAGGTCTGCCACCAGAGATCATACCAAAAGTGCCACACCGCAGACGTCTCCCCAAACGGGAGCAACCGGTAATTGTTCGTCACACGCGTCGAATTTACCCTCAGGTTACACCTTTCCGTTCTTTCGGTTTACGACGTTACAGGAAATTAAAGTTTAGAGTCTACTTGAATTTACAAGTCGAAATTTTCGACGTCAACTGTCAGTCTCGGTTACCTCTTCTACTGTTGAAGTTCATAGTCAAGTTTGTTCGGTGAAAAGGGAGAAAGAAAGACGTTTTACGTTTTTATCTTTCAATACCAATTTGGGGTCTCAAGACTACACAACCGTAAGTTACAAAACTGAAACCAAAACTGAAACTAAAGTGCCTACATATCAACTACATGTACAATATAATCAAAGTCCAAATATTGTGTCACTGACCTGTAAATTCATGTAACGTTTTACGAGTGAGTCTATTAAGACCATTGGTAGACAGTGGTATACTTTAGCAAAACTAAAAAATTCCAATCTATCAACTCCAAGAATTTGAACTTTCTTGAAGTCTTGGTGGACCCCCGAACAATTTCGTGCATAACAACCCGGGGTGGGGGTCCTAAAGACTAAATCATCTTTAAACGTAAAGATTATCCAAGGGTCCCCCTTCAAGGGTTGAAAGGTCGTTCAAGAAACGACACCCACACCCCTGGTGTGTGTCAGACTTCTAGTGACAAGATTATTACGGAGGTCAAGTCAACCCGAGAACTAATTAGAAATTCAGGATTTAAGAAAACTCTTAGACTACTTTCGGTATCTGAAAAAGGAGTCTTTTTCGTGGGTCGATTCGTATCTGTGAATGTTAAAATCTCTTAAATAAAGATCCCCTAAGGTTCTCAGAAACGTATTTTCGAGAACAGGGTAGATCTCGTCTCCAGTTGTTTGAAAAAGACATTTACAGGTCTATCATTTATCAAATCCAAAATACTCGGTATATCTGGGACGCCGTCGATGAGTGCAGACGGGAACATCTCCCTTCTGTCGGTGTCTGTGATGCATTTACTTACCGGTACCGACACAAGGTTCTTTGGAGAAAGATACCTTTGTCCACTACCCGTCACAATCCGTGTTCCCGACATCAAACGGTTGGGAATCAGATCTTATACCTAAAATCTTAGTCTATATGGACCTAGTAATTGAGACGTTGTAAACCCAGTTGAGAATTGAACACTGTCGAAACAAAAGGAGTAGACATTTTACCATACATCACTGAGATCGATATTTCATAACGTGACTCTTAATTGACTCTATTAGGTTAGTTTCAAGGTTCGCAACGGGAATTTACATCAGAAAATAAAAGATTCAATCGATAGTAAATAAAAATAAAAAATAGACAACCGGTACGTATACCCTTGATTTTTCGGAGAACTACTTTCACTTTCTCCTCTCACTTTTTCAACCGAATTTCGAGTTGTAAGTCTTTTACTAGTACCGTAGACCAGGGTAGTGAAGTACCCTTTATCTACCCCTTTGTCACAGTCTGAAACAAAAACCCCCCGAGGTTTTAGTGACGTCTACCACTGACGTCGGTACTTTAATTTTCTACGAATGAGGAACCTTCTTTTCAATATTGGTTGGATCTATCGTATAAGTTTTCGTCTCTGTAATGAAACGGCTGATTCCAGGCAGATCAGTTCCGATACCAAAAAGGACACCAGTACATACCCTCTTCCGACTCCCGGCTTCTTAACTACGCAAACTCGACACCACAACCTCTTCTGAGAACTCTCAGGGAACCTGACGTTCCTCTAAGTTGGTCAGGTAAGACTTCCTCTAGTCGGGACCCTAAAGAAACCTCCCTTACTACGATTTCGACTTCGAGGTCATGAAACCGGTGGAGTACGCTTCTCTACTGAGTAACCTTTTCTGAGACTACGGTCCTCCCTAACCCCCGTCCTCCTTTTTCCCTGCTGGCTCCTACTCTACCGACCTACCGTAGTGCCTGAACTACCTGCACCCAGACTCACTTGAGACCCTCTACCACTACCTGACCCTCCGGACCGCACGACGTTAAGTACCCCAACGTTTCTCAACCTGTGCTGACTCGCTGACTTGACTTGACTTGACTTGACTACCCTAAAATCAAGGAACTGGTCCCTTACTTGAGTGTAGGGGGCACAACGTTCACGTCTCAGAATTAGTGACTTGTCGGTCCCTTTAGGGAATTTAGAATATTAAAACTATAAATCGTTATAGTCATTGTCATTTACCTATTGACAATCAGACTTCCGGAGATACTCGGTGCGTCCGTAACCCGTTATAAGTCAATCAAGCCAACGAGACAACACAGACTGAGAAACTCTAGGGTATTTGGCGTCGTGCAGTCCGGAGGGACAGGTAGTGGTTGAGGGCCTTAAGTGGGTTTGGGTGCAGGTAGTTCAGCCACTACGGTACGTAGAGTAGGAGACAGTAGGGGAAGAGAAGGACGGGAGTTAGAAAGGGTCGTAGTCCCAGAAAAGTTTATTCAGTCGAGAAACGTAATCCATCGGTTTCATAACCTCAAAGTCGAGGTCGTAGTCAGGAAGGTTACTTGTGGGTCCTGACTAGAGGAAATCCTACCTGACCAACCTAGAGGAACGTCAGGTTCCCTGAGAGTTCTCAGAAGAGGTTGTGGTGTCAAGTTTTCGTAGTCAAGAAACCACGAGTCGAAAGAAATATCAGGTTGAGAGTATAGGTATGTACTGATGACCTTTTTGGTATCGAAACTGATCTACCTGGAAACAACGGTTTCATTACAGAGATGAAAAATTATACGACAGATCCAATCAGTATTGAAAGGGAGGTTCCTCATTCGTCGAAAAGTAAAGTACCGACGTTAGTGGTAGGTGTCACTAAAACCTCGGGTCTTTTTATTTCAGTCGGTGACAAAGGTGACAAAGGGATAGATAAACGGTACTTCACTACCCTGGCCTACGGTACTAAAAGCAAAAGACTTACAACTCGAAATTCGGTTGAAAAAGTGAGAGGAGAAAGTGAAAGTAGTTCTCGGAGAAATCAAGAAGTGAAAGAAGGTAATTTTACCACAGTAGACGTATAGACTCCAATGACTATAAAAAGGGTCGTTAGAACTAAGGTCGAACACGAAGGAGGTCGGGTCGTAAAGAGTACTACATGAGACGTATCTTCAATTTATTCGTCCCACTGTTATATGTCGGAACTACATGAGGAAAAGGATAAACCTTGGTCAGACAACAAGGTACAGGTCAAGATTGACAACGAAGGACTGGACGCATGTCCAAAGTGTTCTCCGTCTAGTCTACCAGACCATAAGGGTAGAGAAAGTCTTAAAAGGTGTCAAATAACACTAGGTGTGTCAGTTTCCGAAACCGTATCAGTTATTTCGTCTTTATCTACAAAAAGACCTTGAGAAAACGAAAGAGGTACTAGGTCGTCTACAACCGTTAAACTAGAGACCAAGGAGACGGAAAAGATTTTGGTCGAACTTGTAGACCTTAAAGTGCCAAGTGCATAACGACTTCGGACCGAACCCCTTAAAATTCGTAGTGAAATGATCACAAACTCTACTCACGTTAACACGTCATCAAACTCGTAAGAAACCGTAACGGAAAGAAACCCTAACCTCATTTAATCAATTACGATAATAATAAGCTCGTCCGTGTTCTCTTAATACGTTCATGTCTACTTCTTGACCCTCACACCGTAAAACAAGATCTTAACACTCTACGCTTCCTACCTACAGAGCTTCCGGAATACACAAGATCGGGGACGGAAACAGAGGTCTGAGGAGGCCAGTGAGACGATGACTACGGGAACAGAGGATAGGTCCACCAGAAGTCCATCCGAGGGAAAAGGGACCTTACAAGAAAAAGGAAGGATGGGTAGGAGTCCGAAGACAAATATAGCGAAGGAGGTCTCCGGACCAGGGCATCCTAAACAAGGAAAGGGAACCCTGTGAGCAATCTGAAACATGAAGAAACAAACATCCACATGGACTACAAACTTACAGAAGACGCAATCTTCACAGCTGAAGAACTCCAGTCCTGGCACAGACAAAACCAGTAGTAGTATGTCGACCTCACCTCATGGTCCGAGTCGGGAATCACCGACGAGCTCTTTACAAATTCTTCACTTCCTCGGTCAAAATGGGTTCCAATAAGAACCAAGTTTTACTTTATTACGGAGACATAGAAACCTCGAGAGATGGTGACAACAGTAGAGATCCGACGACGACGATTCAGCGAAGTCAGCACAGGCTGAGACACACTGGGGTATCTACCGTCGGGTGGTCCGAGGGGGCAGGGACCCTAAGAGGTCCGTTCTTATGACCTCACCCAACGGTAAAGGAAGAGGTTACGCACGTTCACTTTGCACTTTCGCTTCAGCGAGTCAACACAGACTGAGAATCGCTGGGGTACCTGACGTCGGATGGTCCGAGGAGGTAGGTACCCCAAAAGGTCCGTTCTCATGACCTCACCCCACGGCAGCGGAAGAGGTGTAGAGATCCGTCTCCACCCTTTTTACTCTCCTCTCGAGCGAATACGTCGTCAAGAGCTGAATACAACGGAAGACACCTAATTCAAGGGGGTAGGGGTGTAACGTCTAGAAGTTACGGGAGAGGTTCACAGAATCTTTCGGTCAGTGTTTACTTACGATGAGTCACCACTATTTGGAAAAAATTAACTTCAAATCAACTACACGTTACAACATAATCAAGTCCACATGTCGTTTCACTATATATATATGTATGCATGTATGTATATATATGTATATGTATGTATGTGTATGTAAATGTATGTATGTATATGTATGTACGTGTAAATATAAGAAAAAGTAAGGGAAAAGACAATATCCAATAACCGATAGAATATTTTCTATAACCGACAGAATATTTTTGACGACACGGCATCCTGGAACAATACATAAGTAAAATATACATTCTCAAACATAGACTATTAGAGTTTAAGGGTCGAGTACGCAAGGGGGGAGGGGAAACCAGTGGTATTCAGACAAAAGACTTAGACACTCAGACAAAGGTAAAACAGTTATTTACTTGAGTATGGTATAAAATCTAAAGTGCATATTCACCATAGCATACAAGAAACAGAAAGACAAACTGATTTATGCTATTCGAGATCCGGGTAGGAACAACGACATTTGCCGGTGGAAACGAGAAAAACACCAACTCATTACAAAGTAACACACACACATATATGTGGTGTAGTAGAAATAACCACTCCCCCGCAGAAAGGTCCTCACCGACCAAAATTGTCTCTTGGGACCCCCACGTTTGGAACCGGGGTCTCGCCTCGAAAGGTCACACCTGGAGGTCCTGCTCCTCCCCCCCACCCACCCACACACCTTCCCCTCGGTACTGACTTGAGGAGGCTTCGGGTCGGCCACGGCCGACCTACGAGGCTTCGTTGTGACCTGAAACCTAGACTCTCTCCGCAGACTATGGGGACGTCCTTTTGGAGTGACTTAGGGGTCGGTGTGACTATTTCTCATAAACACTCTCTGTGATTGAGTCATAGACACCGAAGAAGAGCAGGAAGAGAAAGGGGACGAGGAAGGACGAAAGGGAAGGAGGAGAAAGAAGGAGAAAGTGACAGATTACTAATTTCGAGAATAAGGATCCATACCACGCCCTTCTCTTCTCAGGTCTCCCATTGGTACCAATTGTTATCGTAGCACAAATAAACACTTGAGCTGAGTTACCTATTCTCAAACCCACTTGAGGTCCTCAACCACTACCTGTCCCTCCGGACCGCACGACGTCAGGTACCCACCGTTTCCCAGTCTGTGCTGACTCGCTGACTCGAGGAGTGTGACGGACTAACTGACACCGGTTTTAAGAAATGTTTCTACACGTACGCACGATTCAGTGAAGTCAGTACAGTGGGCTACCTGACGTCGGGGGGTCCGAGGAGACGGGTACCCTAAGAGGTCTGTTCCTACGACCTCGCCCAACGGTACGGGAGGAAGTCCCCTGGAACGGCCGGGTCCTTAGTTTGGGTACAGAGAACGTAGAGGATGTGACCGTGCACCCAGGAAATGGTCGTCGTGGTGGACCCCTCGGGAACTGTTTCTGTGTACTCGAATGCCACGTCGGGGTCGTAACTTCCGCCTCACCGCGTCGTCCTCCAGAGTCCCGTGGCACGGGGCAGGGACCTGAGGAGAGACTGTGGTCGGCGTCGAAACCGTCTACCACGAGGGAAAGGCCTGAGAGGAACGTGAGGTCCGCCCGTAGGTACGTGCAAAGACGGACTGGAGAAAGGAGTCTTGACGCCCTCGGATAACTCAGCCATGTATCTCAGTCGGTCCCCGTCTCGGTGGTTGTCCGCGTAGCTATTGGGCCGACACCCTCGGTCACGGGGTCGGGGGACCTGAAACACGTCTCCTGAGCCCCACCCCCCGACCTATACGAAGAGGTTCCAACGGGTCGTCAACGAAGGATGACAGGTGTCGAGGTCGGAGTTATCGTGTGGAAATACCTCGAAAGGAAAGTGTCAAAATAGGGAAGTAAGACAGTGAGTCCGACAGCGGACCACTATAATAGACAAAACAGAACGAAACCGCTATCATCCCGTGGAGGGTTCATTTGGGGGAGGTAGGTTCGGAAAAGGTTCGGAGTCGAAAGCCTCCTTTGATTTAATTCTGTTCCCTACCAGATCCCCAGTATGTTACTAGAATTTTACCACTGAAAAAAAAAACAAAAGTTTCTGTTTCCACTTCTTTTACTGGAACTTACCTTTGTATTACCTTCACTCGAGACCTGACCATAAAGACCATGCCATCGGTGATCGGCGTACAGTGAGAGCTCGGGAATTTACACTGGCTTCTTGACTTGAAATTTAAATTAAATTGACTTTATTGATGCGTACGGATCATCGATGACATGACCTGGTGTACCGAAATCTATAAAATACAAATACATATCAGTGAGTAAGACCTCCAAATCCATTCAAAAAACCGAATGAGATGACTAAGAAAAGGTATATCACATAATGTCTTATAACTCACCTCAAGGGACACAATTTGTTATCCGGGAATAATGAATGGGTAAAATACATATCGTCACACAAATACAATTAGGGTTGAGGATTAAATAGGGGGGGTGATAGGGGAAACCATTGGCATCCAAACGAAAGAGACGCTCAGATGAAGACAAAACATTCATTCGAGTAAACATACTGAGACGCAAGAACTGGACCCGGAGCCAGTCCTTTATTGGTTCCATCCCTTAGGGTGTGGAGGAAGTGGAGGTTGACACTGTCTGGCAACACGACTTTTCAACGTTTTGAGGGGATATCACGTAAAAAGTTCGGAAACCACTTATAAAACCCCAAAGTTCAGATAAAAAGGGATGGTACATCTAGTAGTTGAGTGGTGTTATGGGTGTGAAGACGACGGCCTTTTCTATAAAGTGAGAGAGTCCGAAAGTAACTTATTTCTCTAAAAACTTGACTCGAGGAATTTTATAGTTACGAGGTATAATGAGGGGTCTATGTCTATATTTAGAAATATTGCCATGTGAAATGTTCGTGGTGAGACCTCAGAAAAGACTAACCATTAGTGTCACAAAGGAATAATTATGACATTTTTTACATTTTCCGTATTTGTAAAACGTTAGATAGACAAGAAAGACACGTCCGTATGTAGTCCCCGACGGAATTCGTAAGGATTACCAAGTGGGTAGTGTAAAAAATACTCAAATATACCCTTCTTTTAACATGGTCTTTTGACTTAAGTTACTGACGGTAAGATACTTATTTAAGACAATAGAAACTATGAGACCCATATTATTTTTGTATGTTTTCAATTTAAAGTCGTAGGAACGTCTCAATACAGTTGACAAAAATTACAGTTATTCTGTGACGACAAGTGGGTTACAGAAAAGGGAGGTTTTTTATGACGAACTAAAAGTCCAATACAAAAGTAATTTTGTTGAACAAAAATTGTCACTTTACGACACATACAAACGATTAAATACCTACGATGTTTCAGACTAGTTCTACTTCTCAATATTAAAATTCTGTATCTTGAGTCATTTTCAGATAGACATGAAACCTACTTTCTAATTTTATTTTGAGTCCATAGGTATTTTAGACAAAATATATTCAATCTAGTCTTTTACAGAACCACCTCATTGAAACTAGTTCGTCTAAGAAATATAAAAAAAAAACAAATGTGTGTCGGAGGATACTAGTTTCCCGTATAAAGTGTAGGATGTATAGGATATCCATATAAGACATTTATTCCATAACTAGTAACACTAGTCGATACTCTAAGGAAAAATTTTTTTTTTGGTTACCAGATTTATTTTGGTTCTCGTCTAAAGGACTTGACAGGTTGAAGTTATAAACGTTCAACTAAGTGACACGAAGGAACTGTCCTATTTGTGAGATTGATGAAGAGATTCTATACCTTTTGGGTTTCGCGTCCGCCAATGGGTATCCTAACGGGGTGCCTGTGAGTCGACGGGTAGACTCCCGGGTACTAAAAGGAATCCCCTCCCCCACCCTCCAACTTCCAAAAGGAGGTTTTCTAGGTTTGAAAGATTCGCCGGCAAAACTTTTACCGAATTAACGCTTCCGTGTTCTTTTGAGTTCAACTTTAGAGGTTCTATGAGTCTTTACAGTCTCGGGACTTTAGGGGGACGACGGAAGTAGGGGTGTATGGGATCACTCAAGCATGTATCTGCGATGTCCGGTCTCTTCCGTGACGTCCGGAAACGGTCACTGTCCCCGGGCGGAACCCGAACACTCCGAGAGGTCTGAATCAATGACTGTAAGCCCTGGAGACCCAGGGATGTAGACGTGTTCGAAACGGAGTTTCCTCCAAGACGGAGTAAAATATCAGAATTCGATTGGGAATCAGGGGGACGGACACCCTTTCCGTCCCTTCTTAAGCCCCAGTGTTGCTCAGTCTGTACCGACACGCTGACGCGTTGTTGTAAAACTCCGTACGTTTCTTTTCAATAAGGGTTCGGATCATCTCAAAAATTTTTAAGAGACTAAACAACTTTATTCATCCACTAACTTTATTTTCACGGAGGGACCGGATTTATATACAGTCTACTACGTTTAAGAGATAAGTGAAATCTCTGTCGAAAACTAGAACTGGTATTCGTTCTAAAGGACCTATTTAATTTCAGTACCTCTCTCTTCCGCCTGAGTCTTGTCCAGGTGATCCACCCGTTACCTTCAAAGTAGCCTGGGTAGGACTGAAAGACCCGTAGGTAGACCAAACAAAAGTGCTGTCCCGTTTTCGTAGAAAAGACCTGGTCCACTGACGTAGACTCGTTTGCTCACAAAACAAAAGAAAATTTTCACACGTGTTTCTACGAATAAACACTTCTTCTAAGGTCTCGACCGTAGGAACCCTCAATTAGGACTAATTATCCACGAACCGACATATTAAAACCGAGAACGAACTGTGACTCCAAGACCGGAGGTCGGTGGGACGTTAATGGTGACTCAGAGTCCCGCGTGGAACATCTGTGGGAGCACACCCCCTCTACCGCGTTGACTTACCGCATTTGTTATGGAATGTTGGTCCTTGGTGAGTAATTCGTGGAGTCGGGGTCCTACAGTGTCACGAGAGAGTAAAAGGGACAAGTAACCGTGGTGTTTCTCCACAACACAAAACGAAACAAAACGAGATTATACTGTAAATGATTTCAAAGGGGAACGAGACCCACCAACAGTCGTAATTCTTCTTGCATCTCAGTTGTAACGAACTCACAAAAGTGAGACCTCTCCAATTCGGTTGTACAGTCCCACCCCGAGTGTGAATCTGTGTGTAACCTAGTTGACTCTGATCCAGTACCTATCGATTACAAAAGACTCGATACCAAAATAATAAAACGAAATTATTCGTCCCTTTAGAGGTACGGTGAAGAGGTGGTCGAAGACCCTTTATAGAGATGACACGTAAGAGGCATCTACGTTACTGCACTCCCAAATTCCAACTTCCTGTTCTTGACACTACTCCCAAAAGTTCTGCCGTCAGGGTAGTCAATAAAGTTTGAAGCGGACTTTGCGGACCGTACGTCTAAACGTGTTTACCGCGAAGAACACATCCGATCTTAGTTTATTACGGACTTTCAACCCCCTACGTCCCGTGGACCCCGAAGTGGGTTGAGAAGACTTAGTGTTTCACTACACCCTCGTTGAAACTCCTGTACTGGCATAAACCTTGTTTGATCCCTTCGAGTCAAAAATAGTTCTTGAAAGACACACATTTCGTGTCTCGGTCTACAACACTCCCCTTTCTTGGAAGTTCTCGGTCCAGAATAACAATGTCTGTAGGTATTAGATAAACCTCTCAATCGCAGTCCAGACAACATTTATAGATACCCGATCGCAGGTTTCACACTAACACTAAAAGTTCTGGTCCTTTTCTAAGTTTTATAAAGTGTTGATGGTTCTAATTTCGGTTAAAGTTGGAGTTGAGTTGGACTCGGGAGTTTGGATCGGAAAGACTTTTGTTGTTAACCAGAAAATATAACTCATGGAACTTGTACGAACCGAAACACTATACAAGAATTGTATACACTACAATAAATCAAGACTTGATATAAGTCGAAACTCGAACGGAATAGAAAAGACGGTCAAGTCACGGTCCTTTAGAGAATGTGTCCGAACCCAACTCGACCTACTGGTGAAATCCGTGATTCGAAGAGGGGTCTAAACCTTGATGGACAAGGGTTTCGGTGGGTCTCTGGACAGTGGGCTCCATCAGATGGACTAAACCTTTAAGTTTTCCGACCCTGACTTTTCTTAACCTTCATTGTAGGATCCTATAATCCCTAGGGCAACGAAGTCAGGGGTTTACCGAGAGTAATGGGACTACTTGAAGTTTCTCATCTTTCAAGAGATTCTTATCAGAGTCGGACAAAGAAGATGTCTACGTCGAATAAACGGTCTTCCCGAAGTCCTAGGGTAACAGAAGTTCCAGCGTATCTAACACCCGAGGCACACTGACTCTTTCTCTACCTTAATCGAGTTCTTAACTCAACCTAAAACTTAAGACTTCAAGATAGACATGTCGATGTTTCTTTATGGACTGATCAGGGTTAGAGATTTCACAATCGTGTTTAAATCTCTTAATTAAGAGGTCTGTGACAATTCAGTTCTGATGACGATACAAGCAACTTGAACCGAAAAGGGTTTATTGTCTAACAAAGTCCTTGTCTTAAACACTTCACACACGTCTTAATAAAAAATAACCGCCATCATTTCGAGGTGTGTAAACACCCTTTCATCTAGTATGTAGAGTCCTTTAAGAAAGAAAACAAGAACAAGAGTGATTTTATACCCTTCTATAAGGTTCATAAGTAGACACACTACACCTTCTTCGTAAATGATTCCATATGAAAATTTTCAGTATTATCTAAGGTTTCTAAGCAACCTACGATATTAAAAGTAACCGATACGATTTCGGAAACTGACACACCTAGTGTTGTTTGACACCTTTTAAGAATTTCTCTACCCTTATCGTATTGTCTAGTGGAAAAGACGGAGAACTCTTTGGACATACGTCCAGTTCTTCGTTGTCAATCTTGGTCTGTACTTTGTTGACTGACCAAGGTTTGACCCTTTCCTCTTGTAGTTCCGAATAACAGTGGGGCGAATGAATTGAATATACGCTCCATGTGGAACGTTTAACTACCCAACCCACTTCGTGTTGGACCTTAGTTCTAACGGCCCTCTTTATAGTTATTGGAGTCTGTACGTCTACTGTGGTGGGAATACTGTCTTTCACTTCTCCTTTATTTTTTGGAGAACTACTTTCACTTTCTCCTCTCACTTTTTCAACCGAATTTCGAGTTGTAAGTCTTTTGATTCGAGTACTGTAGGCCAGGGTAGTGAAGTACCGTTCATCTACCCCTTTGTTACCTTTATCACTGTCTGAAATAAAAGAACCCGAGGCTTTAGTGACGTCTGTCACTGACGACGGTACTTTAATTTTCTGTGGAGGAGGAACCTTCTTTTCGATACCGTTTAGATCTATCACAAAATTTTTCGTCTCTGTAATGAAACGACTGTTTCCAGGTAGATCAGTTTCGAAACCAAAAAGGTCACCAGTACATACCTACACTCTCAACCTGTCAGTTCTTCCGACTCGTAGTTTCTTAACTACGAAAACTTGACGTCACGACCTCTTCTGAGGACTCTCAGGGAACCTGACGTTCCTCAAGTTTGGTCACTTAGGATTTCATTTAGTTGGGACTTATAAGTAACCTTCCTATCAACGACTTCGACTCTGATGTTATCAAAACGGTAGACTACACTTCTCGACTGAGTAACCTTTTCCGGGACTACGACACTTTCTAACTTCCATCCTCCTCTTCCCCTGCTGTCTCCTACTCTACCAACCTGCCGCAGTGACTGAGTCACCTGTACTCAAACTCGTCGAGGCCCTCAACCACTTCCGGGCCCTTTGGACCACACGACGTCAGGTACCCCAACGTTTCTCAGTCTGTACGGACTCCCTGACTTGTTGTCGTTTATGAATGGAATGTCAAGAAACGAAAGAATCGGGACTTTCTGGTTACAATCATTAAGGTGAAGGTATCTCACTCAGAGTCTACTTAACTTATTGTACCGGTTGAAATATGTAGTCGGAGAGCACGGGAAAATTTCAACAAAAGTTCTTTAGAGTCTTTAGAATCTGTGACACTTTTATATACTTTTCTTTTTAATAAAATAAACTCTTTTAAAGGTTGAAATAACTCTATTTTGACACATTTAATTTCCACATTTTACAGAATTAAACCACGTGTACCTATGACGTTATAATAGTGGTATTGGTATGTAGAGGTAGTGAAGTGTATTGATGGTAAAGAAGAAACGTCACTCCTGTAAGTTCTGGATGACCAAATCGTCGAAAGTCCGTATATTATGTCGTCACAGACAATCGATAGTGACATCACGACACGTAATCTAGGGGTCTCGAAAGTAGAAAATTGACCTTCAAACAAGGGAGATGACTACAGAGAGGTAAAGGGGTGGTAAGAGGAGAGACAAAGGTACTCAAACCGAAAAAGTCTAAGGTGTCTATTCCCGATGAAATGTCATAAACAGAGACAGACCAAATAAAGTAAATCGTGTTACGGGAATTCTAGGTAGGTACAACAGTGTTTTTCGTCCTACAGTAAGAATATCGACTTATTATAAGGTATATATATATATATATATATATATATATATATATATATATTTTGTAGACGAAATAGGTATACTTCGTTGACTGTTTCCCAATTATAGGTAAGTAGATAACTCCCTGTGTCCAACCAAGGAATAGAACCGGTAATATGTCTTACAACGACACTTACAACCTCATACGTATAAAAAAGTTTAAACGGAAAAACAAAAGAAACTATTTATGGGTCTTCCCCTTAACGACCTAACATACCATCAAGATCAAAGTCAAAAAACTACTTGGATGTCAACCGACTCGGTTAAATGAAAGGATGGTCGTCACGTGTTCCCAGGTTTTCTTTTTAGTACTATTTTATCGGAATTTTATCCACCCCGAAAAGGAATGCAGGACAAAGAGTAGTTGTGGTGGGTCCCTGTACTGTACTCTCGGGACCTTTCTGGGACCTACTCCATGCGTTCTGTCGACCCCGTGTGACGAGGGATGTACACAGGTGACATTGCACAGGCATCTTTGAGTCTTTGTTGGCGTATACCCACAACGACACTCGTAACGACCTTCTTCGGCGAACCGAGGAACCACCTTGGTGCTCTTCTCAGTTTGTCAACTCGATTCTTAGCCACGGTCATAGTCAGGGCAGTAAACCGTTTCTCAGGCACTGATCTCAACTAGTCAACGTCGATCGGTCACCTTACGCCTATTTAATCCCCAACTCTCAGACACTTAAGACTAAACACCGTAAACAGTTTTTTTTTTCACCTTTTCTAGCCCACAAACACGAGTGTATGTAAGACTAAGTGAAACGACATGTCGTCTGTGTGTCGAACACTTTGTCGACACGAGGTTATTTGGGGGGAGGTTTTTTTTTTCTCTGGACGCCAAACTGGTGCCCGAGTGTTTGAGGACTTTTGAATCGTTGACCGACAATATTCGGACATGCTAGACCGAGGCTGTGCGACGGTGTCAAGAAGAGACCCTTGACTGTCGAGGTCCGTCGGAGACCACTTTCTGTACATTCCATGGGAACGAAAGCTATGGACGGGTCCTGAAGGGTCCACCTGACAGGAGTACCCTCACTACGACCAAGGTAAGTAGTGTAAAGGGAGGTGTCACTGACCACTAATTCCTTTAGGGGAAAGTGTCATTAGAGAGTTCGTCCATCTTGTAACAAAACTCCTTTTGTTCCACCACTTTTCACAACCATTTGGGGTTTCTACGGTTAAATCGTCCTTCTAGTGTCTACTTTTCGTCTAACCTTTGTACGAGTTTAAGCACGGTGAGTTATCGTTTGGCGGCGGGGGGGTTTGGGTTGGGTTAATATTTTCCCTGGTTCCCGGACTTATCTGTAAAAAGAGTTTTTATTCCCCATGTTTTCTGGTTATTCATAAGTTATAGCGATTAGTCCCTTTATGTTTCGTTTTGGTGTTCCTCTATAGAGGAGTGTGGACAATCCTACCGATAATAGTTTTTCTGTTCTTTATAATTCATAAGTGGTTCTACCTCTCTTTTCCCTTGCGAACACATGACAACGACCCTTATATTTAACTACGTCGATGACTCCTCTTGTCAGACCTTCAAGAGTGACGTCTCTGGGTCCCGACGTCGCCTTGAGTTCCGTCTATCGAAAGTCCCTGACCTAAGGATGAAGTCCTTCTTTCCCTACGGGTCACGTCGGACCCGAGTCCTGGACCGAAGGATGGGCGACAGGGAGTCGTCGACGAACTTGGAGGTCTATCGAATCGCTGGAGACAGTAGAGACCAAGAGTAGACCTTTTGCACCCGTTGGAAGGGTCGGAGCACTGTTATAGCACCCTGAATATACATTTATCTAAACTTTCATGTGCACATCGTATAGGTTTATATATGAGTAGATATTTATCGAGATCCACAGGCCTTACATCATACGGGAGACGTCACACCAGGGCCCCGACACGAAGGACCCTCCCAGAGGGGTAGAGGGGGTCGGGAGGACCCGGGGGTCGCGACGGGGACTCATTCTCCTTCCCTCTCAAAGTCGTCTCCCGAGACGAACCCGTCTCCAGGTCGTCGGTCGTCCGACTCGTCTCGGGAGATCGGTCCACGCAGGCCGAACTCAGTGGCACGGCCCGGTCCACTTCGAGACTCCACCGTGGACGGACCCCAACCGTTCTGAAGACTCTCACGACACATTAGGGGTCATTAGTATTACTGTTGTTGTCCCCGCAATTACCTCCCGAATTTCGGACGTTTTACACCAAGTTAGGGGTTTCCAGGTCCTTGAGATGTTTCCAGGGCTATTCATAATAATAGAGAACCTTCCGTCGTCCAAAGGGAACACCCGTTTAAGACACACCCCTCCATCCCTCGGACTCTGTGGACCTCTCGTCCATTAGTCCTACCACGCTTGCGAACAGTAGTCCTCTTTCCTGTCCGTCTCTCGGGGTCTCCTCCTGGTCCCTACGAAGTTCCTCTCGCACGGAAGGGACAAAGATGACCCAACACTTAGTCGCCGTCGTTTACCGTCTTGTGTTCGAGTCCAAGATTCCAGTTCTCCCCTGGGACCTGCCCCCGGCGAACGGGACGTGCACACCAGACGATTGCCGTGTGACCTCCCAGAAACCCCGACTGGCCATGACCATCACTTACTTTCACCAGGACACCTTCCGCTCGTGTCAAGTCCACCGTACTCCAGTTCTGTCGGCACCAGCGACTGGGAACCGCAGTCGCGACCCCCACCACTCCTCCAAACCCCCGAGTGGACGGACCTCCCTTTGACTTCCCCTTTGCATACACGGGTGACTTTGCCCGGGGAGACAAGTCGAGGTTGGATTCGACCGGGACACAATAGTCTGGAAAGTTACAACCTCTCTTCGACCTTTAGATTACCAAAAAGAAAAATTTTTACTAAAATAACTACATATCAACTAAGTGTTACAACACAATTAAAGTCACATATCGTTTCAATGAGTCAAATATCTATGTATGTACACAATCGGTAAGTCAGTACGGACTGAGAAACGCTAGGGTACCTGCCATCGAGCGGTCCGAGGAGGCAGGTACCTTAATAGGTCCGTTTTTATGACCTCACCCAACGGTAAAGGAAGAGGTATGTACGTACGGATGTATGTACACACACACACACACACACACACACACAAGAAAGTATAAGAAAAGGTAAGACCGAAGGACGTCCTGTGACTTACATCAAGGGACGTGATATGTGATCCAGGAACGAATAAGTGCGACCCATACTGGAAAACGTAGAAGAGTAGAGTTTGAGCGTTAAGGAAGAAGGGAGTCGGGAGGAGGGGGAACCATCGGTATTCAGACAAGACATGCAGACACCCATGAAGACAAAGTACCTATTCAACTAAACACAGTATAAAATCTAAGGTGTATTTCCACTATGGGAACCTCTTCCTTTACCGGTGGGTCCACTATGGGAAACTTGCAGAAAGAGATTAAGTCAAGGGAAGTATACTAGCGGAGATCCGGTAGTCGTGACGACGTCCGCCGTAGCGGTGTGAGAAAAATACCGGTCGTCGTAAGGTGAGCGTGCGCCGCAGGGACCCCCGAGTCGACCATTTCTTAGGCGGACGTCACGCCCTCTGGACCCGAGGTAGGGACCCAACCCTTCTAGGGGACCTCTTCCCGTTCCGACGGGTGAGGTCACAAGAACCGGAAGGGAACACCGAGTCGTTCTTAGACGGACGTTACGCCCTCTGGTCCCAAGGTAGGGACACAATCCTTCTAGGGGACCTCTTCCCGTTCCGACGGGTGAGGTCACAAGACCGGACCTCTTATAGATACTTTGTCTTCATCTGAGTGTTTGTATCTCTTGTCTGAATACCAATAGTTCCCCCTCCTCCGAACATCATAAGGGAACACACATATATGGTGTGGAGAAAAAAAGAAAAAATTAATTAAAAAATTAACCTTTTATTAATGAAATGTTATAACACCACCAAAACCAGTATGTAGTTGTACTTAGTCGGTACCACATGCACCCGGGGTTCAGGACTTGGGAGGAGGGTGGAGGAAGGGGTAGGGTAGGGAGACCCAATGGGGTCCCGTGGTCGAAACTCATGGGACGAAGTGCGTAGTTTGAACGTGACCAGTAGATAAAATGTATGCCGTTATATATGCAAAGTCACGATAAGAGAGTTTAGTAAGATGGGAGGGGAAGAGGGTGTCTCAGGTATTCGGACGAGAAGTGCAGACACAGAGAAGACGACGGAGCGTATATCCTAACAGTCATCGTAGAAAGATTTAAGGTATATATACGTAATTATATAATATAACTACTAAGAGAAAGACGAATGAAGTGAGAAATATTATACGAAGTCGAAGTAGGTGGAGTTATCTTGACTGAGTTTACCCAAGAAAGAATACCGACTCATTATAAGGTAATACCTACATTCTCAACCTGACACTTCTTTCGACTCACGACTTCTTAACTACGAAGACTTGACTCCACAACCTCTTCTGAGAACTCTCAGGGAACCTGACGTTTCTCTAGGTTGGTCAGGTGAGACTTCCTCTAGTCGGGACCCTAAAGAAACCTTCCTTACTACGATTTCGACTTTGAGGTCCTGAAACCGGTGGAGTACACTTCTCAACTGAGTAACCTTTTCTGAGACTACGACCCTCCCTAACCCCGTCCTCCTCTTCCCCTGCTGTCTCCTACTCTACCGACCTACCGTAGTGACTGAGGTACCTGTACTCAAACTCACTTGAGGCCCTCAACCACTACCTGTCCCTCCGGACCGCACGACGCTAAGTACCCCAGTGTTTCTCAGCCTGTGCTGACCCGCTGACTTGACTTGACTTGACTTATGAGGTAACACATATACATGGTGTCTAAAGAATAGGCAAGTAGACGACTACCCGTAGATCCAACGAAGGTACAGGACCGATAACATTTGTCACGACTCTACTTGTGACCCCATGTGCACAGAGAAAGTAAAGACCAAAGGGGTCACACATACGGGTCGTCACCCTAACGACCCAGCATATCGTCAAGATCAGGGTCAAAAAATCCTTTAGTGGGACAAGAGGTAGAACCGATGTGGTCAGACGTAAGGGTGGTTGTCACATTCTACAAGGGAAAAGAGGTGTACTTGAGACCGTGAATAACAGACATCTTAAAACCTAGCGTCGGTAAGACTGGTTACACTCTACCATGGAGTAACACCAAAACTAAACGTAAAGAGACTATTACTGACTACAACTCGTAGAAAAGTACACAAACAACCGGTAGACGTACAGAAGAAACCTCTTTTCAGACAAATCGAGAAACCGGTGAAAAAATAACCCAACAAATAAAAAGACCTTAACTCGACGTACTCGACGAATATATAAAACCTGTAATTAAGAAACAGTCAACAAAGTAAACGACAATAAAAGAGGGTAAGACTTCCGGCGGAAAAGTGGAACGAATATCAAACGAAGAAGCATGTTTTCGGAACTTCAAATTAATCCGGGGTAAACAAATAAAAACGAAAATAAAGGTTATAAGATCTTCCACACAGTATCTTCTAGAACGACACCAAATACAGTCTCTCATAAGACGGATACAAAAGGAGATTCGCAAAATATCAAAGACCAAAATGTAAATCTAGAAATTAGACAAAACACAAATAAAAAACACCTACCACAATCTTTCATAAGATCAAAATGTTCACCAACTGGTCAAAAGGGTCGTGGTGAACAAGTTCTCTGACTGAAAAGAGGTAACATGCAAGAACGGAGGAAACAGTTTCGATTCCATAGGTATCCACGCACCTAAATAGAGACCCGAAAGATAAAACAGGGTCACTGGATATAAAGAAAGAAACACGGTCGTGGTATGACAGAACTACTGACGCCGAAACATCATCTCGGACTTCAGTCCGCCAACTAAGGAGGTCAAGGTAAGAAGAAAGAGTTCTGGCGAAACCGATAAGGTCCAATGGTGTAGAAATAGGTAAGTAGACAGCTACCTGTAAATCCACCACCTTTAGATTTAAAACCACTTTGTATAGAACTTAAACTTTATGACCATTGACTGATTTGTAAAAGTTTACGGTAACCCGATTCCGGACGGACTGACCCCTCAGAGAGAACTTTCTACTGGAAGTTAGTAAAGTTTGAAAGTTCTTCAACGCGGAGTAGTGGGAGTACCTCAACCTGCTCAGTCTCGACCGGGTGAGACGTAGGGAGAGGGTCAGACACAGGGGTTCCAATGTCCCCTTCGGTCACCTTCCTCACCCCCCTCAGATGCGAATCAACTTCACCCCAACCTACCCCGAGGGGTTGACCCCAGTCTACTCTTGGTAGTTGTTTGTCTACCATCCTCCTCCAGTTGGCTCCCACTCTATGTCGCTGTTCGTGTGTCACGAGGCCAATCGCAGGGGCAGAAAAAGAGAAATGCCGGGCCGGTGGGTAAGAGGGGGGTGGGGGGCGGGGGCGTGGGAAAGAAGGAAGGAAGGAAGGGAAAATGGTTTAAACCTCAATCCGGACTGTTCCTACCCGCAACGTGTTCGACCGACTTATTTGACGAGGAACTCCCTCAGTGGACTCGTTCCGCGTCGAAGAGACTTGAGGTCTCGACGTCTGGGACTTCGTATTTCTCTCCGGACTATACCGTGTTCTGGGTGTCTACGGACACTACGGCACCCGTCTCCGACGTTTGGTCTCTAAGCCTAGACTCGGACCTTAACATTTAGTGGTCCCTTTGTGGACAAAGGCTGTTCCAGTTTAAGTCGCCACGATGACCCACTCATATTTGTTGTCCACACGTAAGTTACTACGACGACTGAAGGTCGTTACAACGCCTCCGACACTCACCACCTACCCAGTCGAGAAGCGTCTGAGGTGAGGTTCACACCTGGTGACCGGACGTCACGGTCGTAGTGGACCCTCGGAGAATCTTTACGTCGGAAAACTGAGATGGTACTTAGATGACGGAAAATAGTTATAGAGACGTCCACGTGTAATCTTAACCTCTTCGTAAGCGATTTCGTCCTCAAGAATTTGGAACTAAGTAGTCCCTTCACTTTCTTTTCACTTTCGCCTTCAAAGAGTCAGAACAGGCTGAGAAACGCTGAGGGTACCTGCTCAAGTACCTTAAGAGGTCCGGTCTTGTGACCTCACCCATCGGAAAGGGAAGAGGTCCCTAGAAGGGTTGGGTCCCCAGCTTGGGTCCAGAGGGCGTAACGTCCGCCTAAGAAATGGTGGACTCGGTCTTCCCTTCGGGGTAGACCCTTTCATTTATTATTATTATCATTATTTTCCTTTCATTAGACCCTTTCATTTATTATTGTTTTTTTGGGGTTATACGAATCCGGTCGTGTTGGAGTGGAGGGCAGGGGATGGTGGTTCTCGGAGACTAAAGTTAGTCAGACCCACCCAGACCCGTCATCCTCTAAAAGTCGGAAGAAGGGCACAAAGACTATTAGTCGGTAAAAACTCTTGTTCTCGAACAATCTTTACGTTTAAGAACCCGGGATGGAGTCTAGATTACTTAGTCTTAGACAGAGTCTTTGAACTTGACAACGTGTCAATCAAACTCTGGGTGTGAGGTACGACCTCTGTCTGTCCTTTAGTCTGGACATACTCAAGTAGATCCGTCTCCGCTCCCGGGTCTGTCCCTGAGAGGACCCCCTGAACGTCCGACCACGCCTCCCCCTGTCTTTCCGGAAGATATCCCCGTGGTAAATCGACCTCTCTGTCTGGGTCGGTTCATTTCTCTACCTTTTCATTTCGCGTAAGGTCGGTTTCTTTGACACCCACGCTACCGGGACTCCACTCTCTCGTGTGTCGAGCAGACTCGAGAACTTTGCCCAGCCGACCTGACCTCCTTCCCGGCGACACCCCACTCTGATTCTGTCCGTCCTCTGTCTATCACTCCTGGACACACGGCACGCTTCCTTCGAAAAGAGATACGAGTCCGCCCCGAAACCGTCTTCCTACAATCTTACTAGTGAAACCAACGGTACACCTCTGTCCTACACCCCTCCGTCCCCTGTGACCACCTGAGTCCCCTGGTCAACCTTCTACCAGTGTCGACAAGTCTGTTACGTCTCCGTGGGTAGCAGTTAGTCGGACAGAGATTTGACCATGCAGTGATTCGATTGTTAACATACGCTATGTCATCTGCTAAAAGGTGGAGTTCCCGGAGACAATCTAACAGTTCTACTTATCTGATAGGATAAGTTAGTCAACTAAGTTGTATCGAGTTTTATAAGTGTCGGGGTGCAGTGTCTCGTAGTCACAAGTGTCGCCGTGGTGAATGTCATCGAATTCGGGGCTTCACCGGACGCAGGCGGCTGTCGACTTACGTAATTGTTCCGCACTGTGGAGACGTGTCACCTTATGGTGAGTCGGAATTTTTCTTGCTGCACTGCGGTAAACGTCGTCGTAGCTACCTAGATCTCCAATAGTGTGCCCCGTTTCCTTCAGTCTCTTTCTACTTGTAGTATATAATGAACTACACCTTATAATTTTTTTTTTTCTATGTCTACTTGCATAAATGTTTTGTCTTCCTCTGAGTGTCTGTTTCTTTTGTTTCCATACCAAAGGTTTCTCCTTTCCCCCCCTTTAGATTCGTAAACCCTAATCGTGTGTGTGTGACGACATATACTTTCTCTACTCGCCATTCCTGGACGACCTTACGTGTCCCTTGGCATACGTCATAGAACATTATTTGATATTACCCTTTCTTAGACCTTTTTCATAGGTATTTAGGATGTGATGTCTCTCTGTCCTAGGGTTCCCTGTTCCTGTACTCTACTAGTCATTCTATGCCAGTGACGGTAGTTCCTCGTATCAGAAGACCCCCTCCGTCCATACCGGTCTGCGACGCGCTCGCGTCTCAAGTCCGTGACGCCACCTGTGCCTCCGGTCCATCCAATCGACCGGACGCGACCGGTGCGGGAGAGTGACACTGCGAGTCGTCCGGGAACTGCGTCAGTCGGAGTCGAGGGTAGCACCGAGTAGCCCCGGTCGACGTCGGAACACCCGTCCTGATAGCAGTAAGGGTAAAGTATCTATTCTTTTGTCCACGCTTATCTTCAATCACCTAAACGTTGCGACATTCAGTCCGCAACAACGACAAATCAGAGGGTCCGTACAGACCGAGAGACGCTGTGGCACCTGACATCGGATGGTCCGAGGGGTCGGATACCCCAAAAGATCCGTTCTTATGACCTCACCCAACTATATATATATATACACACACATATATACACATATGTGTGTACACATATATATATAATAGTCTAAGAAAAGGTAATATCCACTACTTAGACTGTTTCTTATATATATATATATCTAATATCTATATTTAAAAAGGTATGGTATTCTACAATTGTATGTTTCGTATAAGAAGTCTATATAGGATAGACTTAGCGAAACGGTAAGTGAACTTTACTTATATGGTAACATTGAGTTGAGATGAAGTTTTTTCCTCCAGGTCGTAATCATAAAACTTTTCTCTTTTACAATTTTTTTTTTTTTTTTCTTTCTTTTTACTCTGTATCTCTCTAATGCGGGAAACGAGAACTAGAGTCCTTGTCGTGTCCGCGTCTCTACTCTGAACAATGGGGTCCAGGAGACCGGTGTAGTAGAGTATAAGACTGTTAATACTACTGCAAAGGGTTCGAAGTTAGTAGGAAGGACTAAAAATGGTGTTAAAACGTTGACACTTGTTAATAAATGAAACATAAAATGTAATTTGAACGAACAAAAATGTACAATTTATTAAATAAGATTTTTCTTCCGGTATACTTATGTCACTTATCCTTTAACCGTAGTGAACGGCGTTTATCCTCTACTACCATTGCAATTTATTCAGTCTGTTTGGTTACCATAAAAAATTTTCCAAAAAACTACACGTGATAAAAGAAGGAAAAAATTTTTTAATTATATACAAAATAACTTTCTATTGACGAAATGTCTTAAAACGACAAAAGGCAGTTTGAAGTTGTACTCAGTCGGTGTCCATCTGTGTATAGGGGAGGGAAAACTTAGAGGGAGGGTAGAGGGAGGGGTAGGGTGGGGAGATCCAACTGTGTCTCGGGGACAAACTCAAGGGACTCGATTTGTCGTTTAAGGACAACTGATAGATATAATGTATACCATTATATTCAAAGGTACAATGAGAAAGGTATGTAGAGTGGGAGAGGAGGGGAGAGGGGTACAGGTATTCTGATAAGAGATACAGACGAAGAGGTAACGACGGGACATTTATTTAACAAATCATGGTAAAAAGATCTAAGGTATATATACATAATCTTATACTATAAGTAGAAAGAGAAAGACTGAAGTGAGACGTATTATCCAAGATCCAAGTAGGTGGAGTAATCTTGACTGAGTTTGCACAAGAAAAATACCGACTCATTATGAGGTAACGCATATACATGGCATTGAAGAAATAGGCAAGTAGACGGTCACCTGTAGATCCGACGAAGGTACAGGACCGATAGCATTTATCACGACGTGACTTGTCACCCTATGTACACAGAAAAAGCTAAAACCAAAGGAGTCTCATATACGGATCCTCACCCTGACGACCCAGCATACCACCGAAATAAAGACAAAAAGATTCCCTAGCGGTATGGTAGAAGATATTACCGACATAGTTGAATGTAAGGGTGGTTGTCACGTTCTCGCCAGCAAGGGAAAAGACGTATAGGAGAGGTCGTAAATAACAAACATCTGAAAAACTACTACCGGTAAGACTGACCACACTCCCCCTTCTTTTACCCGAATCTTCCTTGGATGGAGATGTATCATTTCCGGCATACACTGTTCGGATGTCGTTCGTAATAAGAGTTGCCACTTTTTGACTTTCGTAGGGGGATTCTAGTCCTTGTTCCGTTCCCACAGGTGAAAGAAGTGATAATAAGTTGTGTCAAGACCTTCAGGATCGATATCGTTAGTCTCTTCTTTTTCTTTATTTTCCTTAGGTCTAACCTTTTCTTTTTCATTTCGAGAGTGAGAAAGTCTACTGTACTATGCCATGTATCTTTTGGGATTTCTATCATAGTCTTTTAATGATCTCGAATAGTCACTTAAATCGTTTCAACGTCCTGTGTTTTAGTTATGTGTATTCAGTGAACGTAAAGATATATGATTGTTACTTTTTAGTCTTTCTATTTAATTCCTTAGTTAGGATAAGTGGTGACGTTGTTTTTCTTAATTTATAGATCCTTATTTGAATGGATACCTCTGTTTACTTTAGATATGTCTTTTAATACTCTGTGACTACTTTCTTTAGTTTCTACTGTATTTGTCTACCTCTCTATAAGGTACAAGGACCCATCCTTCTTAGTTATAACACTTTTACAGATATGATGGTTTACGTTAGATGTCTAGGTTATACTAGGGATAGTTTAATGATTACGGCAAAAAGTGTCTTGATCTTGTTTTTTAAAGTGTTGAGTATACCTTCGTGTTTTCTGGGGCTTATCGGTTTCGTCAGAACTCTTTCCTCTTGTCTCGACCTCCTTAATTGGAAGGACTGAAGTCTAATATGATGTTTCGATATCAATAGTTCTGTCGTACCATGACCGTGTTTATGTCTTTATATCTGGTTACCTCGTTCTGTCTTTTGGGTCTGTATTTGGGTACGGGAATATCCATGGAATAAAAACTGTTTCCTCCGTTCTGATATGGTACCCCGTTTTAGTGGAGAAGTTATTTACTACGACCCTTTTGACCTGTCGACGTACATTTTCTTACTTTAATCTTGTGAAGGATTGTGTTATGTGTTTCTATTTGAGTTTTACCTAATTTCTGGATTTACATTCTGGTCTTTGACATTTTGAGGATCTCCTTTTGTATCCGTCTTGTGAGCTTCCGTATTTAGTTTCGTTCTAGGAGATACTGGGTGGAGGATCACATTGTCTTTATTTTTGTTTTCCTTTGTTCACCCTGGGCTAATTTGAACTTTCGAAAACGTGTCGTTTCCGTTGACATTCGTTCTACACGTGACAGAGATTTAAGAGACAACTTAGACGACGTTATAACGAAGGAAAAAATCTTAGGCTAACTAAATGACAACCGACACGACCCAGAACAACGACACGCCCGAGAGAGATGAACACCCCCGTACCCGATACGAGATCGACGTCACACACCGAAGACACGTCACCTCGTGTCCGAGGTCCCACGAGTCACGTCCCGTCCCTGAGACCAACTCCGAGGGTCCGAGATCTTGTGTCTGACAGTAACACCGGACTCCCGAATCACTCGAAGATTTCTATTAGCTCCGAAGACCCTTATTGAAAGAGTGACGACGACGACGACGATTCAGCGAAGTCAGCACAGGCTGAGACACGTTGGGGTATCTGCCGTCGGGGGGTCCGAGGGGGTAGGGACCCTAAGAGGTCCGTTCTTATGACCTCACCCGACGGTAAAGGAAGAGGTTACGTACTTTCACTTTTCACTTTCCCTTCAGCGAGTCAGCACAGGCTGAGAATCGCTGGGGTACCTGACGTCTGGTGGTCCGAGGAGGCAGGGACTCTAAAAGATCCGTTTTCATGACCTCACCTTCTTATGACCTCATCCAACGATAAAGGAAGAGGTCCTCTAGAAGGGTTGGGTCCTTGACTTGGGTCCAGAAGTTGTAACATCCGTCTACGAAATGACAGACTCGGTGGTCCTGGGGACCCAACCTTGTGTAACTTATCATAGGTACGGGGTTCAGTAACGTGTAGGAGGACCCCGTCTGTGACACTTCACAGGGTCAGAGGGGAAAAAGGAAAAATATTCTGTGGACAGAAGGTGACGGTGTTCCGGGGTGGGGTGCTCTAGTGGTCCCTGTTAAGAAGATCCTCCCTTCTCCCCTCACTTCCAAACTATATCACAGTATTCAATATCTCCGTCGGCGACCCCGGAGTCAGACCCCCTTACACTAACACTACGTCACTATCAGGAGTACACTATTTACCGTTTCTAATACAGAACGAAACGAGAGTCGAGGACAAAAAGAAGAGAAAAAAAAAAAAAAAGAGGAAAAACCCTAGTGAAATCGAAACTAGAATGTAAAAACAGAGAGTTACAAGTACTTAGAAGGAAACGAAACAATTGCAACAAATCACTAAAAAATTTTTTATAATAATGAGTTACACTATTGAAATTCCAACATCTCTCTTTCTTTCTCTGAAACCTCTACGAAGTTTTAGACCCTCCGACCCCCTGACTTTTATGACCCGTCTTCGACCCACTCTCCTCTCCAATAGTAGTCGAAACAAACGGACAGGAGCCCCTGTAGACCAACGACCTCGTGACCGATCAGTAACCCCTCCTGGGTTCCTACTCCGACCTCCCACCAGGGCTTCGTCCTGAATCTCGACGCACCTTTCGGACACTTATTTGAGGGTGGGATTTACTCCCGAACTCCACCGCAGGTGTGACGTAAATCTCGGGTGTTCACACACACCCCCACTAAGGGTCGGGAACTCTTACTAGGAGGTCAGACTGGTAAGAGGGACTGAACTCTTCCATGTTCTCGTCTGTGAACAGAGTTCTTTTTATGGAGGGCTCACTACATAAACAACTGGGTCGAGACACATATGGATTAGACATGCAGTCGACCCTGTAACGAAAATAAACTCAATCTGTTAAATATACAATTGTTGAGATGAAATTACTAGTACTAAGAATACTAAATAGTATGTGAAAAATCGTAGGACCATTTTCTTTGGGAAAGTTTTAAGTCCTCTAGTAGTGGCCTCAGACGAACCGTTTACTAAACAAAGATAGTTATAAGGTCACTCTCCCCTTGTAAAACGAATACACTGTGTGTGAACTCTAAATGTTTCTCGGTTTTCTGGGTGGTAATTCGTATAGACTTGTGTACGTTGAGGTATACTTTTTAATCTTCTTCCTAATTTTTGTACCGACACTTCTGGTTCAGAAGTTAAAGAGAATTAAAATCATACCACTGAAAGGTACTCCAGACGAAAAGTCTTCGACTTAAATCTTGTTTTATTTTTCTGTGGATCTTTGAAAAGTTTTTATCAGAAGTTTTAAAGTAAATTTTTATCGGTCTTTGGGACTAAAGAATAGACCTTATAGGTCCATGATTTCTGTGACGCACATATTCTACATTAGGACTGAGAGTCCTTAGAATGTAACCGTCGGGTGAGGTCATAAGAGTGGACTTCTTACGGCACCTGTCTCCTACGACCGTCCGACGTCAGACATCCTAGCGTCTCTCAGCCTGTACTGACGTCCTGACTCGTGCACACGTTCCCTTTCTCCGAATTTGCTACTATCTTCAACCTGGTATCCCCAACTTTTCACCGTTCGCTTAGGTCCCGGACCCACTAAGGAAAACGTAGTCGACTATCTTCTATCCCGATACCTCCTCCGCCGTAAACTCAATCAGTAACTACCCACGGATCCTAAAATGTCCCTCACCTCTTCCTCTACTCTCCCTTGGCAGCCTTGTTTCCCGCACGTCTTGAACGAAACATCTTACCCACACTACTGCCACGTAGCACGGATGACTCCCTTTCACTGACTCGTCCCACCCTTCCACTTCCAGAAACTTACCGCGAACCTCAAATGACTTGATCAGTACCCACCGGTAACACCCACGAATTTGTCCTGTCATCACTACTACCCTACAAAACTAAATCTTTCGATCCTTACCTCTAATCCGTTCTCCGAAAAATACGACCGAGTCAATTTTACTAGGAAGTATACACACACACACGATTCAACGAAGTCGGTACAGACTAAGGCACACTGAGATACCTGACGTCGGCCGGTCCGAGGAGACAAGTACCCTAAGAGGTCCGTTGTCATGACCTCACCCCAACGGTGCGGGAGGGGGTCCCCCAGAAGGACTGGGTCCCTAGTTTGGGTACAGAGAATGTAGGGAACGTTACCGTCCATCCAAGAAATGGCGATCGTAGTGGGTCCTTCGGGCAGGAAGTATATAGAATGTGGTTAACACAGGAGAGAGAAAAAGAAGATTATTTATAAGACTTTATTTCCTAGAAACAAAATCTCTCTAGTTTATCTAAACTGTGCGTTTGTTGAGTTTAACTAGGTTACTCACTTCAGGACTTTGTCTCGACTCCCCGACTCTGCCCCGACGGAAATAAAACCTAAAGACCAGGCATTAAACAAAACAAAAATCATATACCCTGTATGACGAGTCCTTCTAGGGACCTCCTCCGTTACCTTTAAGTGAGGTAATAAGAACGGACTTTTTAAGACACCGATCTTCTCGGACCGCCCGATATCAGGTGCCTTAGTGTTTCTTGACCTGTGTCAAATCGCCGACTCGTGTATGTACAATGACTCTACCTCCTCCCCCATGTTCTTTCTCCCTCCTTTTTGTGCGTGGTATGCAACGATGAGGAGGTTCTTCTAGAAAAAAGGAAAGACACTCCGAGAAGTCTAGTTTAATTCGTCATTTTTATGAGGTCAACTCAACCCGACCTGACCTCTACTCCGGAAGAGAATCATGTTAATGTACCACATTAGACACGAAGGTTCATATGGTAAGGAGGAAGACTCTCCCTCTGACTCGGACATTGTCTGAGGGTCCGTCCGAGTCTTTCTTCGTACCGACGACAATAATTTCTCCACCCTCTCTCCGAGAGTACCTACACGTGGTTTCTGCGGGGCGCGGAAGTTTCTGCAGAAGCACGACGGGACCCCTCACCTCTCTTCCGTCTCCCTGGTCACCCCTCTGGTTGACTCCCCCCCTTTAAAATGACGTTTCGCATTCTGATGGTACTGCCGACGACAAACGACTGGAATCGAACCCAGTGGCCACCTAACGTCTGCACCGCCCCCCACCCCCCACACTGTCGTCAAGATTCAGTGACTCTTAGGAGTGTTCTCGGGTGACGGGTCTCGTTTGAGTCGACGGAGACCTTCACTAGTCTCGTTCCACACCTTGGAAGAGCAAGTCAAAGGGGCCGTGCAGGTGGAGGTGGTGGGTGAATCTTATGAAGAAGAGAAACTTAGTCTTTACTCTTAGTCCAACATCAAAGGTCAGAGTTTGAAAATTAATAAAACCTAGACTAAAACCTGGTCAATAGTCTTTTTACCCCAACATGCCGAAACGGAAGAGAAGTAAAAATAAAAAAGAGAAAAGTTTAAGAGACATCTTCGAAAGAAAAGCAGGTTCGTCGGACCCCTCTCCACAACTGTGACCCTTTGTGAGGCAAAAAGGGAATGCACAGCCCCAACCATCCCCTATGGGTTAACAGTCAATTTTTTATTACTAGACATCGCCTAATTTCTTGATTCTCTCGGAATGTGAAACTTAGGAGATTCACCCATTAAGGAGATTGACCCATTAAGAAGATTCGCCCATTAAAGAAATTCGTCCTGGGAAGTGTCGGGACATTTTGGCTTCTGGTAGATCCTTGAGAACTTGACAAAGTTTAACAAAAGTTTACCCGGACTTACGACAACTCTTTACGTATTAAATGCTGGAATTGTGAACTAATCCACCATTTGCTGACAGTCCTCTCTACAGGAACCATTAGGTCAATAGTAGGTCTGAGATTAATAGTGAAGTGCCCCCTTCCTTCCGACCCATTAACTCTTGGTTTTGAGAATTTCCCGAACTTCACCGGTAAAAGAATACGTCAATTTGTTTAATAAAGAGATGGATCTTCCACAAATTAACCACGGTTAACTCCTCTTCCTCCTTTACCACGACACTGAAGGACCTCACTCTCAGTCCTCCGAAGCCGGTTCCTTCTCCTTTCAACGTAACTGAAGACTTTCCAGAGAGGGTGGATTTTTTAAGTGAAATAAATTTTATACATAATTCGTTCCCTCTCTTCTCCTTCACCCTCGGTCGGTCTTGTATTAATTGTCCTACAGGGTGAGGGGACGGCCAGTAGTGATTCCTAAAAAGAGTCTACTCGTGGTCAAAGTAGACCACAATCAAGGGTAACTAGTGATATTTAATAAATTCGGTGTTTACGACCCAGTAGGTAATTTGGTTCTTACCCCTTTTAACCGGTTTTAAACGGAGACCCTTCCCAGGATGAGGGGACTTAAGCCACGTTTATCCTCACTCTCCATTCTCCATTTCTCTAAGGGAAGATATAGAAAAAGAGACTGGTAGGAAGAAGTAGGAGGGGAGGAGTTAGAAGATGCTTCGTGAAGATACGTGTCTTCGCAGGTGTGATTCACGACACCTATGTTTTTGCCCTTACAGTCTGTACTGGGAGTGGAAGTCGTCACAGGTGAGATCTTCCTGTGACTACCCATTACAACCCCAGATTTTCTCCGACCCCTAGTTACGCAGAAGAAAGTTTACACCCTACTTCACCACCTATGTAAGACCTCCCACCCTCCAGTCACACAGAACTAATGAATGTTACGACTCACCTCTTTTACACCCAATCTAGACACCGGTTCGCACAAACGGATAACACCTGTTTACCACAACGGACGGTATAGTCGTTTGTTTCCTACAACCCCGGTAGTTCGGTAGTCGGCGACGTCGGTGTGTGTGGGTTGGTTGACACGTGGGACTCCCCTAAGTCCTACCTCGCTTTGTCCTACGACCGGGATTCTCGACTCCACAAGTAGTCTTAAAGTTACTATCGTTCTGAACGTAGAAGGGGATGTCTTTCACACTTTCACTTTCGCTTTAAGTGAGTCAGCACAGACTGAGAAACACTGAGGTATCTGATAGGTCAGGGACCTTAAGACGTCCGGTCTTATGACCTCACCCATCGTAAAGGGAAGAGGTCCCCTAGAAGGGTTGGGTCCCTAGCCTGGGTCCAGAGGACGTAACGTCCACCTAAGAAATGGTCGACTCGGCGTTTCCCCGATTTAAGTAATTGAACTCAAAAAAAGAGGAAATTAACTGTCATTAGAAAATTATAAGGTTGATGGAGCAGAAACAACGTTTTTGACCGAGGAGGAAATGGAGAAACCTCGTCAACGAGTCTCGATAGACTTTTCGACACAGTACCCGAATCCAGGAGTCCTTCAGGTGGCTTATTTCTTATTAAGAGTTGAAAATCCAGTACGAAAAACAAAAGTCAACTCAGGTAAGTGGTCACTTTAGTCAAGAATGGAGACCAGTGACCGTGTCGACCAGTTGACGGCCGTAGGGGGCGTTACTCCTACAATCACCCCGTCAGTGGTACCGTCTCTCGTCTCGTCTTACGTACACCGAAAACCTGGCCGACCGAGGTTTTCTCGGAGACGGTTTAAGAGACCAGTCTAGTAGTGACGACGGTAGTCTCTCATGCGACCTTCGACTCGGGTCTCAGTGACACTGAGTACGGAAAGATGAACCTTTTTGCTCCAGAACATTCTCTCTCCTGAACTTCCCTAAGATTCACCTCTGATTGGACATGGACCATTCAATGTACGAATTAAGTGACGAAAGTACCCAAACTCCAATCTTCACGTTAAGATACGTTACAAGACTTTTGATTTTAACCGGTGTAGGACTTTTTCAGTCTTCCGACTTTTACGTGTCTTGGTGGTATTAGACCTTACCGACAGAATAATACGACTCCTACGTCTATTACACAACAGACAGGGATTACCCATCCACAGTCAGACCGTGTCTCTTGCAGACCACTCGTCCTTTACTCCCGACTTACATTCGGCTATAGAGGGTGCAAGAAGACTTGAATGTAAAAGAAATTACGTAGAAAAAGTATACCTGTGTTTACGTTATGTGTAAGTAGTTTCTTATAAGTCTTTTATCTGTTTTTATTTTTCTTTTATTTTCAGTTGAATTAAGGTGGTAACTTTCTGTAGTAACGATGATAAGTCCAAAAAAAAAAATTAAGATACCTATTCCACTACCTATAATTACTTTGTCTAACAGTATCGGTGACACATTATATGCGTATATAGCTCAGTAATACAACATATGGATTTTACATATGTTATGGTAGACAGTTAATCTAGAGTCATTTTGACCTTTTTTGTTTTAAGACTGGTTGGATCTGTCAAATAATTTTTCGTCTCTGTATGTAACAGTCGTTTCCAGGTAGATCAGTTTCGATACCAAAAAGGTCATCAGTACACACCTACACTCTCAACCTGGTATCGTTTTCGACTCGTGACTTTTTAACTACGAAATCTTGACACCACAACCTCTTCGGAGAACTCTCAGGGAACCTGACGTTCCTCTAGGTTGGTCAGGTAGGATTTCCTTTAGTCAAGACTTATAAGTAAACTTCCTGACTATGACTTCGACTTTGAGGTTATGAAACCGGTGGAGTACGCTTCTCAACTGAGTAACCTTTTCTGACTACGACCCTCCCTAACCCCCGTCCTCCTCTTCCCCTGCTGTCTCCTACTCTACCGACCTACCGTAGTGGCAGAGTTACCTGTACTCAAACTCATTCGAGACCCTCAACCACTGCCTGTCCCTCCGAACCACACGACGCCAAGTACCCCAGTGTTTCTCAGTCTGTGTTGACTCACTGACTTGACTTGACCGACTCTCAACAATTCTCTCAAACTTGTAGAATTTCGTCACGACACGACAATTTACGAATCATTGGGAGAACGTTTCCCTTCTTTCCGAACTAGACATCATAAACGAGTAAAGACCCCATATTTATGAAGGTTCGAGTAACTAAAGTTCGATGGTCACCAAATTTGGGAGGTAATTTTAATAAGACTTTTTCATCGTTAACTAACACTCGTTCCAAAATTTATGCATCAAATGACAAAGAGAGGTCTCTCAAATATGGGTCCTTGTAAGGATGGTCCTCGTACTCTCTTCCGGACAAATCTGGGTCCACCCGGTCTTCGACTCCACCCACCTTCGATTCCTTTGAGTCTCCCCAGAGTACGGAGACTACTGTACATCCTTTTTATTACAAAAAGGGATCTGTTACTAAGGTGTATATATTTGCAACATTTTCCCCTTTTTGATTTGAGACTTAAACAAAGTCTCAAAATAAATTTTGGTTCAGGTTTATAAATGATTGGTTTTATTAGAGAGAAAATAAAGAGATAGAGAGTATAACTACGTTCCGATAATTTATTCTGTAAAGTAGAACAACATATACGTCTCTTTATACCGAAGTACCTTATTTTTCTCTGGAACATTATAACGACCTCGTACCATTAAGAGTTTCTCGACCTCAGGACCGGGTCTACCGTCGATTGAGACACTCGATTTCACCTCGGGGACGTAAGAGACAACTAGGAGACATACTCTTAGTCTCTCTCGACATTTTATGTCTACCTCAAGACGGTGGGGAGGCACGTTTTGTAAGAAACTAACTCAAGGGAAATAATCGTAGTCTTATTTCATAAAATAGGACTATTTTATCCTAAACGTTACAATGGACCTGTCTGAAATTCCATTGGAAGGAACCCAATCAGGTACCGAGCGACAATGGGACCTCTGATACCGTTTCTGCTACCTCGCAGCGAGGTCGTAAACGTACCCACGCGAGTCAACGAAGTCAATACTAGCTGAGACACGCTGGGATACCTGAGGTCGGGCGGTCCAAGGGGACAGGTTCCCTAATAGGTGTGTTCTTGTGACCTCACCCATCGGTGCGGGAGGAGGTCCCTTAGGAGGGTTGGGTCCCTAGCTTGGACGCAGAGAATGCAAAGGACGTAACCGTCCGCCCAGGGAGTGGTGATCACGGTGCACCCCTCAGGTGAGGTCCCAAATGTAGTACGACAAATCCTGAGGTAGAGAAATCTCAGTAAGAACAAAAGGACGACCGGAACTTCCTTATTCGTCGGTGCAACACGTACAGTCTTCTTTCTCAGTTTACGGTCCTTTTACGTCCCTTGGACCACTCTGGGACTTCGTCTCTTGGTCGAGTCGTCCGAAGCGGCGGACTAGGTGTCTTTACATTCTACTATTCGCACACAATAAAATTCTACGCTTCAAACACCACGAAGTAACGTGTTACTATGCTTTGTCCAGCACCAGAAGGCACGGGAGAACTGGTGGTCGGAGGAGATCAGGTTCCGATCACGGGAGGTGGACGGGGAAGTCTAGGCGAGAAGTACGACCGAGAAGAAAGAGCCCCGAGCCCCTGCGACTGTAGATCCCGACGTGGAGGGCTCGAAAGAACGGGAGACCCAAAACTGACCGAGACTTTACCGATCCTACGGCCTCTTCCGTCCTCTCCCACTTAGCTCCGAATGAGGGACGGTCCACCATCCGACCTTTATCAGTGCAAAGAGATGCTTCTGGAGTCGGGAACAATTCTCCAAAAAGGGGAGACCAAGGTCGCGACAGACTAAAGAAGGAAGGAAGGAAGGAAAGGAAGGACCCTCGTGACGTACCGTACACCCTAGAATCAAGGGACGCCTGGTCCCTGACTTAGGAACGGGAGACGACACCTTCACACCTCAGAATTGGAGATCTGACGGTCCCTTCAGGAGACGGACCAGGGAAATGCCGAGGTAAGGACACGGGGACTCACTACCCCGACCACGTTCGAGGAGGGACACCGATCTGGAAGTAAAAGTCGTAGGAAAGGGAACAAGTGAAGGGAGTCGGGGTGGATTTGAAAACAATCTCCCGTGAAGTAATCTTAGGGGACTCATTGGGACAAATTGATATAGTGATAAAGACGACCCTGGGACTAGCTATGTTTCGTAATAAAGTCGAGGGACAGGACGAGAAAATATGTGTCCCGAAGAAGGGGATGTGTGATCTCCTACCAAAGGGGTCGGGGACCAGGGGTATAAATGGATCGTTTTACACCAGGGGTCTTCCCATCGTAGTCGGAGTTGGACCCCTCGTGATCTTTACGTGCAAGAGTCCGGGACAGGGTCTAGATGACTCAGTCTTTACAACTCCACCCCGGGTCGCTAGACGTACAATTGTTCGGGAGGTCCACTAAGACTCCGTACGACCTCGAGCCCTTGGTGACCGGATCAAACGAGACAAGAGAAGATGAATTTCAACGTTTAATCTGAGAATTTGAAATGAACAGGGGAGACACTGTAAAAGGTGTCGTGGGAGAAGAAAAAAAAAAAACCGGTGTGATACACCGTCCACCCTAATCGCACACCCTAGAAACAAGGGGTTAGTCTCAAACTTGAACGTAAAAGACGTAAGCCTGACTCCTCAGAATTGGACCTACCTGGCCCCTTCAGGATCGTGATGGACAAAGACATAAAGATCGTATGGATATCGAATATGTACAAGTTGCCACCAGAAAGGGTCGTAGAATACTCGGGTTGTAGATACGAAACAAGTATAACCTTAATAAGAACAGTATAGACCACGGACTGGAAATTACTTACACGTTATTAATAAAGAATTTTTTAAGTAAGGAACTTGGTAAACACGGAGTCACATGAGTAAGTGTCTTTCTTCTAACTGACTGAGTAAGTTAGTTGTTAGTTGAAACGAGTTCACCGAGCAAATTCAGTATCTCAAACCGAGACCCGTCTTCAAAAGTTTGAAGACCAAACCTTTCTAGATCTAACATACCCAATTAAGAATAAGAAGAGTTGGTAAAGATAGATTCGAGTATACCAACGTCTAAACGTTTTTATAGAAGAATTGTATAATTGTATGAAAAATTTGTCGACTCGAGTATCAAGTCTATTTGACGAAGGGTTAGGATAGACTTATTAGACTGGTTTCCTGAACACAAGATATGAAGTCGAGTTTGATGAAGCAGTCGAAATATAATTGGATTATAAAAAAACTATCTAACTCCTAGGTAGGTGAGTTTTAAATGTGGAACGTTATTGACAAATGAGAAGTAGTCCTGTTCACAAAACTTGAACCTTAACCTGTCCCTTTTTGTCTGACCAAGGTTTATCCTTTTCTTCACACAGTTCCGACATATAACAGTGGAACGAATAAATTGAAGATACGTCTCATGTAGTACTCTTTGCGACCCGACCTTCTTTGTGTTCGACCTTAGTTCTAACGGCCCTCTTTATAGTTATTGAAGTCTATACGTCTACTGTGGTGGGAATACCGTCTTTCACTTCTCCTTGATTTTTCGGAGAACTACTTTCACTTTCTCCTCTCACTTTTTCAACCGGATTTCGAGTTGTAAGTCTTTTGCTTCTAGTACCGTAGGTCAGGGTAGTGAAGTACCCTTTATCTACCCTTTTGTCACCTTTGCCACAGTCTGAAATAAAAACCCCCCGAGGTTTTAGTGACGTCTACCACTGACGTTGGTGCTTTAATTTTCTGCGAACGAGGAACCTTCTTCTCAATACTAGTTGGATCTGTCGTATAATTTTTTGTCTCTGTAATGAAACGGCTGATTCCAGGCAGATCAGTTCCGATACGAAAAAGGTCACCAGTACATACCTACACTCTCAACCTGACACTTCTTCCGACTTGTGACTTTTTGACTACGAAAACTTGACACCACAACCTCTTCTGAGAACTCTCAGGGAACCTGACGTTCCTCTAGGTTGGTCAGGTAAGACTTCCTCTGGTCAGGACCCATAAGTGACCTCCCTTACTACGATTTCGACTTTGAGGTCATGAAACCGGTGGAGTACGTTTCTCAACTGAGTGACCTTTTCTGAGGCTACGACCCTCCCTAACCCCCGTCCTCCTCTTCCCCTGCTGGCTCCTACTCTACCGACCTACCGTAGTGACTGAGCTACCTGCACTCAGAGTCACTTGAGACCCTCAACCACTACCTGTCCCTCCGGACCACACGACGCTAAGTACCCTAACGTTTCTCAGCCTGCACTGACTCGCTGACTTGACTTGACTTGACTTGACTTCAGAGTATGTACACTTGGGAATTCCACGCTTAAAAGTTTTTACGTTTGCACAAGGGTGGGTCTGTAGTGACCTAGCAAAAAGTTCTCCCATCTCTCTTGACTTAGGTTGATCCTTGGTTCGGGACACGGTAGTCGCAGTCCACACTCACTGACGTCGAACCGGAGACAGAGGGTGACGGCCTCTAGGAAGTCGAGAGGACTGAGACGGAGGAGAGGGTAGTCCTTGAGAAGAACGGGCAAGGGACCTACGGTCGCAGACACACGGTCGACAATATGACCTCAGGACACGAAAAGTTCCATGACGCGACATATTGATTTTTCCAAAAGAAATAAAAATGCGAACTAAAAATACAGAATAAACATATTTTTCATGATACTTGGACACTTCCTGTCACGACATCTCAGTTAACACAAGTAACGTGTACATCCGATTGAAACAACCTGAATCGTCACTCGAGAACTTTGCCTTGAGGCATATCCGACACCGTTCCTCTCAACGAATCTTGATGAAAAAAATAAAAATAAAAAGTTCGGTGTTCGACATCGGACTAGAATACAAAAACTACTGTCACCCCAGTATCAGATTCTACTTAAAAGATCTGAGCTTCACCAGAACAGGGACTTCCTCGAAGGACTTGAATACTGTTTCTCCTCCTCTACCCTCGGTAGCCTCCAAACTTACCTCCATTCTGTCCTTGTTTGAATGTAAAATTTTCCGAGTGGGACCGATGAGGTACCACATCGTCTTGTTCTCGTCTCCGTTTCCCTACACAATACTCCACCAACGTAACTAGGCCCATCTCTCCCCCAACCGACCCTACTGACCTGTAGTAGCGTTTGTCTCCGTATAAGCCGCAGACCCACATAACTCTTCCATCTCGACAAACCGAAACGACTGTCTACACTAGACCCGCTCTGTCTGTCTTCAGTTCTAAAGACCGGACACATCGACAATCCTACCCCGACGAGAAATCACTCTACCCCTCTTGACGGTCTCTACGTCCGAGACACGACCTTCTAGTCCTCATGTCTTCCGCAGATGACATTTAATAGTTCAATGTTAATTTATTTGTCGTAACCCAAATTATTTATAGAACCCTCAAAATATATGTGACAGAGTTTACAACCGAAGTTATACTGACACCTACCTCTGTTTCTTGTAGGGTACTAAAGTAAGGGGTAGCCAGACGCGATTGATTCCATCTACACGAAGTTCTTTCCTCCTCTGGTACCGGGGCACGTCTAAGCTACGCCTCGACCAGGAACCGAGTCTAGAGAAGGAGCGGGAAGAGGACGAGACGAGACGTGGTGTCTCCCAGACCTAGTAACGACCGACACAAAGGACCTCAGACACCTGTCCCCTCAAACCGACACAACCATGGTCCTCCAGCAGTACTCTCCACTCACTCACCGTCCTCCTTCCTCGTCCCGTAAAGAGGAGAAGAGACAGACTGAGTACGTCGCAGAGACGGTCGTCGAGTCGTAGGAAGTACATGGACGAGGTTGACCTGTCCGGGAGCCCCGGACTATTGTGATGAAGAGACGAGACCGAGGGTCGGGTCCCCTCGGGGTCGAAGGACGCGACCTCAGAGACCCAACGGTAGGACAGGGAGAAACCGAAGAGTCAAATTACAGATCTGTCACTGCAACGATTCAACACAGGCTGAGAAACGCTGGGGTACTTGACATCGGGTGGTCCGAGGAGGTAGGCACCCCAAAAGGTCCGTTCTTGACCTCACCCGACGACAAAGGAAGTGGTCCTCTAGAAGGGCTGGGTCCCTAGATTGGACCCAAAGGACGTAAAACCCGTCTACGAAATGAGAGACTCGGGGGTCCCTTCGGGTTACAGATCTCCCCAAAGATAAAAGGACCTACTAAGGGAGTCTGATTTTAAGGGTATCCCTTTTCCCCTTGAACCCCATTGATGAACCATGTAGTGAATAAAGTTCCCATAAACTCACAAACTGAACACAAATAGAAGAGACGAACCAAAGAGGTACTGGACTGATAGGTAGACCCACTCTACCCGACACCCAATTGTGACTAAACTGGGAGTACCTAAAGGTAAGTGATGAGTCCTGATTTCACAGTTGTCGTTAGAATTCTGTTTTAGTGGGGAGACTACGGACTTAAAGAAGAGACCATAGTGTTAGTTCGAACCTATGAGAAGTCCTCTTTGAGTAATTAAAAGTTCCAAAGGGTAAAATAGACTTTAAATTTAAAAAAATGATGTTGTTGTGGGGGGGAGTTTTTTCTTTTTTTTGGGTTGAGTTTGACCGAATTTCTTTTTTAACTTAAATAAGTTAAGTCAAGTCAAGTCAACGAGTCAGTACAGGCTGAGAAACGTTGGGGTATTTGACGTCGTACGGTCCGGAGGGACAGGTAGTGGTTGAGGGTCTCAAGTAGGTTTGGGTACAGGTAGCTCAACCACTACGGTAGGTAGTCCACCGGTTTCATAACCTCGAAGTCCAAGTCGTAGTCAGGAAGGTTACTTATAAGTCCTGACTAAACGAAATCCTACGTGACCAACCTAGAGGAACGTCAGGTTCCCTGAGAGTTCTCAGAAGAGGTTGTGGTGTCAAGTTTTCGTAGTTAAGAAGCCACGAGTCGAAAGAAATATCAGGTTGAGAGTGTAGGTATGTACCGGTGACTTTTTTGGTATCGGAACTGATCTGCCTGGAAACAACTGTTTCATTATAGAGACGAAAAATTATACGATAGATCCAACCAGTATTGAAAAGAAGGTTCCTCATTCGCTGAAAATTATAGTACCGACGTTAGTGGTAGATGTCACTAAGACCTCGGGTCTTTTTATTTCAAACAGTGACAAAGGTGACAAAGGGGTAGATAAACGGTACTTCACTAACCTGGTCTACGGTACTAGAATCAAAAGACTAACAACTCGAAATTCGGTTGAAAAAGTGAGAGGAGAAAGTTGAAAGTAGTTCTCCGAGAAATTAAGAAGTGAAAGACGGTATTCCCACCATAGTAGACGTATAGACTCCAACGACTATAAAGAGGGCCGTTAGAACTAAGGTCGAACACGAAGGAGATCGGGTCGTAAAGAGTACTACATGAGACGTATATTCAATTTATTCGTCTCACTGTTATATGTCGGAACTACATGAGGAAAAAATTAAACCTTGGTCAGACAAAAAGGTACAGGTCAAGATTGACAACGAAGGACTGGACGTATGTGTAAAGAGTTCTCCGTTCAGTCCACCAGACCATACGGGCAGAGAAGGTCTTAAAAGGTGTCAAATAATACTAGGTGTGTCAGTTTCAGAAAACGTATCAGTTATTTCGTCTTTATCTACAAAAAGACCTTGAGAGAACGAAAAAGTTACTAGGTCGTCTACAACTGTTAAACTAGAGACCAAGGAGACGGAAAAGATTTTGATCGAACTGTAGACCTTCAAGTGCCAAGTGCATAACGACTTCGGACCGAACCTCTTAAAACTCGTAATGAAATGATCGCACACTCTACTCACGTTAACACACCATCAAACTCGTAAGAAACCGTAACGGAAAGAAACCCTAACCTTACTTGTGACTGGGAAAGGTCAGGACACCGGTGACGACTCAAAAGGTTTAAACGACCGTATAACTCACGTCGTGAAAGTGTCGTAGTAGAAAGTCCTAAACTTTGTCGAGTTCACCTTAAGGTAGTGGAGGTGATCGAAACAAGAATCACTACGAAGGATATCCAGGTGAACTGAAATGTGAGGTCCTACAGACTGAGGTCCACTCATTAGTGTGGTAACACCAATAGACCCAGTAATTCTGAAATAAAGAAGTCAAGAAGACACATAAGAACGGTGGAGAATTATAGAAGACGAAGACAATTCAGGTATGGTAAAGACAGGAAATAACTCGGGTAGAAACATACTTTATTTATCTTAAAAAACCAAGAAGATTAACTAATTAGTTCGCCCTTACAAAGTCTACTCCGAAATAAGACCCGAGTTTCTTACAGGTACTGGGTCAAAACAAAAGCAAGGAGGGGGGAGGGAAAGAATTGTGTAGAAGAAATTCTAGTAAAGGAGGACTTTGGTCCAGCCGAGGGGAACACCAGACTTCAACCAAGAATCCTCCAGTGTTTTCGAGTCTATGTAGGATCTGAGAGGGACTGGGACTGACCGAGTATAGAAGGTCGTGGGTAACCAGACAAAATCCAGTGTAAGGATAGGGACCAACCGGACGGAAACCAGTATACGACAGTTGGGACTCGATTAGGATACCGACCCAGTTGCCTTACGGCAAAAAATTTCTGATAATTAACAAATACGTACGCAAAACCGGCACGACCTAGAGACAACGCCACACAGGCACAAGAGAGCGACGTCACTCGTCCCAGGTAAGAAGTGACACCACAACCCGAAGAGTGCCAACGCCGAAGAGAATAGTGTCTCGTGTCCCAGATCGGAGAGTCCGAAGTCCTCGACACCAAGGGTCCGAAGGAACGGAGAGTCGTACACCTCAGAGGGGTCTGATCCGCAACTTGAGTACAGGGGACGTAACCGTCTGTCTAACGAGAGGGGACCAGGTGGTCCTTTAGGGTCGTCCTACGTGAGTATCCGGATCCTTTCACCCTGTGCGACGAGTCGAATTGGCTTACGTACTGACTTACCCTAACCCTCCCCCCAGTTGGGGTGGGCTTGACGTCTAGAGTTTTTAGGTCCTACTACAATTATTCCTTTTCCCTCCTTTACCCAAGATCTCTACTGACCCCTTTTTGGGAGGGGATATCTTCCGCTCCTGTTTCTCGGTAAACTCGCAGACGATAACGAAGTGGAGACATCCATCTCCTAAGATGGATGTAACCTGTTTAAGTCCAGAGGTTCCACGTAATTGTTTAGTATCTACGGTGTTCAGGTTTTAGACCATTTATTTTGTTTTCAAAGAGATAAGATACTCCTCCATTTGAGACTTAAAGGTTTCGAGGAACTCGTCCCTATTTTGATAAGAAATAAATTAATATTTAGGTATTCGTTATGTACATATCTGTATACATAAACCTTCCTCTACTGTTTTGTGTTTTTGTTTTTCTTTCTACTAAAAATTTCAGAGTCGAAAACTGTGTCATGTTTATGTACTCTTTCACTCGAGTGCGGAGTTTGTTGCGTGTTAATCTTACCTTTGAGGGTGTCGGTTGCACCTCCCTCCTGACAGTCATAGTTTGGTTACATAACTTGGGGGCACTCTTTACGTCGGTTTTAAAGTAACCTATTAAGGTAGCAAAGTAAAACGTTTTACCATTGACACCGTTGACTCCATACGAAATTTCTGGGCGTGGAGGTACCTGTGGAGCTACACCGTCCGACAATCAATTAAGCAAAAAGAAATAGTACATCCGGTCACTCATCAATCTAACTTGTTTCGAAGGGAAGGGGGACGGGGGAGAGGGCTAAAGAAAAGAGAAGAAGACCAAGCCGTCCACGGATCTAAGAATGGAGACGTGTCCTGTTATTTTGTCGTCTACTAGACTATTGTCACTGTTCTCGCTTTAGGGTGGGTGTCGAATTTTTTTACTTCACTTACCACCACTCAGTGAATAAGGAGACGAATGGTAATTCGGTATAGATTATTAAATATGTAATTCTTCTCTCACGCATTTAAAATCACTTGCACCAAGTCACGATATTATCTCCTCGAATTACCCTAAGAGAAAAATAAATGTGTATAAAAAACTCCATCCCTCCAGTACATAAAAAAAACAGAAAAAACAGTTTTACTTGAGATTGAGGAATTCGGAGTCTGGTAATCCATAAACTTCCTCGATAACAAATTGTCTTGAATGGACAACTCCAACAAAAAGACAACTAGTGAGTACGATGTATTAAGACTCTACCGAAGAAAAGTTTTTAAGAAAATTTAATACCAACTAAATATTACAGTCGAAGTCTATATGTCGTCACTAAGTCCGAATGTGTACATACATAGAAGAGAAAGTCTAAGAAAGGGTAATACGCATAGTACTCCATAATCTGTGTCAAGGGACACGATATTCCATCCTTGAGCCTACCGAAAAAAGCCTGTGGCTGAACTTTTCGTAGGGACATCGGTGTTGTTAGTCTGTCTCGGTAACATTCTAAGCCCAAGGCGACCGCCAGGTCGTGTTACTAACCCCTTAAAGTCGATCGACACCACCACCTTACCGGGGGGAGTTTTGATTCGCCGATTTTTCTTGTTGACAACTGATAATGACTGTTCTGTTACGTAGGCGGCCTACCTGGGTGACTAGACCCGACTCGAGGCGGGTGGAGGCGGCCCGAATGACCGTAGGGAAACCAGTCGCCCTCCCGACCGACGAGATTTGCCGGCACCGACCCTGTGTAGTCGAAGTGAGGTGCACCAGAAACTAGGAAGGGTGTCCAGTCGGACCTGAATAGGGGTACCGTCGCCGTTCCAAGGTTGTCTCACCTTCGTACCTTCTAGAGAATTCGAGATCTCAGTTGACCTAGAACAGCGTAACTAGAGTAATATGGCCGTTTTAGTTCGGGTCTAAGGTCTTCTTCCCTTTATCTGTTACGGAGGACCACCCTCCTCGATGGTTGAGCAGAACCTACGTCCTCCCTTTCTTAACTTCGGTCTAAACGTAGGTACATGGTTTCCCTTGAACTCATAAGAGTCGAGTGTACCATTTGTGGAATAAAAATCCCCCCTCTCACCCTATTTTTATTTGCAATACACACTTTCTTCAAGGGTAAGGGTTAAATCTCTGTTAGACCAAATAATTTTATCTTCGTAGAGGGGGGTTAAAAGAAAAAATCAAGAGAGTAAAGATGGTAAACAACTGATAAGGTGGGTTACATCTCTCTTCGAAACCATAAATTAAACAAAAAACAAAACAAAACAAAAATAATATGAACTTAATAAAAACCGAAACAAACAATTATATAATAACACCTTAAATCCAAAGAATTTTGGTACTCTTATAAAAGATAAGAAGACTCAAAATAAAAATCCATAGAATTTTACTTAACGATAGGTATCACCTTATGAACTTTAGTAACACACTTTTCCACACTAAGTCAAAAGTGAAGAAGTTCTTTGTAACAACTCACTCACGAAGAACCCATGAAGTCTTCGACCCGATCAACAAGTTCTATGTCATTTCTCGTTCCGTGCGTTTTAAGGACCCGAGCCATTTCATTCTTGAAATGACCCCACCCCAGTCCCATGTCTATCCTTCGGTCGTTCGTTCGTTTGCTTTCTCAGTCGTTTGGTACTGACTATATCCTTCACGACTCTTCCTATTTCGACCTGTGACCCCTTGAAGTAAATTAGTCTCTGGAGGTGGAGGTGAATGTCCTCTGACCTCCTCCATTTTCACTGCGTCTCCGAGAGAAACCCTTTTCTTCTGTCGTCACGTTCCCGGTCCCCGTCTCGCCAGGTCTCTCCCGTCTGGACCTACTTCGGAGTTCTGCGGGGGTACCTCTCAAAGTCCCTGTCTTACGTCCCAGTGCCACGACAGCCGTGAGACGAAGACAGGTGAGTCCCAGTGGTCAGAAACCCCACGAACGGGAGGGTCCCCGACGTCAACGGAAAGATAGTCTGCCGACGGAAGTCTGGAGGTCTTAAGTGAAAAGGACTTTCAGGGTTCTCGATCCTCAGGACCCTCACCTGTAAGACCCCGTCGGGAAATCGTTGCGATTACTCTCACCCCCATGGTTAAGCGGTTGAGGGAACGGTCACCCCGTGGAGGGTCTGGACGGGACGTCTTTGTTCGGTTTCGACACGACTCACCCTGAAAAGAGCTAAAGAGTGGGAACGACCTAAAAGAAAAAGACAGGGTGGAGGTAGTGAGAAGATGACCGGAAAGGACCTTGCCAAAGATTATTCACTGTGAGAGTCCTTAAGAACAGGAACCTCCACTAAGGTTCCATATGGTTGGGACCCGTCGGGCACCGTAACCTCGTTTCACTTACTTCTTCCTCCATACTCTATCCCAAGGTCTCTGTCCAGTCCGTGACACAACGTTCATGTGCCATGAATACGTTCGTTCGTGAACACGGGGACATGTCCGTTCGTCCTTTACTGTAACGGACTGTATGAACACGTTTTCGAAGTGAGACACCCGTTACCGGCCTCTCTCTTAACCAACCCACTCCCTTTTTCATTTTGGAGTTTGGTTTAAGTTCCGGTCATTAGGAGGGACACGACTGTAGAGATGGTTAAAGAAAAATAGGAAAGTTAACCCTATTTTACTAGATGGGAAACCGATACGGAGTTTCTACCACACTCCTACTTTTCTACTAAACGTATTTGAATAGCGAGCGACGTTTTCTAAACGGGTTATTTTAGACGATAATAATAACTATTTTTATTTTTATCGTTACGTTCGAGTATCGGTGAGAGACCTCTTAAAAGTATGTAATTACCCTTTTAATTCACAATACGACTTCTGCTTTCGTTGACAACGACGCAAAGAGACAATAAACATGGTAACAACGAGGAAACTTACACACGTCTTTGTTTTCTCGACTACGTTTATAAATACTGGGTTGGACCAAGTCGGACTTAATCTCTATTCCTAGAAAACTTTTTACCGTCGTTACGTTGGTCGTAAGGTCCAAAAGGAAAATCTTCTTTCCCTATCGAATCAATTTTTAAAAATTTTTTCTTCATATTTACCTCCAAATTTGTATAACCAAATACAAGATCTATGTCTATGTGTATTTATTAGAGGTATGTTTACTCAAACACACACACACACACACCACTATACACTACACATATGCGTTCGTACGAACCATCTGAGACGAGTACTGTCGAAAAAGGTTTGGTTACATGTCTTTCACTGTCTACCCAGCCGTCACCGACTCTTCGTCAACGTGTATAGGCCGGTCGTACCAAAACTAACGCACAACCCAGCAGTCGGTCGGTGTGTGGTCTTGATAATAAAATCCTCCGACGTTCTCTTAATCGGTTACAGTTTCCTTTCTCTCTGCGTCCCTTGCTTTGTCTGAGAGTTCACGCCTCCCCTCCCTCACTACCTCCGTTTTACCCTTTACGTCATAGTCAAGAGGATTCTTCAATGGGTCCAGGACCCTGGAGGTCAAGGAGAGGCATCTTTCGGGTAGAAAGACAGAAGTCATTTTTACGAAAACTATTCCGCAGTCACATCGACTCGACGTAGGTCGACAACCTTAACTGTGTTCTCGAGTGACTCTCGGCAAGCAAGACCATAAGTCCAGGTTAGCAATAACAAGGATTCAAAAGTATTATTTTTAGAGTATCAACTTTATTTGTACACTTTACGTCCTATGTAGTCTATCCTAACCTCCAGGTGTAGAAGGTTGTCCGAACATTTACGAAGAAAAAAGACCCCAAAAGACTTGATGTGTCGTCCACATTCGAGTTCACGTCATCTTTTACTGTCCGTATGAAGTCACAGTCTTCTTGTTTGTAAACGCGAGTCGTAGACTTTTCCAGTGTGTGGAGTCATTCTGGTTGTTGGTCCCTTCAGACATCTTTCAGTACCGGTACTAACTAATGAAAAGATAAAGAGGCAGCTGTGGTAACGCCCCGAAACGACGCATATGAAATTTTGTGTCAGGTGCCGTGTTCTACAGTTTTAGTCGGGTTTGGTCCCTTCAGACCTGAGATACTTCCGCTCCCTAGAGACAATTCAGTGGGTAGCCAAAAGGAAAAACCCTTCTAAGAGTGTTACTTATTTATTTTGTTTCTTTAGAAAGAAAGAGTCTTCTTTAATCGTAATGTCCAGACACACAATAATCCGATCTGAAACGGTACAGAATGCCAGAGACGACGACGACGACGACGACGATTCAGCGAGTCAGTACAGACTGAGACACACTGGGGTATCTACCGTCGGGTGGTCCGAGGGGATAGGGACCTTAAGAGGTCCGTTTTTGTGACCTCACCCAACGGTAAAGGAAGAGGTTACGTACTTACACTTTTCACTTTCACTTCAGCGAGTCAGTACAGGTTGAGAATCGTTGGGGAACCTGACGTCGGGTGGTCCGAGGAGGTAGGTACCCTAAGAGGCCCGTTCTCACAACCTCACCCACGGAGACGGAAGAGGCCCCAGAGTAGATGACGTGGTAATGATTCGGATCCCGTACGAATGTTCCCAGTCAAAACCTTTTACCACCTTTCTCACTGTCTCGAGGTGTGTCACAACGATTGTTCACGATGGGTACACCGAAGTGTATGTAGTCTCTGGGAGCGTCGGAGACGGAGTGACACAGACCGTGAGTGGGAGGGACCCCCGAGAAGACACTGCACCGAAGGGTACACCAAGTAGGGTTGACGACACCCATAAGAATGTGAGGTAAAAGTCCTGGTGACGAATTTTAAAAAAAAGAATTAATGTTTTATATTTTAACGTGGACATCTTTTAGTCCAAAGTCTTGGACTATCAGCACCCACGTACTATTCATCGAAGTCAGTGCAGGTTGAGACACTAAGATACCTGGTATCGGGTGATCTGAGGAGGCAGGTACCTTGAGAGGTCCGTTCTTATGACTTCATCCAACGGTAAAGAAAGAGGTCTCCTAGACGTCACGACTTATTTATACGTTACTTACCCATTTAATTTTTATAAAATATTTATATTGTGTCTTCTTTTTTTAATTCTTAGTCAGTATTTGGGTGGGAGGTCTCTACTTGTCAGTTGTGGTGAAGAACCGATATACGAGACTCTGTAAAAGACGTTTAGATTTTTGTTTTTAATATGGCAAAACAGAATAACAAAACGATACACGGACGGAGACCGGAGTTCGACTTGTAGGAGGGTATGGTTATGTATAGGAATATACGGTGTGAAAATTGCCGATGGATTATTAGGTGACATACCTATAATTTACCTATTACCTAACGAAGTCATTCAAGATTAAGAAACTGCAAATAGAACGGAGAAAAGAAAAAGAAAATATTTGTTATGACGTTACTTGTAGAACTACTACAAGAAACACATTAAAATAAAATACAAAACCAAAAGAAAAACAAATAAACCGACGTAGCCCAGCGTCGACATCGTACACCCCAGAAGTAACGTGCACTACGTACCTGAGAGAGAAACACCGTGTTCCCAAGGTCTTGCACACCCGAGTCATCAACGGGACACCGTACACCCTAGAGTCAAGGGACTGGCCCCCGTCTTGAGCACAGGGGACGTAACATTCCGTCCAAGTATCGGTGACTCGGTGGTCCCTTCACGAACAAAATAAAAATTTACACACAAATAAAAACTTCACGTAACTCGATGTCGTGATACAATCAAGGACAATATGTTGTATCACTAAAAAAAGACATTTAAAGTAAAAAAAAGAAATGAATTAACATCAACTAAATGTTACACTACTAAAGACGATATGTAGTTTCACTGAGTAAATATGTGTATATGTGTACAAATATACGTACATTAAAATTAATAAAGAAATCCTATTTGAGGGTCTTTGCTTCTTACACCCAATTTCATAGACACATAACATAATGGATAACTGTTCAGTAAGTCTCTTCATGGAGAAACGGACACGGAACTCCAACTAGGGACAGTTTAAGCTTGAGACTTAATATTGGAGGAAACCTCAGAGGTGGGAAGTCCTAGACTCACCGAACATGTGTCCATTAGTTACACATAAATAATACTAGTTCATTAAACTTATCGGGTAAGGAAACCGGAACTAAGATCGAGAAGATTCTTGACTTAAGTGGACATATCACTTTATTGTCTACGTGTCCTTTGGTGTCTCTTTCTGGGGTACAATAGAGACTATGAAAGTGAGGTCTAGTTAATTAAGTAGATCCGGTCTCCAGTTAGTTGATGTCGGGTACTCAGTTTAGGTCGGACAAAAAACTTACCGGGTATTTGGTTCTTAATAAGGATATAAACATTTACGAACCTTTTTGTAGTTTTCTTCTTATAAAGAACTTCACTTTTCATATATTTTAAATTCAACACGTGTATTTTTTTTAAAATAACCTTATGTCGAGTTAATTAAATAAAAGGTGAACAGATACCGACAAAATCCCGATTTTACCGTCTTGGTTCCTTAAAACTGGCTCTGGCAATGCAGGTGTTCTGGATAAGTAATTAATTAAGTAAGTTCTGGATATAAGTAACAGACCGGGGAATGTCACACGACTTGGGACTAGATCTGCACTCAGTTAGGTTCGTCTCATTAGATTTGGGAGCTTTTCACTTCAGACGGTCTCTCGGTGTCAATAATCGTGAAGGTTGTACGTCTCCACTCTAGAGGTGCAGCAGAAGAATAACAGGTCCGAAACTGGGGTCGTAAGGTATCCACTCTTTCAGACCGTGGAATTCAGAACCGAAACGGTTCACGAGTCTGTTCCCCGAAACCAACACTCATGGCTGTCGAAGGGTTCAGGCGTCAAAATCGTAGTGACTATGGTCCAGGACTCCCGTACGAAACCGATCGCACCGACGGCTCTACTTCGTACCGAGGGACTAATTGAGCAGTTTCACGCCACGTCGACGTTGTAAACGACTGGGCAAACGAGTTGAATTTATTTCCAACCACCAATCCGAAGACAGCGTAACACGAGAGGACGATTAATAGTCACATAAACAAAATCTCTGTTAATCGGTGGACCAAGTAAGAGGGTAACTTCAGTCCAGTAGTACTGAATGTAGACGAAGGTCCGGAGGAGTTCAGGTTCTGTATTATTTTTCTACTACCGATACTAATATTTTTCGCACGCCCTAACCCGTAGGTACCATAACTTAAGGGTTCCTCCTAACTCAACGTAGTAACACGAGTGTCTTCGAGGAGAGACGGTCAGTGTTTTCTTCCTACACTTGTCTCTTGAGAGCACGTCCCGGTCTTCAAGGAACTCGTTCACCCCTCTCCTAAACGTTTCCAGTTGTGATTATTGCCGTTGTGTGTTGCTCTGTGCTAAGGAGGGACCCCGTCATACGACTATGTTGTTTTTTCACTGTTCATCCGTGCAGAATCACGAACGTCTTAAACGTATTTTGACCTCAACAAGTCTGGACACCCACAACGGAAAAAATTTTTACGCGGACTATCGCACTGTGTTATAATACGTGTTATGTGTAAACGAAAATATTAGGGCATACGAGACCGTTTTGAATTGTAAAACCTCGATTCTCAAATAATACGATCCAGGAACGACTTAGGGTAACTATTGTCTCCGGGCCAGACGTCGAAAGACTTGATCCCCTCCACTTCCAGTTGCCAGAACTCCGCCGAACTAGTGTCCCACGTGACACAAGGTTCCTACATTGAACTGACATCGCTCCTTTAGTCTAGATACTTCGAATCATTACTTAGTTCACACACAGAAACGACGTCTCCCGGACCTTGACCTAAGTTGTCGAACTCTGACTCATAATTTGTCAAGTGAACCGACGGAATTATGATCAGTTCGTCTCTGGCTTCACTCCAAACCAAGTCACAACCCCTTTTACTTCGTAAACATCTTCAATGTTCTTATGTAACGTTCCTATTCAATGAGACGCAGTGGTCCTATGTAAGACTTCTGGAAAGCGGGGCCTCCTTCCACTGTCTCTTACGTACGAAGTCTGGAGTGTAATCGTTGAACGAATTCGGGGCTGGCTTTAGGGTTGAGTGTATTTTTGAGTGTGGTAGGTGTCTTGAGGTCTCTACTACCGTGAAAGGTGTTTCCGTGTCCCCTAATAAATATTGCATAACAAGTTGAATTTAATCCTTTTTACATTCGTCTCTCGGTTGAACCGCACGATTTAGACCTAAAGGGTTTCACTTAGGACCGTCTTGTAACCAAGGCACCTCATAATTCAACTTATACTCTAAGACACCGGAGAACTAAAACCCTTTGTCCCCGAGTTGGTTCAATTGAGTCGATTCAATTTTCAAATACGTCCTGGAGACCCACAAAAATTATACGATTACTCGAAACACTTTACGTGTAAAGGGTTTGAATAATCTAGTATCTTGGGGGAAAAGGACTCGTCGACCGTATTATCACAAGACTGTTGTCCGAACAAGTCTTTCCAACGTGGTGTCGCGGACGAGGTTGAGTCCCGAAATACTTTTAGGATTGATTCTCGTTCACTTTCATCTACCAACCCCCGTCGTCCGAATGTTTTAACTTCTCGTCCGACCAAAGACCCAGAATCTTCCCGAACCTGAAAAGAATGAGGTCCAGACTACAGACTCGTACTTACCAGGGTGCAAAGTCAAAAAAAAAAAAAAAAAAAAAAAAGTCAACGACGGAACACCTCGGAATCTGCCACTAAACTTTACCATTCTTTATTAAATCGATTAACTCAGCTCTTCATTCGGGTGTTGAAAACTAGTGGACGTATTTTAGGTAATCAGACTTCTACTTAACACATCATGTTTCCCACCTGTTTACCCCTGCCGCCCGACCCTAGTGGGATTAAAGGATTTACGTCGTCTTTCGTTAGGTCGGACTGACAGGTAGTGGCAACCACTGTATACTCAGAAGGACAAACTTTTACAAACGGTCAATGTATTATCTCACACCCTGTATTTATTATGCCGAGTTCACGCTTGTGCCCTGGGCGTTCCACTGACAAAATGCGCGTCACTAAGTATTGTGGTCGGAAAATCTTTTTCCTCGGAACCTTGACGTCGATGTATGTTTACGCGAGGGCAACAGACCCAGATAAAAACACAACACGAAAAAACATCTGAAAGCGCTCCGACAACATTTGAATTAGGACAAATCGTTAATACTAAATGAAGTTAACCGAGGTGAGTAATTCGACAAATTTGAATCTAACTTTCTTATTATAGGTGAAACAAGGAAGGGTGTTGAAGCCCCGCCCCCCGCTCCCCCTCACCCTTGAGTTTGTAACTTTTACCCGAAGAACCGTCTCTTGTTAGTTCCTGTGGTTTCGAATGACACGGAAATTTTATACAAAAAAGAAATTTTTTCCAGAAACTTCCTCTTGTTGTTTCGGGTCTGAAATTTTTTTAATTCCTCTCCTCACTGAGGACCATTTTCGATCGAGGTTTGGTGTATATGTGATGGATAAATCTGCTCTTTTACGTATAGCTTTTTTTATATATACAAATATATTAGTGTCTAGTCGTCGGAGCCCCAAAAGTTGGATGATTTTTGTCGATTCCTCTCTGGTTTTCGGACAGGAAGTGCCTTCGAGCTATCGGTACTTACTCTCTTTCGTCGCCAAAGAGGGTAGAGGTCCGCAGGAGAACTACACACACAAACCTCTCCGACCAAGAGTCTAACGATCGACCCACATCCAATCCTGAGTCTCGACACTCTCCTGTTCCGAGGGCCCGCTCCGCGGCAGAAACTTGGGGACGAGAAGTTCCGATAGTGGAATGCGGGACGACCGGAGGCGAGGAGTCCTGTCTTACTTTATTGAAACGGGGACAACCATTCCCGGTTCGTTCCGCGAATCGTTTCTGACCTTCCTTTGTGTCAGGTAAGTAATTAAAGAGTGACCATACAAGTCACCTTCAGACTTTCGGAGTTGTACAACTTAAGTCACCCATACCTCGATATACGAACCCCCACTATAAACTCGAAAGGACACTTCTTTATTTCCCCTTTGGTGGCGTCAAAGCTTTTGTACAAACGAGACCCTTCGGGTCTCGTTACTCCTCTAAAAGTACACTTCGTTTCGTCTTTATTGAAAGAAAGAGACCGTCTACTGCAGTAGGTTAAACCTTGAAAGGTTGACTAATTTTAAAAGAAAAACGAAATCAACGACCCTCTAAATGTGATTTGGACTACAAGTAAATTTAAAAACTATTCGACTAACGGTAAGAATATATACTAAAATTCCAAAAATAAACATAGAGTGTGAACATACTATTCTGAAAGGTTTGTAAAACGAACAAAATTATATCGACCATGTCTGTTGACGGTAAATTTTAGGGTTTGGTTTTCTATAGCCACGAAAACGTTTACGAAGACATACTGGAGGAAAGAATAAGAGACCCTAGAAGATTGTTCCAAAAATTTTGAGAATTTTGAGTGACAGAGAAACCATTTCTGTGGAAACCTCAACTAATAATAATAGTGGGACTGGTTTGGAGGAGTGAGGGTCGGGCTAAAATCAAGAAGAAGACCAGGTTAGTCCCATATTTTTAATCACCTTCCCTTCAGCGAGTCAGCACAGACTGAGAAACACTGGGGTACCTGACATCGGATGGTCCGAGGAGACAGGTACCCTAAAAGGTCCGTTATCATGACCTCACCCGACGGTAAAGGAAGAGGTCCTCTAGAAGGGCTGGGTCCCTGACTTGGGTCCAGAAGACGTAACATCCGTCTGCGAAATGGAAGACTCGGTGGTCCCACAGAAAAGTCCAACATTTCCAAGGTCAATTCCTTTGTAGAAAGAAGGAGGAAAATCAGACGACTTTTGATACACAGGGAGTGTTTGAGTGGATTGGGGAACCCCCCAATTCTAAATCCCTCCACCCGAAATCCCTTCATTAATCCAGTACTCCCACCTCAAGAGTATTTGTCCTAATCACGGGAATATTTCTCCCGAAGGATCCATGACGAGCACCTACCGTCCGTTACGGTTACCTCCTCTACGCTCAAGTCAGAGACCTAGCTGTTCTAGGCGACCTCTTCCTTCACCGTTGAGTGAGGTCGTACGTACGGACCTTTTAAGATACCCGTCTCCTCGGACCGTCCGATGTTAGGTACCCCAGTGTTTGTCCGTTCTGACTCGTTGACTTGTATGGGTTGGAATATTTGTCTACATATTTGGAATATTTGTCTGACAAAGGTTTAACCCTTTCCTCATGTAGTTCCGACATATAACAGTGAGACAAATAAATTGAATATACGTCTCATGTAGTACTCTTTACGCCCTGACCTACTTCGTATTCGACCTTAGTTCTAACGGTCATCTTTATCGTTATTGGAGTCTATACGTCTACTGTGGTGGGACTACCGTCTTTTGTTTCTCCTTGGTTTCTTGGAGTATTATTTTCACTTTTTTCCCTCACTTTTTCAACCGAATTTTGAGTTGTAAGGTTTTTGATTCTAATACCGTAGACCAGGGTAGTGAAGTACCGGTTATTACTCCTTTGTTACCTTTGTCACTGTCTGAAATAAAACTCCCCCGAGGTCTTAGTGACTTCTACCACTGATATCGGTACTTTAATTTTCTACGAACAAGGAACCTTCTTTTCAATACTGGTTGGATCTATCGTATAATTTTTCGTCTCTGTAATGAAACGGTTGTTTGCAGGTAGATCGGTTCTGATACCAAAAAGATCATCAGTACATACCTACATTCTCAACCTGATATTTCTTTGAGATACCGTGGGGTGAGGTCATGACAACGGACCTTTTAGGGTACCTGCCTCCTCGGACCATCCCACGTCAGGTACCCCAGAGCTTCTCAACCTGTGTTGACTCGCTGAAGTGAAAGTGAAAAGTGAACGTACGTAACCTCTTCCTTTACCGTTGGGTGAGGTCACAAGAACGGACCTCTTAGAGTCCCTACCCCCTCGGACCACCCGACGACAGACACCCCAGTGGGTCTCAGCCTGTGCTGACTTCGTTGAATCGTCGTCGTCGTCGTCACGACTTCTTAACTACGAAAACTTGACACCACAACCTCTTCTGAGAACTCTCAGGGAACCAGTCGTTCCTCTAGTTTGGACAGTTAGGACGAGGTACGAAAGAAAGGAGGGGTGGTATGGTGGTGATACTACGAAAAATTACGGGTGTACACGTGTGTCTGTATAATCCTACAAGTCAAGTCAAGTCAAGTGAGTCAACACAGACTGAGAAACGCTAGGGTACCTGACGTCGTGCGGTCCGAAGGGACAGGTAGTGGTTGAGGGTCTCGAACGATTTTGAGTTCAGGTAACTCAGCCACTACGGTAGGTTGGTAGAGTAGGAGACTGCAGGGGAAGAGGAGGACGGAAGTTAGAAAAGGTCGTAGTCCCAGAAAAGGTGACTCAGTCAAGAAGTGTAGTCCACCGGTCTTTATAACCTCAAAGTCGAAGTCGTAGTCAGGAAGGTTACTTATAAGTCCTGACTAAAGGAAGTCCTACCTGACCGACCTAGACTTGACTTGATGAACGTTATTGGTTCTACACCTTCGTTGAGTTCACGGGCAGTCGTCTGTTAACCGAATTCTTCACCACGGTGTGTGTGGACACGTGCGTCTGTATCATTCTACAAGTCAAGTCAAGTCAGGTCCGCGAGTCAGGACAGGTTGAGAAACACTGGGGTACCTGACGTCGTGTGGTCCGGAGGGACAGGTAGTGGTTGAGGGTCTCAGGTGGGTTTGGGTACGGTAGCTCAGCCACTACGGTAGGTCGGTAGAGTAGGAGACAGCATGAGTCGACATTTTTTTTTCTACAACGGTAAACATCGTTGCACCTACCTTGATCTCATATCATATGAATCACTTCAGTCTGTTTCGGTTTATAACATCTTATAATGAATATACACCTTAGACTGTTATTATACTTCTTTAGATATATGTTTTGTCTTTCTCAGCGTCAGTATCTTTTGTTTGAATGTCAATGGTTTTCCCTTTCCCTTATCCCTCACTATATACTCCTCATACTATAGTTGTCTATGTTTGATGATATTTATTTTATCTACTCGTCGTCCCTAAAAGACATATCGTGTCCTTGACATAAGCTATAGGACATAAAGGGGTATTACCTTTTATTAGCGTATATATAGACATGGATAGATAAATACATATGCTTAGTGAAACGACATGTGGACTTTGTTTGTGTTATAACACTTAGTTGATACGCACTCACACACGATTCAGAGAAGTCCATACAGGTTCAGAAACACTGGGACACCTGACATCGAGTGATCCGAAGAGACAGGTACCCTAAGAGGTCCGTTCTTATGACCTCACCTAACGGTACGGGAGGAGGTCCCCTGGTAGGGTTGGGTCCCGAGCTTGAGTGAAGAGTACAGAATACGTAACCGTCCGCCCAAGAAATGGTGATTGTGGTGGACCCTTCGGACATTTAGTTGACATAAAGTTGTTTTTGATTCGAGGTGCCGACGACGAACGTTTCACGGTGAAAGAGGTTCAACGTAGTGGAGAGATGCAGAATCAAAGGACCAGACGGGTCACACCCGTTACCAGTCTTTCGAGACCCCTCCTCGTTATCTAAGTTGTCCCATTTGTGAACCGCGGCACGAAACGTGTACCATTCACGAGTCATGTAACAACAACGGTAACACTAGCAACTAATCCGTTATCTCTCCTTGTCTCCTTAATCGACAACAGGACTTATTTGTATGTTTGGAGTTAGGGTGTGTTCCAACACGTTGTGTGGAAGTACTACTCTCTCCTAACGGTTCGTTTCCCCGGTTTTGTCTTTCGATACCTTTGGTCGCCTTTTATCTTTCACTGTCCTTCTTTATTCTTGATTACTCTTTAGCTTTCGATACCCTTGATTACTCTGCAAATTCGATGCCTTTCGAAAAATGCAATACCTTTGACTACTGTAACAAATTTTTTCCTACGATCAAACTTTACCATATTTATCACTTTTCAAGCAACGGTTTGGTCCTGAACTCGGTCAGAGATTTACTGTTCTTTCAAACCTCGCCACCTGTCTCGGTCTTTCTGACAAGATCGTAGTCCATGCTCCCTTATTCGTATCTTCTATACCCTCTGGGTCCTGTGTCCTGGGTTTCTTGGTGTCTAGATCACAACCCCGTTGCGTACCGCCTACGAAGCCTATACGAACACCTACTTCCTTTCCCATACCGAAGTCTACACATCCTTCTCGCGTCTACTGTCCCTCTGGACCCACATTTGACTCCACAAACTCAGGTCGTACGTAGTTTTACGTTCTTCTTTTGTATTATTAAATCCTTATGACGAAGTTTCTCCAGTGGGACTATTTGACGTCTTTTTCTTGGGTCTTAGTCTCTGTGATCAAAACTGCACGACCACTACTGTTTCAAAGGTTCTCCACCCGGAGAAAGCCCCAGACCGCCCTCGTGCAGGCATCCTGTGTACGTTCGTCGAGAGAGAGGGGCAGTGAAATAAGGGGTAGGACAAAATAACGGAGGTTTGTGCAAAGTGATAGACGACCAGGAATCAACTAAATGCACACACGAACGAATAACAGGGAGAGGAAGAGAGCTTCCAGCCGGGACCGCTCGTCTCTGGAATGGCGAAGGTGTTATACCAGGCTATATCTCGACAAGTTCCCCTATCTCCCGTCCCTCGTGTGGAAAGTCGTCGTCTGACAGTGTTGTGACGGAGTCCCTGATTGTCTTCGCTCCTCCGTCCTGGTCGACAACCGACGGAGGTGCGGAGATGGGTGGGAAGGTCGATACTATGAACAACTCCCGCATACCCTTCGACACGTCTGGACGGTAATTCTGGATCTGAGGATTGAAACCCCTTCAATGAGAGTCTCAGAATTAGAGGAGTAGACATGTTACCCCTATTATTATTTTGGGTGGAGTGTCCTATCTACACTTTCGACTGGCTCTACCTATACCACTCGGGGATCGTGGGCCGAGTCGTAATGATTCCTGAGCCCTTGTCGTCCAGAACAATGACGGTACACGGTCCGTGACACGGCGACAGACCTCCACCGTCCCTCTGACTCGTCACCCTTGTAAGATCTGCAGTAGTCTATATGTCCGGACCACAGGTTCACTCTGAGCCCTCGTGTAAACAAAACAAGAGTAAGTGAACAACTGAACCCAGGGATGACGGGAAAAGTACGACTTTCCTTCGTCAGAGGTTTCCCTAAGACCTGTACAAAAGACGTTGCCTGAGTGTTATTGTTTCGTTTAATGACAGTTCTTTACTCTGGACCACATATCAAGAAGGTCTTCCTCTTTACTTTGTTCAACTTTCGACGAATAAAAACATCGAGTTTTATTACGATCTTTTATCTATCGACCTATTAAAGTTTCAGCTGACGAATGACTACGAAAGAACAAACATTTTTTAACCCCATAAATTTAAAGTCCCTGACAATACTTATCGATATGATCTGTCAGTCATTTGACGTATTACCTCGAGGGGTATAGACCATCTTATCACTCTGTTTGTCGGAATTATTGTCGGGTGTATGAAAATAAAAAATGATAGTTCTTGTGGAAAATTTCATAAAGACTATAATTTCTTGTTTTTCCTCAAAGTGACGGATTCTGTAAAGAACAAGTTACAGAATGATTACTAAATAAAATTCCCACGAGAAATTATTTGTCCCCTATATCATTGGTCTTGGTATAGTATCTTACAACCCTGACTTTTCCACGAACCCCCACTAAAATTAGAATAATACGACGTCAAGCACTTTGGGTCTCTGACTTTCCCTAAAGGAGTCCCGTGTCTCGAGACCCACCGTCCTGAACCTGTCTTGGGTCCAGAGGCCTAAAGATTCCGTCTAGGATAAGGTGAGTGGTCCAATCACCAGATACTATTTCCCCGTTTGCAGGTTGATCCCATATGTAATTTTATTGTCCCGTTCACTGGTAATCGAGGACACTAATAAGGACATTGGACGTACATAGGTCAGACCTTGACAAGTGGGTTCGGGGTCACCCCGGTGACTACATTCGGTCTCCGAGATGTGAGTCACACCCGAAAAATGGAGACGTCTACCGTGGTGGGAGAAGGAAGGACCGGTTTGTCCCAAGACTCGTAGTATTACCAAAGAGAGAAAAGAGGGTCTTGGTTGGCAAGAGGTGGTAGAAGGGGAAGGTGAGATCGAGAGCTTAGGACGGAAAGAGGTAGAGGTAGAAAGGTGGGGTCTCGTTTGGCGGCGGTAGAGAAGAGTGACTCAGTGACGATGTCGGAGGTTGTACAGAGGTGTAAGAAGAGGAACAGACGAGGGTAAAAGGCCGAGTCAGACTAGAAGTGTGTAACGTTCTCACTAGTAGACCTTAGTTTAGAATAAAGTGTCGACACAAGTAATAGGTAGTTACCAATTGCCATACTATAGGGTAGTGGGAGTTCTCTTTTAGGTTTGATGTAAGTGAACCTTATGTTTCGTAACGTTTTCATCGAGAACCGCTGGGAGAATCGGAGGACATAAGGAGATAAAAGAGTGGACCGGGGAGGAGCGGAACGACTCAGCTAGGAGGTCGGTATAACTTGAATCTAAAAAGGTTTTCGGGGTTCGAGAGCATACAGGCCCCGAAACATTCACGATAAGACGGACGGAACCTACGAGAGGGGAATATGGAAGTGGACCAATTAAAGATTAGTAAGAAATCTAAAACGAGTCTATAATGAAGATATATTAGGAGGTACTGGTGGGTCGGATAGACCAATCGGAGAAGGAGGGACGAAGTTTTCATACGGAGTACAGGCGTCATATCGTGAATAGTGTGGACTGACACTAGTAGGTATCAAATAAAAAGGAGTAATCGGACGATCGAGACACTTCCTACCTTCAGTACGGGTTGAAGACACATCTTAGGAGTGATGGATAACGTGGAGGACCCCGTCTTGGTTTTTTATCGACCGGTTACTTACTGACTTACTCATTTACCTTGACGAAAAGTAAAAGATTCTAAGGAGTACCCTGATTCTCTTGAATCAGGGTAAATCTTGACCCAACGTACATTCCTACTCACTCCTTACCAAGTTTTTTTATTAATAATGTCTAATCTCAACCCTCCTCCGTCTTGTAGTAAACAAAAAGAGAAAGACTGAATTGAAAGTGAGTCGTACTGTTAGAGACCCAAGTAGGAGCAGAGACGTTTACTGTGATAAAGTAAATACCGACTCATTATAAGGAAACATATATACATAGTGAAGAAGAAATAGGTAAGGAGATTCTGTGTTTCTCTTTTTGTTTATAGCATATAGCGAATATACACCTTAGATCTTTTCTACGCATGTCTACTTGCATAAACGTTTCGTCTTTATCTCTGAGCCTACACCTTTTGTTTGAAGATTTGTGGTGCCCCCGTCCTCCCCATCCTATACATCACATATATACGTATATGTGTGAAGATACAATCTTTACCTATTGATCACTCTTGGACGACATAGAGTGTCCCCTGGGATAAGTCACGAGCCGTCACTGGGTTTACCCTTTCACTTTTCTTTCCCTTCAGCGAGTCAGCACAGGCTGAGAAACACTGGGGCACCTGACATCGGGCGGTCCGAGGAGGTAGGTACCCTAAAGGGTCCGTTCTTATGACCGCACCCCACGGTAAAAGAAGAGGTCCCGTAGAAGGGCTAGGTCCCTACCTTGGGCCCAGAGGACGTAACATCCGTCTACTTTTGGCAGACTCGGTGGTCCCTTCAGAACTGGATTTACCCTTCTTTGAGACTTTTTCCTCCCCACGTACATACACATATCGACTAAGTGAAACGACATGTCGTTGATGATTTGTCGTGACACTCCGTTGATAAGAGGTCATTTATAAAACCTTTCCTTGTAGTAAACAAAGAGACGGGGCACCTTGACATTGTTTCTCGTTTCCACCTCTGGTTCCTCACACCCCACGACCTAATTCCTACCTGACGTCTAGATAGTGCCCTCTGAAACTGTCGTTCCCCTCGGAGGAATAGGATGTGCTTACCAAACACACATGAAAGTGGACGTGGATTTGAAAAGGTATTATTCTTTAGAATCCTTCAAAAGAAAACGGATCTTAAGGTCCTTTAACCTCTACGTTATTTCGCCAGTACGTTTGCGAATAAATTAGTCAGTCACCCTTAACACCCACACCCGTAGTCCCTTCTTTTTGCGTAATTAGTCTACTAAAATACACCCTTTACACCTAGGTTCACGAACTACCAACTCCTCGAGTGTAACTTTCCTTCTTTAATTGTAGTCGAATTAATCATAATAACAAATTTAACTTTACACCTAAATATTGATACACAATTAATGACGACATGTCGTTTCACTAGGTTAATATACACACACACACACACACACACACACAATCAGTGAGTCAACACAGGTTGAGAAATGCTGGGGGTACCTAACATCGGGTGGTCCGAGGGGACAGGTACCTTAAGAGGTCTGCTCTTATTACCTCACCCAACGTTACGGGAGGAGGTCCCCTGGAAGGACTGGGTCCCTAACTTGGGTCCAGAGGGTGTACACCGCTGGGTGAGGTCATTAGAACGGACCTTTTAAGGTACCTGTCTCCTCGGAACATCCGATGTCAGGTACCCCAATGTTTCTCAGTCTGTGCTGACTCGCTGAAGTGAAGTGAAGTGAAGTGAGGGTGTAACGTCCGTGTACGAAATGTCAGACTCGATGATCCCTCCGGGCATATATGTACATATAAGAAAAATTTTTATAAGAAAAAGTGATACCAAATAGTGTCCTGTAACTTATATTAAGAGACACGATATGTCACCTTGGAATAACGAATATATAAGATATGTAATTTTTGTTGTAATAAAATTTAACAACAATTCTTTTCCTTATTGTTAGAAACAATTTGTCAAATTCACGAAGAGACACACAAAATTGTTTTAAACTTGTTTGAATCACATACCACTAATGTACCACTGAAATTGGTACATTATAACACAACTTTGTTAATAAAAACTCGAAGACTTTCCCTCGGTCTTTGTGGTCAATTCCACCAATAACGATGTATTCTTAGTGTAGTGTCAGGATCAAGGGACTTCTTAAAACACTTCAATAAAGGACTTCGGTTAAACTTGAAGAAACCGTGACGGGAAGAAACCCTAACCTTACTTTTGACTGGAAAAGACAGGAGACCGGTGGCAACTCAAAAGGTTTAAACAACCGTATAACTCACGTCGTGAAAGTGTCGTAGTAGAAAATCCTCAACTTTATCAAGCCGACCTTAAGGTAGTGGAGGTGAATGAAACAAGGATCACTACTAAGGATTCCGGGCACACTAAAGTGTGAGGTCTTACAGACTAAGATCCACTCACTAGTGTGGTGGTACCAATAGACTCAGTAATTCTAGAAAAACATATGAAAAAGACACATAAGAACGGTGGAGAAGAATTATAGAAGACGAAGACAATCCAGGTATGGTAAAGACAGGAAATAACTCGGGCAGAAACGTACTTTACAAGGGAACCTCGAGATTAAAAGAACTTCTCGAGAGATCAAAAAGGGTAAGATAACAAAGGGAGATAAAGAAACGTAGCCAGTGAATCGTTCCGAAAGAATAGAGAGAAACGATAAGAAACTTTGAGACGTAAGTCTACCCATAATAGAAAGGAAAAGAGGAAACGGAAAGTGAAGAGAAGAAAAGAGTTGATAAACATTCAGAAGGAGTCTGTTGGTAAAACGGAAAAACGTAAAGAAAAAGAACCCCTACCAAAACTAATGACGGAGGACGTGTTACATACTTGGAAACAGGTGTCAAGAAGTCCGAGAGACAGACAGTATAGATTAGTGCACTTAGACAAACAGTGAAGGGGACATATTAGTATTCCCCCAACTAACTCCAGAATGGACTTACCGGATCACCAAAAGAGATGAAAGAAGCTAAATTCAGACTTAAACCGTTATTCCTCAAGTACTAGACCCGCTGTCAGTCGAGGGCCAGAACAAAAACGACTGACATATCTCGAAGAGGTAGTGGACGTTTATATTTGGTTAGACTAAAGTCACGACTGGTAGACCACTACAGGTACACATCTCAGCAGAGAACACACCAACCTTCTCCCACGAACGATACTGGTCATGTAAGAGAACCGTTTGAGCCAACCGGAAACGGGACGAAACGGAGGTTCCGGATTGAACGGACAATTAGGTCCTTAGAAGACTGAAGGATGGAAACGTAAACTTACACAGTAACTGTGCAGTAAGTTTATACCGTACTGTAAACTTACACAGTAATGTATTTGTTTAATTGGCTTAAATACATATTCAGATATCAGATGTAAGATCTACCGAAGGTGCCGTAGAAGATTTACAAGATAGAAAATGTCAAAAAGGACACTGGTGCACCTATGTTAATAACGTTAGCCGTCAAGTCAAAACAGCTCAGGTCACAAGTCCGTGAGTAAGAAGTACGAAGTCGGTTTTGTGTAAACACCTTTACCTCTAAGAGAGAGTTCTGTCCCCTACTCTGCGCCAAAGGTCAAAGGTCGCCAAAGGGTAGTTCGACCATGTTAAAGAGGACCGACCAAACCAACCTCGGGTCTACATAAACTGAGTGTCAAACAATAAAGTAAGACCACCCTAAAGGAAGTAAAAAGTATTAAACGGACGACAACAGTTCTTGTTACTAAAGAAGGGGTTCACTGATGATTTATGAACAAATTCGGTTACCTAAATATTTTCCACCTGAGGTTACTAAGTTAAGCAAACCCGTCCAACTAGTTTACGAAAGATTTATGTTCCGTATCACCTTCTACAAAAGTCTCTACCTTTCTCTTACCAGGAACTAGGATTCTTTTTTTTTTTTGTTTTTTGGTGTGTCTATTTTAATAAAAGAAGAGAATTTACCTGTGTAAATTTCGTTGAGAACTCTCATTGGATATCTGAGAACTCTCAGGGAACCTCACGTTCCTCTAGGTTGGTCAGGTAGGATTTCCTCTAGTCAGGACCCACAAGTAACCTTCCTGACTACGACTTCGACTTTGAGGTTATGAAACCGGTGGACTATGTTTCTCGACTGAGTAAACTTTTCTGGGACTACGACCCTTTCTAATTTCCGTCCTCCTCTTCCCCTGCTGTCTCCTACTCTGCCAACCTACCGTAGTGGCTGAGTTACCTGTACCCAAACCCACGTGAGGCCCTCAACCACTACCTGTCCCTCCGGACCGCACGACACCAAGTACCCCAACGCCTCTCAACCTGTGCTGACTCGTTGACTTGACTTGACTTTACCTATATCAGACATTCTCTGTTTTGGAAAGGTGATTTAAAGACAACTTCCTTGTACTAACGTGGGTTTGGGTTGACAATCTCTCAAATAAGTCTTCTTGACCTTTACTCACGAAAAGGTATTTAAAAATTTTTAAACTTCATATTAACCGAACGTTACAACACAACTAAAGACGACGTATCGTTTCACTAAGTCAATTTGCACATATAGATAGTAAGAAATACGAGGTAGTCTCTTGTCTATGATGGTGTCTATCTGAAAAAAAAAAAAAAGTGAGGTCTCTTTCATTCCAACGAGATAGTTAGAGCGTGTAGAAAAACGAAATCTTTACTTATGTAAGACCTGGTTCTTTTGAAGACCGATCGATTAGTCCGGTGACCTCAAGTCGGGTAGGTCCTAAGACCTCCTCCTCATATGTTCACAACGTGGTAAAAATGAACCCCAACAGTCTATTTCGGAGTTCTTTACCTACAAAGAGACAACACCCCCTGATTTTACAGTAAAGAATAATAATAAAACCGTTACAACCTTCTCCCAGTAGTTCTCCTACACTGACGGTAAACTGAACACTCGACCGGGACCTGTCAGTCTCCGGGGAGTGGAGGAGGGACAGGAACCTTATACACAAAAAGTACGACGGGACTAAAGTCCCCGTGTCGGAACTCTCTCGTTTCACCATGGCTCTGGCGAACCTATACTGACTTGGGACAATATATTGGAAATTCTAAATTACCCACCCACACTTTAAAGTGAGTAGAAAGTTACGGGTTCTGTCCGGTAAACATTCGAGGGAACTTGCGAATTGGACGGTAGATGGGTATACCTCACCGGTGAAGAAAAAACCAGAGACGGACGGGAGACACGTACCTTTTGGTCAAATACTTGGTTAGCCGTTTTACGTCAAACTTAAAACCGTAAATAAAATCAGACGAAAGGTGAAAAAACAAATTCTAAATGCAAGAAACCTTATTAACCGATGGACATTCTTGAAGTATTTCACACCCGATATCGGAACAACTGAAGGTTGATTTTCTGAGTCTTTTCTTTCGTTTATCATTTAATCAATATAACCAAGTCAAGTCAACGAGTCAACACAGGTTGAGAAACGTTGGGGTACTTGACGTCGTGCGGTCCGGAGGGACAGGTAGTGGTTGATGGCCTCAAGTGGGTTTGGGTACAGATAACTCAACCACTACGGTAGGTTGGTAGAGTAGGAGACAGCAGGGGAAGAGGAGGACGGGAGTTAGAAAGGGTCGTAGTCCCAGAAAAGGTTACTCAGTCGAGAAGGGTACTCCACCGGTTTCATGACCTCAAAGTCGAAGTTGTAGTCAGGAAGGTTACTTGTGGGTCCTGACTAGAGGAAATCCTACCTGACCAACCTAGAGGAACGTCAGGTTCCCTGAGAGTTCTCAGAAGAGGTTGTGTCAAGTTTTCGTAGTTAACAAGACACAATATACAATGTTACCCAATACATTGATTCAGATTTACATTTAGAAATATGTACTCAATATATCAGTACATAAGTATAATTCATATTTTGAGTATTGGTACCGGTAAAATTTTGGTAATCTTAGTGGCAAATATATGTCTAAAGACCATCTCAGGTTCAAACATGACGAACGAAGTCCTGTCCAGTCGTTTGACTTTCTTCTCTACAATCCCGTTCCTTATCACTGAAATAAACCTTTCAGTCGTCTAGGTCTTCTACCACCTGAACACAGGGTTTCTTAGTAGAGGGACTTCAATCTTAAGTCCGAAGAAAGACCTGAAGACCAACGGTCCCCTTCGTCCCCTTCTTCCCTATCAATCCCTCAAACCCTACCCGTACATGTGTGACGACATAAATTTCACCTATTGTTCCTGGATGATAGATCGTGTACCTTGAGACGAATCACAATTCACCCTCGGACCTATCCTCCCCGAAACCCCCTCTTACCTGTGTACATATACATACTGACTCAGGGAAACGAGAAGTAGACTTTGAGAGTGTTGTAAGAGCCAATTAACCGATATGGGGTTATGTTTTATTTTTCAATTTTTTGAGTTCGCAGAAAATATAATATTCCGTTCCCCGATACTAACCAACACTGTTTCAAGAGACACAGTCCTAAGAAACAAGAGCGTCGACATGTACAGTCGGACCTGTGTTATGAGGGTATTTGGAGGCTCTTCTGTTTATAAGAAGAGACAAGACGTTGAAAAATAGAGGCATACTTACCCTTTAACAATATGGAAATTTCCGGTTTCGGAACTCTTCCCGATAAGACATATAAAGTCCGATAATACGTTGTCAACATTAAATGTCGTTTTCGTTATCTTATGTTTCTGGTTTCATTTTCCTTGTCTAGGTCATACCTCAGTTTGACCAAGAAGGAATACTGTAAAGGTTACTTCGTGTTTTTTAAAATCTTTTTTGTATGGGAGACCTAGGAATTAAAAATTATGTCGTTATTACAATATGAGTTATACCTCCTTCCGTTTTGAGAGTAATTGACAAAGTCCAGCCGTCATTGTGGGTCATTACTTTCACACCTTCCTATTAAATAACTGTACTGGAGTGACATCATTTCGTACTCAGGGGTAGGGACCTGCAACCCTAACTAGTACATCCAAAAGACCGGTTTGCCTACCACTATATGGACTCCGCTCGTCTCCGCAACACGCACGACGTATTAACGGAAACGGACCAGCGTGAAGTCACTCGGAGTCCCTCCTGATGTGTGGGACACATCGGTGACAAAGATGTCGGGCTCAAGGTCTTGCTCTTTACTCCTGGCGTGCGGGGACTGTTAGCGCCTAGGGGAACCTCGACTAGACTTAGGTCGACGTCGGACTCCAGATATAAGCATGGGTCGAGACGGCGACCCGTCGGTGGGACGACGACTACCCGCACTCTCAGTTCCGACACGACGAAGCTCGGGTGCCCGAATTCTACCGAACAAGAAACCGTAATAACACACTTATTTACCGTTCATGTCCACTAGAGGTCTCTAAGAAAAAGAATGAGGAATATCTATGTTACTGATACTTTTAAGGAGTTTCATAAGGAAGAGTATTCACAGAGGTTGTCATAAAACGTTACATTACACCTATAAATCACGAAAGTTGATTTGCTTGAAAGAGACGTAACCTTCTTGACTTAATCGATTTTTTTTTTTCTTCTTCTTCGTACAAGTTTCACTTAAGATCTATAATATCCATAATCAAAGACAGGAAAACTAAATTTCCGACTGTTATATAACACGTAAACTTTAAACCCTTAAACTATACATCCCCCTAAGACTCTGAAACATCCTTCGCTTAAACCACACTTCGAGTCAAAGGTCTTTACGACACAAAATTTATTAAGAAGAGACTTCAAGTTCGTTTGGAAAATGAGTATTCGAAAGATTAAAAGATTCATCTTTTTATAAAAAAAAGTATAGTGTTTCTTGCGTTCAGACTCCTTGTCAATCAAGGTTTGACGGACGACGAAAGGTCGATCCTAACACACGTCAAATACAGTTTTGTGAAGTCGTTTCTTTATGTTTATGTCTGATTACAAACTGAAGAAAACAACACAACTTGACCTCGGTCGTTTTCATAAATATATATTTAGGTGAACACTTTGTGTATTGGGAGAGTTACACTGAATATACAAATTCCGAATTTCACTTAAACCCAACTAACTGTCTTCGATGGTGAGAATTTTACAGCGGTACAGATTGAGACGAATACACCATTAAAAATTTACGTAAGAAAAGTGACTCCCTGCAAATGGAACACTTGTGAATAAACGGGATGACACGCCTGACACTTCATATTAGGAAGTCATGTGGGTACGAGTAAGAAGAGAAATCTTTGGACTTCCTTTGTTTAAGGGGTTTGGGGTTCATACACGGATTTTATAGAGGAACCTTTATCGGACTCCCGTTTTATCTACTGAAACGGTAAAGTTTGTGAACTCGTATTACATCCATATTTTCACTCAGGACAGTATCCACAGTCTATAAAAGGAAGAGAGAGATTGTCACTAAACGATGTTTTGGGACAAAAGACGAGCGAGAAAGACACTCCTTGATTCTGTACCCAAAACTCAGATTCTAAAACTCCTCGAAGACACCTACTTCGTTACATTTTCTGGTGTCTGTGGAGTCTACAGTCTCTGTGACACATCCTTACAACACAGAGGTAAAAAGTTTTCGAGACAGGAGGGTAAAACAACTTGAAATCATGGAACAAATTTAAAAATAACGTAAGGGTGTATCACAATACTTATTTATATATTCTTTACGGTGTTGTGTAATCCGGTTACCAGGTAGAACGGACGGAGACTCCCTGCAAAACATCCCTCGATTTCAACAGAAGGAACTGCAATGAGACTTTTGTAATCCCTAGACGACGTGTGTAAGGAGTGGGGGGGAATTATAAGGTAATATCTCGGTCGTAGACTCTTAAAAGGATTTGGAAAATTTTGAATAAATATCAAAACGGGAAACAATAAGAAAACCCCGGTATTCTAGTGACGTATTAAACATAATTTTTTACTGGAGGAAACTCAAAGTTCTCCACCAAGGACTTCAGGTCGTAAAATTTTAACCTACTTATTCAAAAACTAATCTTTTCGGTGTAGAAGTGTTAAAGGATCTTATAACAATATACCATCCAACCAAGATCCCCGAAGGGTCCACCACGTCACCATTTCTTAGACGGACGTTACGTCCTCTGTGTTCTTGACACAGTTGGGGACCCAACCCTTCTAGAGGACGTCTTCCCTCACCTTCGGGTGAAGTCATAAGAACAGACCTGTTAGGGTAGCTGTCTCCTCGGGTCACCTGATGTCAAGTGCCCCGACGTCTCAGTCCGTGTTGACCCGCTCGTACTCGTAGGAAGGAGGGAAGGTGCGACGAAGATTCCCCTAAGGGTCACCGAGGGAGGGGAATACGGACTCGAACGGGAACATTGAACGAAGATTGCATATGTTATATGGTGTGCACTTTCTTTCACTTTCACTTCAGCGAGTCAACACAGGTTGAGATACTGGGGTACCTGACATCGGATGGTCCGAGGAGACAGGTACCCTAAAAGGTCCGTTCTCATGACCTCACCCAAAGGTACAGGAAGAGGTCCCCTAGAAGGACTGGGTCCCTAGCTTTGACGCAGAGGACGTAACGTCCGTCTGTGAAGTGGTAGACTCGATGATCCTTCGGTGGTATTCACTACTGTACAGTTAAAAAATTCTAACCCAATATTTTAGACACTGAAGGTATGACGAATGTGTGTGAGAGAGGAAGACCCACGAACGAGATTCCTTCGTTTGACGTACAACATTCGACGGAACACTACCCCAGATGTGCCGTGTCTGGACTCCCGCCGGAGACCGGTTGTTAGTCTTTCCTTGACTCCTGATGTCAGGTCGTCGGGAACTCTTAGTCTAGGACGGTTGTTATTATACCTATGGCTAAGAAGGGAACGATATGGAAACCTACTCCGTTGTCTGGCTCTAATGTGGTACTGACGTTGGAACATCCTTTGGACCCTTCGTTCAACCCCTAGTGACTCCCGGAAAGTCTTCGTCGGATAGTTCATTAATTACTCTGACACTTCCAGAAACAGAGTTAATTAAAACTAATATAGAAACTCTATGAGGATATTCTAGGATGATCAAACGGTATAACTAGGAGGTTTTATAAAAATAGAACCGTTAAGATTCTGTTCAAGGGGGAGAGTCCAGTAAACACACCGAATTTTTATTACATTCACACTAGGAGTGTCTGAAACTACATGCGGATGCATATAATGAATCGATAAAGACCCACTGCCTGATAGAATTGTGACTACCGAATTTGGTAGTTGATAAACAAAACAAGGACTAAGACACCCAACCGGTCACCAACCCGAGGCGACGCATAAGACTGAAGTCGGGCTGAAGGAGAACTAGACGGTAGGAGACTCCAGTGGACCGACGAAAACGACTAGAACTTATATAAGAGAGTGAAGAGACTCCGGAGTCGACCCTAACTGGGTACCTGAGTCGACACAAGGTACACTAGTGCTAGGTCGTTCGATAGGGTCCGAACAAGTGTGTCGTCATAGTCGTGGGGTCCTTTTATTTGTCCTCGTCCCGAGGAACTCAGGATCTGAATCCTGACTTCGTAGACAGGGAGGGTGGTACGAGACAACCGGTCAGGTTTGAGGGCGCCGCCCGTCCTCTGAGACGGAGAAGAACCCTCCTTTACGATTCAGTCAATGTTTGTCGTTCCTGGACTCTCTCACTTATTGACACCGAGGAAAACGTCAATTAGGGTCTGCTGTACCAAATTGTATCTCAGGAGAAGGAGACGTTGTGTCTTGCGACGATGTGTCTCTCCACAGAGAATATAGTGACTACGACCTAAGAGTGGAGTCGAAATGTCGAGTCGTAGACCCACCGAGACACGAAGTCAAAGAATAGACATCTCACTCCGATCTTTATCCGGGGTGGAGTGTCTCAGTAACACTCGTAAATAACTTAATAATACGTATTACTAGAAACCGGACTTTACGAGTTTTTAATGTATGAGAATAATAGTCCTAATACAACGAAACATTGGTAATACGAGTACGAATGAAGGGACAATCTCGAATCTTGGTAACTCCCTTCCTGAAAGAACGTAAATTAGAAAGTAGTTTCCAATAACTTGTAGTACTATACGGTCCTTGGTCCTCGACCCCTTATTGATAGGGGTCATCCTGTCTTTGGTCATTGATAAAAAAAAATCGTGATGCACAAAAGTATGACCAGAGGATGAAGGAATTTGACGATGGAGGTAGAAATAAAAACAAAAATAAAAAATTTATTAAACGACAACAACAAATTTAGAAACCTTATAAAAGTCTGTAGAAACCACTAGGGAAAATGTATATAGATGACCAATAGGACACGTACGGAGAAAAGCAATGAGGTTGTACTATTCCATAGTTGGAAAAAAATTCGTTAAAATAGTCCGAAACTGAAAAAAGGACATAAAAAGGTCCCTAAAACAAATAAGGGAAGCAAAGACTTAAGCACTATCTTTAACTTACAGAATTTTCTCGTGAATAATACAAATAAATCTGTTCACCAATGTAGTAAGTACACAAAGAAGAGGACCATTTACCCCCAACACTCATGGGGTTAGATAACCCATCTAACACAGACATTAAAGTCGTGAACCGTGGATCTTAAGGAGTAAACGGTGAACCCCTATTACGATTACCGAAATGAACAGACGTACCACCACTTTCACTTTCAACGAGTCAGCACAGACTGAAAAACACTGGGGTACCTGATATATCAGGTACCTTAAGAGGTCCGGTCTTATGACCTCACTCATCGGAAAGGGAAGAGGTCCTATAGAAGGGTTGGGTCCCTAGCTTGGGTCCAGAGGACGTGACGCCTGTCTAAGAAGAAGTCGACTCGGCGTTCCCTTCGGGTTCTTATGACCTCACCCATCGGAAAGGGAAGAGGTCGTCTAGAAGGGTTGGGTCCTTAACTTGGTCCTGGAGGACGTAACGTCCGCCTAAGAAATAGTTGACTCGATAGTTCATTCGGTCATACCACCATCACTTTTCGTTTAATTTCTTATCTTTTTATCTAACCATAAAGAGGGTTTTTCTATATGTCTACCGGTTACACGTATACTCTTCTACAAGTTTTAAGGATTAATGAATCTCTCTACGTTTAGTTTTGATGTTACTCCATGGTGAAATATGGTCGGTTTTACTGGTAGTAAATTTTTAGATGTACATTCTGTACGACTTCTCCCACACCTCTTTTCCCTTGAGAGGGTGTGACAACCACCCCTACATTTAACCACGTCGCTGATACCTTTTATCACATCTCCAAGGAATTTTGTGACTTTCATTTCAACGGTACACTGGGTGGTTAGAGAAAGGACCCGTATATAAGTCTGTTTCGATACTGGGTTTTTCTATGTGTGTGGGAATACAAGTATCGTCGTGATAAGTGTTATCGGTTGAGTACCTTCATTGGATTTACAGGCAGTTGTCCATTTACCTATTTCACGGACTTCCTATCTGTTTCCGAGGATTGTAACATGTCCTCCGTCACTGGTTTTAATATGGGTTCTTTTTCTTTACGTTTTTCCGTTTTACCAACAGACTCCTCCTGAATGTTTATCGACTCTTCACTTCACTTCTCTTCACTTTCCGTTTCCTCTTTTCCTCTCTATATGGGTAAACCTACGTCTTAAGGTTTCTTATCGTTCCTCTCTATTCTTTAGGAAGAAGTCACTAGTCACCTTTTTTTTAACTCCTTTTGTTATCTTACCCTTTCTGATCTCTAGAACAGTTCTTTTAATCTCGATGGTTCCCTTGTAAAGTACGTTTCTACCCGAGTTATCTCCTCTCTTTACCATACCTGGATTGTCTTCGTCTTCTATAATTCTTCTCCACCGTTCTTACGTGTCTTCTTGACACGTTTTTTCTAGAAGTACTGGGTCTATTAGTGATACCACACTAGTGAGTGGATCTCGGTCTGTAGGACTTTAACACTCCAGTTCACCCGGAATCCTTCGTAGTGATGCCTGTTTCCATCACCTCCACTGCCTTAAGGTCAACTCGACAAAGTTTGGGACTTTCTACTACGTTACTTTCCCGACGTGAGTTATACGGTCGTTTAAACCCTTTGAGTCGTCACCGGTGTCCTGACCTTTACCAGTCTAAAGTAAGGTTAGGGTTTCTTCCCGTTACGGTTTCTTACGAGTTTGATGGTGTGTTAACGTGAGTAGAGTGTGTGACCATTTCATTACGAGTTTTAAGAGGTTCGGTCCGAAGTCGTTATGCACTTGGTTCTTGAATGTCTACATGTCCGATCTAAATCTTTTCCGTCTCCTTCGTCTCTAGTTTAACGGTTGTAGGCGACCTAGTGTCCCTTTTGTTCCCTCAAGATCTTTTTGTAGATGAAGACGAAGTGACTGATACGATTTCGGAAACTGACACACCTAGTGTTACTTGACCTTTTAAGAACTTCTCTACTTTTATGGTCTGGTGGAACGGACGGAGGACTCTTTGGACGTACGTCCAGTTCTTCGTTGTCAATCTTAACCTGTACCTTGATACCTGACCAAGTTTTGACCCTTTCCTCATGTAGTTCCAACATATAACAGTTAGACGAATGAATCGAATATACGTCTCATGTAGTACGCTTTACGGTCCGACTTACTTGGTGTTCGATTTTAGTTCTAACGACCCTCTTTATAGTTATTGGAGTCTGTACGTCTACTGTGATGGGAATACCGTCTTTCACTTCTTCTTGATTTCTCGGAGAACTACTTTCACTTTCTCCTCTCACTTTTTCGACCGAATTTTGAGTTGTAAGTTTTTTACTTCTAGTACCGTAGGTCGGGGTAGTGAAGTACCTTTTATCTACCCCTTCGTCACCTTTGTCACTGTCTGAAATAAAAAAACCCGAGGTTTTAGTGACACCTGTCACTGGTCTTGGTACTTTAATTTTCTGCGAACGAGGAACGTTTTTTTAGATACTGTTTGGATCTGTCACAATAAATTTTCGTCTCTGTAGTGAAACGACTGACTATAGACAGATCAGTTTCGATGCCTAAAAGGTCATTAGTATATACTTACAATCTCAACCTGGTAGTTCTTTCAACTCGTGACTTCTTAACTACGAAAGTTTGACACCACGACCTCTTTTCAGGACTCTCAGGGAACCTGTCGTTCCTCTAGTTTGGTCAGTTAGGATTCCCTTTAGTCAGGACTTATAAGTAACCTTCCTGACTACGACTTCGACTTCGAGGTTATGAAACCGGTGGACTACGTTTCTCGACTGAGAAACCTTTTCTGGGACTACGACCTTTTCTAACTTCCGTCCTCCTCTTCCCCTGCTGTCTCCTACTCTACCAACCTACCTTAGTGCCTGAGGTACCTGTACTCAAACTCGTTCGAGACCCTCTGTCACTTCCTGTCCCTTCGGACCGTACGACGTCAGGTACCCCACCGTTTCTCAACCCGTGCTGAGTCACTGTCTTGTCGTCGTGTGTGTGTGTGTGTGTGTGTGTGTGTGTGTGTGTGTGTCACCGCATGGTGAATTGGTATTTTTTCTGACTTCATTACGGTAAACGTTGTCGTGACTACTGTATCTCTAATAGTCTGATTCACTTCTTTTAGTTTCTGGTAAACCATAGTGAAGGTACACTTTATTATACTACGGTCGCTTGAAGAGATACTTTGGCTTTCTCTGGGTGACTGTGTCTCTTGTTTGAACACTAACGGTACCCCCTCCCCCGGACCTCGTCCTTCCTGACCCGCAAGCCTTGACTACCTACGTTAGACAATATATGTGCACCTATTTGTGCTTCCAAAGTGACATAATCGTCTCCTTGATATAAGACATAGGACACTATTTAGTGCTACCTTTTCTGATACTCTTTCTTATATGAATACATATTGACTCAGTGAAACGACATGTCGTCTTTAATCCTGCTGTAACATCTTGTGGGTGTACCTGTACGATTCAGGGAAGTCAGCACAGTCTGAACGCTGGGATGTCAGATGTCGACCGGTCTGAGGGGACGGGCACCCTAAGAGGCCCGTTCTTATGATCTCGTCCACCGGTACGGGAGGAGGTCCGTTAGAAGGGTTGGGTCCCTGGTTTGGGCGTAATGACCCCGAGGACGTAACGTCCGTCTAAGAAATGGCGACTTGGTGACCCCTTCCGGTACAGACTCACTGATCGAAACGACATGTCATCTTTCTTGGTATAAAGTTATTTTAATTTTTTGTATTTATGTAAATCTTTTACAAAATTGTCATAGACATTACCCTTACTCCAGTGCAAATTATTCTTCGTTTCCATCGGTTTGGCGACCTCCTTTCTTTAACCGATTCTGGGTTCTTTAAGATCCATGGTTCTCCTTCAACACAACCAGATTTCTAAAAACTTTTCATTCCCAAGACAAATTGTAAAACGAATTATATTACCGAGGGATAGAAAAAGTAGAAAGGGTCGAAAAGGGGGGATGAAGAACTTAGATTTAGTTCCAACTTGTGTTTTCGACCACACACAACGTTTTAACGACAACACCATTAATTGATATTTCACAAGGTACGTGAAGTAAAGACATTCTCGTTACGCGAGACGAAGTGAAAAGAAAATGAGATAATCCATATGTCGGGTAAACGGTCCCACTCAATAGAGGAGAATCTCATCCCAATATATGGATCAGATAAAACATTTGTCTTAAAGGTAATTTTTACTTAATGAAAAGGAATCTCGAGTAACTGCCACGACTGTATAACGATTTGAAGAAAAGACTCGGTTCTGAACAGTGGAACTAGTTTTCAACCGTTTTACGTTAAACACTAGTAAGCTCTCCATGTTCCCCACACACAGGAAGTTTTCCAAAAGAAACGTCGTGTGAACGGAACTAAAAACAGAAATTTCGTTAATTGGTCGTCCTTGTTTCTTTGTCGGTGAGACGTGAGACTAAGGAGTATATCAGAACCGTAAGTGGTCTTTGTGAAGAGAAGTAAATCTTTCTTCGCAAGAAGACTGTCTGTCAGACCTTGCGTCCCATCCACACGTGCATGTTACTCAGATCTCGACCTACGCCTTTGTGCTCTCGGGTCTGTCACTCGACTTCTACACTATGGGCTACGAACCGTCGCTCTAATGTAGGATTCAGAAGGTTTTAGGTGGGTACTGTGGGTGTCCGTGCGTAGCGATACTCATCAGTGCGGGGTTATAAAGGTTTTGTCCTCCCTTCTCTCTTCGTAACCAAACTACTCTAGTAGACGAAGACAGTTAAATGGTCACTTTTCAACAATTGTTCCAAAAGAAAAAGACTAATATTTTAACTGTGTACGAATAATATACTTCTCTTTTTTTAGTCTTTTATATTTTTTAATCGACACTCCTATCTTAACCCTTCTTAAATTCTACGATCGGGTTGGTTGAGACCAACCAACAAAAGTAATTACTTAAATCTATCTCTGACACCCAAGTTTCACATGATTAATAAACCCCGTATGTCCCCCTCATTCTAGTCCATTAAAGATATTGGGGACTCCTTTGTTTCCCTAAAGAACCACCTCATAAACAGGGGAACAAGACTTGATTAATCGTAAAATGCTATAAAATTCGAAGTAAAAAACACTTTAAGAGGTATGTTTGGGTGGAGGGGAGTCAACGAGTTTTACCTTGGCTGTACTCCTCTCTCTCCGGGACATTCTATTCGTGGTTTCTTTCGCGAGGTCCTACGTAGACCTTCCAAACAAAAGTCTCTTCACTCGCTCCAGTTCTAGGCGGCCCGAACCCGACTTGCGCCACTAAACGTCCTCTCTTCTTTTGGAAAAATACAACTTACAACTCGTAGTCGTTTACTACTCATGAAAAGGCCTTGTCACAGTTCGACACACTTCACCTCTCGTCCAGATATTTCTTCTCGGAGCACCCTTTGTCCCTTTCTTTCGGTAGAAACATTTGCACGAGGAGTGTCCTTCTCCTGGTCATGTGTTATTACTGCTTAGTGGCTACCCGCTCTCCTCGAGGACCGGGTCGGGAGGCGACCCCCGAGGGGGGCACGGTAGGGAGGAACGGGCGGACGGGTGGGCGGGGGTCCTCCGCCCTCCCCTCTTGTCCCACCTTTCAGGAACGTGTCGAGCGTCGTCGGGCAGTGGCGTGTGCCACCCCGAATTCCTCTCCTCAGGTCTCTACGGTGCCGCGCCCGTCTCCCCTGTCCCTGGTGCCTCCGACCTTCACACGCGGCGCAGACGGACCCGGGAAAAGTCCCGAACCCTCTCGCCTAAGGATATAAGTAGACGTGTGCAAAAAGAGACACCCAATGATTCAAGGTGTTTCACAAAAAACTAGGACCAACCGACACAATGATAGTTTTTTCCCAAATAAGAATATCGCTGTCACGGTTTCACTATATTATTATTATTATCGTTATTCTCGTCCATCATTATAGTGATTATAATCCCATTCTTTTCACTTCAACGAGTCAGCACAGACTGAGAAACGCTGGGGTACCTGACATTTGATAGTCCGAGAAGACAGGTACCCTAAAAGGTCCGTTCTCATGACCTCACCCCACGGTCCGAGGGGAGGTCCCCTAGAAGGGGTGGGTCCCTAGCTTGGGCTCAGAGGGCGTGACGTCCGTCTACGAAAAGGCAGACTCGGTGCTCCCTTCGGCACTATAATCCCTCCCTGCAGAGTCTGTGACGTCGCGAGACGTTTGCACCGAAGTAGAGTAGGATTGGGTGGCGACACTCCATCCACGAGGACAATGACTGAAACGACCACTCCTCTGACTTCGGACTTCTCCTGCGGAGTGGCCGGGCTTCCGGGACCTTCCTACCCCGTTCACGGGCCTCGACTTAAGGTCGTCAAACTGAGGTCTAGGGCGTGGGTGACGGATGGGACCTTCGGCTGTGACGTAGGAGTGGCACACGGAGGCCGCGAGGGACTGCCAAGATTCCCAAGGCACACACGGGAGCCAAGTGACGGCGTCTCGACCACTCCGCTGCGGGTGTACTGCGGGTGGAGGAGCCGCGTCCTGAGTCCGACGAAGTCGAAGCCCCGAGCGGACACAGCCCCGTCGCTCAGTCTGAGAAGAGGGCGACGACGCCTCGGGGTCCTTGGGGCCGTAGTCGGGGACTTAGGAACAAGATACAACAGTAGAAGTGTCAGAAATAAACACACAGTCTTTCAGAAGACCTTTTCTCTTTGTAAAGGAAACAAATAAAAAGAAGAAGAAGAAAAAAAAGAAACTTTTTGTTTCGGTACTGAGATAGTATGGTGAATAAAAGTAAAAGTTTTTTTACGTGGAGAAAACCCAACGTTCTCCTTTTCCAAACAACCCACTGTCCGAATAATTTTTGGGAGTGTGAAATTTTTTTTTTACCCCATATCAACGAAATATTACATATTAATCAAGGACTATGTGTCACTTCACTAAGTCGATATACATAGGTACCTTGGGAAGGGAAAACCTGGAGGAGGTCGACGAGGGGAGTGGGGTGGGTAGACCCAGTACTGCCTGGCGCTTCGACTCGAGGGACGCTACTTGTCGTCGAAGGGTGGTCGACAGACGAAACGTGTCCGTCACTAATACGAAGGCAGGTCAGAGAGTCAGGTGGGGTGAGGGGAAGGGGTGGGGGCACGGGTGGTAGGTAGGAGACACAGAGAAAAGGACGGGACGTTCGTCCCAGTAGACTGGTGAATACACCAGGTGCATACGATCTAAGGCGTATACACACGATTACGCACTGTAAACTTCGGGGGGCGAGAACTCCTCTACCCCCGGGGACTCGTACGACGAGGACACCCATGTCTGACCCTCGTATGATTTAAAGCGATAAACCACGAACTGTCACCGGTGGCGAATTACGAAAGATCCGCACAATCTTGTGGGCGTCACGGAGATTTAACACATCCTCGTGAGGAACCCCTCTTTACAGAAAGACTGGGGTCGAACGTTAGTTAATTGTGGTACTTCGTACCCTTAAATATCGGGAATGAAAAATAAAAGAGTCGCTCCCTCTTAGACCTTCTGAGCTTACGATATTACCTCAGTTCGCTACACTAAACTAGACAACCAGGTGTCTAGAGAGGGACTGGGTGCGACATTCCAGTCGTGGTTCGCTGCGACAAAGTTGGTAGGGGGTCGTAGGAGATCCACACCCACCACTCCGAAACGACAACAACAAAAAAACAAAAAGAAAAAATTTGTTTGAAGGTCGCAGATTGAAAAATTAAGAACGGTAGTGTGGTCGACCGAGCATTAATTGGCGACCGTAGTAGTTATAGAGCAGTTTCAATTACTCAAAAATTGTATTAAAAATTGACGAGACTTCTCCAATGTCTTAATTTTCTTGTTCTTATTACATATATAAATAAGTGTCCGTTTGTCTTCCTACTTTCTATGTTTAGGTCGAGAGTCCGGCGACCCGTTCCTTGACCTCTGTCGAAGGGTGGAAGGATCACTTCGGCCACCAGTTCCCGCTTCCCCAAATGTACGGACCCACCGGAGGAGTGTGATAAATATGAGCGTTACCTTGACTGTAAATGGAAATAAACTTTAACGAATTCGACTTGTCGTTAAGTCTACGTCTCTATTTACGAATCCTAACTAAAAGGGGGGAGACTGAAACCGGGAGTCTGAGTCCTCTAAAGTGAAGCAGTCCCAAGGAACGAGTCGAGTGACGTCAGTCGGGACCTCGGTCCCGGCAGGGAAGGGGGGTCGGCGGGTAGAGGTGAAGGTGGGGAGGGGGCGAGGGGGAGGACGGAAAAGCGAAGGAGGGAGGGAAGAAAGGGAGGAAAAAGGGGGATAAAGGGGGAGGGTTCAAAGAACGGGTGGGCACTAGTTGGGAAAAAGTTACTTAACTACACAGAAAAATAAACACATACAAGATTGTGTCACACACAACTAAAACTCGTTCACAAAAATTAAATGTGTTTATCCTGTACCCAAAATTTAAATGTGTTATCACAACACAATATCCCCAAAGGGACCACCGAGTCTACCATTTCTTAAGCAGACGTTACGTCTTCTGGACCCAAACTAGGGACCAAACCCTTATAAGGAACCTCCTCCCGTACCGTTGGGTGAGGTCATAAGAACGGACCTCTGAAGGGTACCTGTCTCCTCGGACCGCTCGATATCAGGTGCCCCAGCGTTTCTCAGCCTGTACTGACTCACTGATTCGTCACCGTGCAACACAATGTCTAGACCCAAAGAAAAAATGACAAAAATAAGAAAGGTACACCGAAACGTATCCAGACGGACAAGTAAGATTGCCGACGTATTATAAGGTGCGACTTGTTTACGTAGAAGACCACAACCTACAGTTTACCGAAGGTCGAAGAGTGGTGGTGGTATTCGCTACGACAGTAGTCCTAAAAGTACGTCTGAGGGAATGACTGGACACACCTTTCAAGGGACCTTGTAAGGGTCCTTGATCATACGACTCAGGATCCTATACTGACTTGAAGTAAACTGATGTGTCGGTACACCGAGAGACTACTCGACGTTTGAGACGGATCCCTAAGGACACCGATGTGTAATGGGTTTGAACAGTAATAGGACCACAAATAAATGAATCAATATACCGTGGGGTGAGGTCACGAGAATGAACCTTTTAGGTACCTACCTCCTCGGACCACCCGACGTCAGGTACCCCAGCGATTCTCAGCCTGTGATGACTCGCTGAAGTGAAAGTGAAAAGTAAAAGTACGTAACCTCTTCCGTTACCGTTGGGTGAGGTCACAAGAACGGACCTCTTAGGGTCCCTGCCCCCTGGACCACCCGACGACAGAGACCCCAGTGTGTCTCAACCTGTGTTGACTTCGCTGAATCGTCGTCGTCGTATCAATAAATATCACAACACAATCAAAGCCACCTGTTGTGTCACTGAATCAAAAAATGTATATTCATTAGGTCTTTTATATATACATATACATAAAAGAACTAATAAGAGGAAATGTCCAATAATGTTCTATGACTTATATCAATGGACACGATATGTCATCCAAGAACAACTAATAAAATATAATACATTTCACCGTACACATATAATTAAAATTTCAGAATTAAATAGGGAGGGGAGGGGGAAACCATTAGTATTCAAACGAAAAATACAGAAACTCGGATAAAAACAAAACATTTATTCAAGTAAACATAGTAAAAAATTCTGACGTGTATTATTTACTGTAGTACCATAAAGAGAAACAGACTGAAGTGAATCATACTAGTAGAGGTCAAGGTAGATACAACGATGTTCATCGTAATAAAGTAAAAATACCGACTTATTATAAGGTAACATATATACATGGTGTAAAAAAAATAGGTAAGTAGGCAGTTACCTGCAAACCAAACGAAGGGACAGAACCGATAACATTTGTCACAAGATACTTGTAACCTTTTCACTTTCACTTCAGAGAGTCAGCTCTGGGGTACCTGACATATCGGATGGTCCGAGGAGACAGGTACCCTAAAAGGTCCGTTCTCATGACCTCACCAGACGGTAAAGGAAGAGGTCCTGTCGAAGGTTGTGTCCCTAACTTGGGTCCAGAGGGCGTAACATCCGTCTGAGAAGTGGTAGACTCGGTGGTCCCTTCCGACACTTGTGACCCCGACGTACATAGAAAAGTTTAATCGTAAAAGCATAAAAGACGTTTATACGAGTCCTCACCCTAACGTCCTAGTACACCATTGAGACCAAAGTCAAAAAACTCTTTGGAGGCATGACGAGAGGTACCAACGACGTGGTTAAATACAAGGGAGGACCACAAATAAATTAAAAATGGTTAGTTTACCATATTTCACTGTAGTATCAAATGGAAAGAGAACAATAATTAATCAAACTTGAGAAATACACGAAGAGTCTTAAACACAAAAGTCAAAATGACTAACGAATAGATATCGAAAACGGGCACAAGAGATGACTCCAAGTACTTCAAGAGAACGACTGAACGTGCTCGTAAACGAAAAGGAGAAAGAGAAGGAGAAATTTCACACAGGACGTGTGATCGAGGAACTGTCAACCCCGTACCACGACAGAAGAGGGTTGCAGTGTGCAGACAACTGTCACAGGAGATAGAGGAAGGAACGTGACTACCGGAATCAAAACCGCCTTAAATTAAAACAGAACTATCAAACACGAAACCCCTAAAACAAATTCTCTCAGAAGGAGTGGCAATTTAGAATTTCCACAAGAGACTGAAAATTTTAGACGAGGAATATGGTAAATAAGTCGACTGTACACCACACTCCATTCCTAGGTCAAAATAAAAAGACGCGTATCATTTCGTCAAAGGGTCGAAGTACGTGACGTCGCAGATTGAGGGGGTACCTAGACCCGAGATGTTCGTGTACAGGACGACACGTACTCGGAGCGAGACTCGATAGGCAAGAGAGGGTATCCGGAGGAACAAACAAGAACATGGTGAAGGTACAATGAAAGGTAATGACACGAAAAGAATAGACAGAATTATAACCCCTCCCATCGTGGTAGGAGCACAAAGGAGAAATTAAAGTCCCAACTGAACCGATAAGTACTTAAAGAAGTATATTTAATTTTTTATTATTGACTTTCACGTAAACCCTTTTCGACTGTGGAAAAACTTCGTCTGTAGGACGAGTTCTCCCACTTGCAGGAGAACGGGGTGAGGGTGGAGGCCCTCGAAGTCACACCAGGTACGAGGGGGCGTCCGCGGAGCACAAAAGCGAAAGTCACGTCAAAGACCGGCACAGAAGAGTACTCGCAGAGTCCGGAAAGGGACGTCGTGTTCGACCCGGGCAACGTTACTCCGGTCCGGCACACCACAACAAGGTCGGTCAACAAAGGGTTTCGTCAAAGGTCAGACTACCACTTGACCGACCCTTTTGAGTAGACCTACGAAACAATTTTTAATTTTACTGACCTGAGATTGGGACGTCTCTAAAGCTAGACTGACCAAACTCACCTGAACCCTTGTACCTAAAAAGATCAAGAGTCTACTAAGACTACCCGCCGGTATAGACCCTTGGTTATAAGTAGCGTGATTTTCTACTAAAATTCAAAGAAATACTAAGAACGGAGAAGGGAAAGTAGACTCTCTCATAGGACTCTTTTCTATTAGGACTCTATTCCTTATTACTTGGTGGTGACCATTAATCTTTATGTCTAGTAGTATTTAAATAACAAGTTAATATGTTAAATAACAAGTTAAAACTGAAATTACAGAATCCAGTTTCTATATGAGAGACTTATGAAGATTTTTGTTTAATTAAGTTTATCAAATCCTATTGAGGTGTTATGTGTTAAAAAAAGTTCTACTTATTTGTTTTATCCCGGTAATATTGCCGTTACTATTGAAGATCTACCTATCTCTTAACTTCAGATATAGACAACACTCTACTTTTAGAACGAAAGATACTTTTAGGACGAAAGATGGTCTTATCATGTTACTCATAAAATACAGGATGACCTACTGCAAATATCTTTACTTAAAGTAGTTACTGTTTAGCTGTTCCCATTCCGACAACATAGAAACTCCTTGTTCACCCGTTGTCCCTTCTACCTACCAGTCCACCGTCACATATTAATAGATAAGATCGATAGGATCTTGAAATTATTTGCTCGAGAATTTACAGTAAATCTTTTTCCACCTAGTTAACGAGTCGATGAACAAGTGGTCTAGATAGTATAAAATATCCTCGTATAATTTCTGAAGCAACTACGTTGTCTTCAGACAAAGTACTACCTTAAATTCCGTTATTCAGAAGTTCCCGGACTTTGTCATTTGTCTCGGAGACTTTGAGTACAGTATTATCTGCCTCTAATGTGACTCGACACAGGCTCACCAGGACTTTCGTAAATACTTGAACGGAAGTCTATAGACCTCCTAACAAATAGAGAACCTCCTAACAACTTCGAACCTTCCATTTTGGTTTTGCTTCGGGTTCTGAGATACTCGTGGGAAATTAAGTCACTTTCAGAAGAGTACCAATTCAGTAACACGCCCGAAGTACAAGCACCGAATCTTACTTGGGAATGAAATATCAACAACATACTGGAGGAGTCTAAGTACGTCGGCCAGTTTAAGTGTAAACACCGACTTTAAGTGTCAAATACCCGAAGGACTTTTACCTTGCGCTAGTGGATCCTTTTACAGTTTGAGTTGAAAACAACCCTTGAAAAATTCTGTTTTTCATCACATGATTATTAAGATCTCTTCTCCCTAATTCACAGAAAACTTCTTAGAATATCCTGAATAACAAGTCGGGGATGGAGGGGTTCTTATGGCACCACCTTCTCTCTACTTATATAGAGTCGTTACACTATATATTCACACACACACACACACACATATACATAGTGTTATGGACTCCGAAGACATCACAAATGGTAAAGGTTCAAAACTCGGTGAACACTCGGTAATAGTAGTTATAGATTGTAAAGAAAAGATAAACACTTGACGTTTCACACAGAATTTTTATTAAAAGTATTAACTCAGAATAATGAGACACTTCATACATAATAATTAGGATAAAATGTCTACCCTCCTAAACCGGTTCCTTCCTTGGTTACTTAGATAGAAATTGAGTCCAAACGACTGAGATTTAAAGGAGTTTTGGGAATCGGACTGACTATTTTATGAAAGGGAGGGTAACCGTACAGACACAAAGTGTAAATCCTTCGTCTCTCGTCCCGAGTGGTTTGAAAGCCCTTTCCCGGTCTCTCGTGCGTAAAGTCCGAAACGCCCGGTATTCCTACGTTGAGGGACTGGTGGGGAACGAAGACGGAAAACGGAAAGCGTCACACTTTCGCCGAGTCAGTCAAAAAGTACCCACACAGACAAACACAAGACTATTTTGAACTAAAACGTTTCGGTCCGACCGGTCTGAGTCAGGTCCCCGACCTCAAACAACTGTGATTCAAGTCTCATTACTTGGAAGTTTTTCTCTTCCCTGAGTCGGCACAAGGGTTTAGGATTGAGGCGTGTGTCGTGAGTGACCCCGACGACAGGACTAAAGTGCCTTCCCGATGGGAGGTGTGGCTTAGTAATTCGAGGGGCCGACAGTGTAACTTTGAAAGAAGAGAAAAGAGGGTCGTCGACAACGGAAGAGAAGTCGAGTCTGAAGGTAGAGCAGAGACTGACGTCTGAAAAGAAAGACTTTAGAGAGAACCGGAGGGGACGAGAAGGCTCAGGAGGTGGACGACTGCGGAAGGGGGCCCCAGAAGGACGGACGAAAGACCGCCCTCCCGGGTCGAGAGGTCGTCGTCGGAGTAAACGTGGGAGTGAGTGGTGGAAGGGAGTCGTGATACTCTTTCACTTTCACTTCCGCGAGTCAGGACAGGGTGAGAAACGGTGGGGCACCTGAGAACGGGTGGTCCGAGGAGGTAGGTACTCTAAGAGGTCCGTTCTTACGACCCCACCCAACGGTAAAGGAAGAGGTCCCCTAGAAGGTCTGAGTCCCTAGTTTTGGGTACAGAGGACGTAACGTCCGTCTGCGAAATGGGAGACTCGGTGGTCCCTTCGGGTTTCGTGACACTCCCCTAGACCTTTGACTACAAGGAAACGTCGACTTTCTTTCCCACTAATAATTGTGCTTAGTTCCAAAAGGGACGAATTGTGTCCATTTCGGGGGGATTTCGAACCGTGTCTCGTTTACGGATCCTTTACTGACAGTGAAAATGTGACCCTCGGACCATTCCTGATAACCTCCGACAGTTTACGAGACGTTTGCATCCGAGAACAGATCGGGACAACGTCCTTCTCCCAGGGGAAGGCCCCGGACTCTCGTCCGAGAGCAGGTTGTGAGTCTTCACTCAACAGGCTCCTCTGCGCATACGAGTGTTTCGTCCTCCGAAATAACCTTCCCGTGGGCCCTCTCTCGTCGTCCCGTTCCCCTGGACCCTCCTGACGAGACGTCACCGAGCACCGGGGCCCAAATACCACTGTCCTAAGCCAAGACCCAACGGAGACCAGTCAGTAAGACTGAGTCCCAGGAAGGACCACCGTAGTGAGTCTGTTCGACCCAAGGTCACTCCTCCTAAGACCCTCCTACACACCTGACCGCAGAAGCGAGAGGAAAACCGCAAAGGACTCAAGAAGGCCAACCACCACTGAGCAATCAAGGTACGAGGAATGGTCCTGGAGGGCGACATTTTGTCGAACACGTCTGCCAGTGACACCGTGGACCGGTCCGACTCACCAAAGTCAGCCACAAAGAGGACTTTCATAATACCTCTAATCCTGCCGTCTTCGGAAACATGTCGGGCCTTTCGAGTCTTCGAAACCCAAATCCTGAATTACCCCCACTGCGAAAGTGCCAATGGTCCCCCAAGACTCATATTTGAGATGAAAGTCCGATACGATCGAAGGGACCCCTTTTGAAACGACCAACGTAATTAAGTCTACGTAGCCGTAAAAACGAATTTCTGACAGTGAACTTCTTTTCCCAGAAGAAGTTCAACTATCGTCTAGAATAAGATATCCTGGACGAAGGTTCTCGAGGTACGAACGTTAGGGCTCCTTATTTGTTGGAGTTTATACAAAGGTCGGTCGGTCAGTGAACGTCTCGTTCTGAAACACTTAACGTAACTTTTGGACTATAATTCTAAAATAGGATAAAAAATATCTGAATTTTATTGTTATAGTGTTATAAAACTTTGTTCGACAGAACACGTTACTTATGGTGTTACATTCAGTGAAATCGTGTAAAAAGTTGTAAAAGTTTCGTCTGGGAGTAAGACCGTGAGTAAGTGAGGTCGTTTGTCAAAAGTTGTCGGACAATGAACACAACAACAAGTCCGTGGTTCAACACAGACTTAGAAACACTGGGGTACCTGACGTCGTGCGGTCCGAAGAGACAGGAAGTGATAGAGGACCTCAAACGGATTCAAGTACAGGTAACGGGACCACTACGGTAGGTTGGGAGAGTAGGAGACAACGGGAGAAGAGGAAGACGGAAGATAGAAAGGGTCGTAGTCGTAGAAGAGGTTACTCAGTCAACAAGTGTAGTTCACCGGTTTCACAACCTCGAAGTCGAAGTGGTAGTCAGGAAGACCACACATAAGTCCCAACTGAAGGAAATGCTAATTGAACAAATTAGAGGAACGTCAGGTTCCCTGAGAGTTCTCAAAAGAGGTCGTAGTTCAAGCTTTCGTAATTAAAAAAACCGTAAGACGGTATAAATACCAGGTTGAGTGTAGACGTGCAGAGGACCTTTCTGGTATCGAAACTGATACATCTAGAAACAACCGTCTCACTACAGAAACGAAAAATTGTGTGACAGATCCAAACAGTCTCGAAAGGACGGTTCTTAGTTAGTAGAATATGAAAGTACGGACGTCAGTGGTGTGTGTCTCTAAAACCTCGGGTTCTTCTCCCTTAGACAGTGGCAAAAGTGGAAAAGGGGAAGATAAACGGTATTTCACTACCCCGGCTTACGGTACTAGAATCAATAAAATTATAAATCGAAATTAGACTGAAAAAGTTCACGGCTTATCATTAAAATGAGAGAATTCTTCACGTCGGGTGACTGTCTCCGGAGTACGATGTTTCCGGGAGTCGTCTTCACGACTGTCCTACTGGGATGGTCTATCTCACGAAGACACTGACCCTCCCACGACTTAGAAGTGCTTCCGACAGTAACAAAGGTTTGTCAAAACTCCACCAAATGTCTCACATAGATTATTCGATCTTTGATTCATCACTCCTTTAGTCCTGATTCTTTTTTTTATTCTCATCCTTTTCAGACAACTTGACGTACATTTAAATCACTTGTTTTGTGCAGAGTATTTTGTATGTGTATAACCTTTACTCAATATGTAAACCGAAATTCGAAGGATGGTCAGTTTCGTTTCTCCTTCGGTACTAGGAAAGGTACCAATCTCCTAGACCTTCTGTTTTCTCTACTCGACGTAAAGCTCACTTGTAAAGACTCTCTTTGCATAGAACGCCCAAAAGGGTTAACTGTGGGTCAGGAGTGACAGAGATACACTGAGGGGTCTATTCAGAGGAAATTCCACAAAGAAAAAATTTTTTTTAGAATCAAGGGACTGGTCCCTAGCTTGTGTCCGGGACGACACCTTCGAACCTCAGGGTTAGCGACCTAACAGTAATTTCAGGGATCCCACAAAGAATATGGAATGAAGTTTGTAGTCTCGTCTCCAGTGGATTCTGTGAACTTTAGTAAGGTCTTGACACAGAGGACTCATTAAGAGTAGAAGACGACTGAGGTATATAGTCCACGCATCGTAGACCTTCTCACGCGTAAGACTCATTGAAGATTCTGTATCAGGTTCAGAGAATAAAAAGAGTCAACTAGAAAACACTCATTTCACGTAGCCTTTTAAACTCAAATATGACTTGTTGAGACTTCCTTTGACGAAATTTGACCGTCTCCGACTCATCAGAAATCAACCGTTTAGTTGAAGAGAAAGTGGACACGACACCTGACTTACAAACAAGGTGGGGCCAAGTCGAGTCAAGTCAGCGAGTCAACACAGGCTGAGACACGCTGGGGTACCTGACGTCGTGCGGTCCGGAGAGACTGGTAGTGGTTGAGGGCCTCGTACGAGTTTGAGTACAGGTATCTCAACCACTACGGTAGGTTGGTAGAGTAGGAGACACCAAAAGGTGAGATGGTGGGGAAACTATATATCTTCAGGATTAGGGGTTTCACAGTCGTAAACCTCCACTAATCCAATACTCCCACTTCCCACCTCAGTCGAACCGCCCTAATCACGGGAATCTTCCCCTCTGACTCTCCGGAGGAGGAGGGGGGGGGCGGAGGAGGAGGGGGGGCGGAGGAGGGGGGAAGGAGAAGGAAGGAGGGGAGGGGGGGGAAGGAGGAGGAGGGAGGGGAGGTAAGGAGGAGGAGGGTAGACTTCTCTGTGGGTCCTCCGTCGACAGGTGTCCGGTCCTCCACGCACGAGTGACCTGTGACCTAGACGGTCCCAAAGCCAAAACCTAAGGGTCGGAGGTCTTTACATTCTTCATTTGCAAATAATTCAGTTGGTTAGATACTACAAACACTATATCGTTGTGCTTGATTCTGTGCGCGGATTGTGAGCAGCAATACCTCACTTCCTCTGGCACCCCTTTCCTTCCAGTCTTTGTCTCCTGACCCTTCGTCGTCGAAATCCTGTGGAATCCCACTCGTTAGCGCCGAAACGATGCAGACATAGATTTGCAGACAGAGGGTCCGGGAGTTACTAAACGTAATAGCAACCGAGGGTAAAGAACTCGACGCTGCATTGGGGGAAGTTCCTCGTCTTCTCCTACCCGACCGTAATCCGTTTCACCATACCGTTATTGAAGTATCTGTATATATAATCACAAATTATAATAGTCCATTTTACCCAACGTCTATATTCATAATACATTTTGTTATTGAATGAAACGGATGATAAGTCCTTAACTTCTCGTGCAAGTTATCACAACCCTCTCTCTTTTAATCGGTTCTACCGGACAAGTCCGAGAGAACGGGGTACAAGACATTTATTACTGAGACACTGTCGACTCTAGTGCAGATCATGGCAAGTGCGTACAGTGTTCCACGAGCGAACCAGTTCCAATGACACACGTCGAGCGGACTTACCCGAGGGGGATTCTGTCACCACCGCAGTGTCGACTCAGGGCCGACACGGGCGACCCAGCCGGTGCTCTCCCGTCTTATCTCGCACGGGTGACCCCGGCGGCGGCGCGGTCGGTCCTCCGTCCGACATACGCTGATATAAGACACGCGGACAGTTGTTAGCCACACGAACTGTTCTGTGGGTAGGCCATCTCTTCGGACTCCGAGGTGGCCTACCTCGGTCGGTCACCGGTGGCGTGTCATACACCGTGACACACCGACGCCGGGAGAGTCGCACCCGAGGCCACCTTCTGACCCTCCACCACCTACCAAGTGGTCTCTCGTAACCTTTCCGCAACGTCCGCGCCTCAAGGGAAAACGGCTTCTTCCGACGACCGTGTCACCCGACCTAAAAGGGAGACGAGACCTCCGCTTTTACCTGTCACGAGAGACACTGTGACACGTTACACGTCTCTGTGACCCTTCTCGGTCTGGTTGCATATAACCGCAATCTCACTCTTGGAGCACCAGGACTTCTCGGGTCGTAGAGACTGTCGTTCCGTCATTCCCCGCTACTACTGCTTACAATACTCTAACTCCCAGGGGTGAACCGTCGCTCCGGGAAACACGTCGTTTTCACTTCGGACTCGTCGAATCCTGGGTTCCTTCAGTAGGAGTTTCCCGAGGTCCCCGGGGACTACACTGACTCAAGTATTGTATAGTTGGTACATGAACCCGTCTCAATCAACTGAACCCATTTAGCAAAGTCGTTTTCGTTGCCTTTTGGAACCGCCACACCGAAAGCGTAGAGACCCTGTGTCCGCACCCCCAAAGCGCCCAGAAATGACTCTCTTCATCTCCCTACCAGTACACTCTGCGGTAAAACTTTCACACTTCTGGGACTTCCCCCGGACTCGACCGCCCCCAGGGTAGGCCCAATGTGCCTACGTTTACTTCCGACTAAAGACACGTCCGTATACAGATCGGTTCCGACACCAAAAAGTCACCTGTAATACCTACACTCTCAAACTGGTATTTCTTTCGACTCGTGGCTTCTTAACTACGAAAACTTGACACCACAACCTCTTCTGAGAACTCTCAGGGAACCTAACGTTCCTCTAGGTTCGTCAGGTAGGACTTCCTTTAGTCAGGACTTACAAGCACCTTCCTGACTATAATTTCGACTCTGTGGTTGTTAAACCGATTGACTACGCTTCCCGACTGAGTAACCTTTTCTGGAATTACCACCCTCTCTAATCCCCGTCCTGCTCTTTACCTGCTGTCTCCTACTCTACCAACCTACCGTAGTGGCTGAGTTACCCGTACCCAAACCACCTGAGGCCCTCAACCACTACCTGTCACTCCCGACCGCACGACGCCAGGTAACCCAGTGTTTCTCAGTCTATGCTGACTCACTGACTTGACGGGACTACGACACTTCCGACACAGGATGTGTCTTGTCACGTGACACTTCCGACACGGGAGTATAAATCTTTTCCCATTAGTATACCCACCGGATGCTTACAGTGTTCTGTAGGAGAGGATCTTCCCCACCTGGACCTGACAATCCTAATAACACCCAGGTATTGTTATTTTAAGGCGTCCCCACCTCAACGAGGACACGCCGAAAGGACGTCAGAGTGCACCCGTCAACCACCTGACCTGAACCAGTGCCCTCTATTTCCGTGAGGGGTGCGTCGCCCACAGAGGAGACCGAGGTGCGCCCGCTCCCGACGTCGCACTCAGGGTCCACTGCGGACCGTGACTCAAAACTTTACACAACCCCTACATTGACAGACAACAACAACAGTGGTGACAACAACGTCCTACACTCACGTTTGTCGCCATAACACACGAGGCCACACGACGTCTCCCGTCTTGGATGCATTAGACACCCTGTTCTCTGGGACTTCCCCGCCTCTCCCCGTCTCTGGTCTAATCGGGTCTACCACACGAGTCCGAGAGTGGGGTGCGAAACATTTATTACTGACGTCGTCGACTCTACCGGGGGCTGTGACACGTACGCCCGGCGCTCCCCGCGCGAACCAGAGTCGATGACACACGCCGTCCGGACGCACCCGGGTGGATTCTTTCGCCGCCGTAGTGACGGGTCAGTCCCGACACGCAGGACCCAGTCGGTGCCTTCCTCTCGTATGTCGTACGGGTGCCGGTGCCGACGACGCGGGCGGTCGTCTCTTATTTACACAGACTCAGGGATCCCGGGAAACGTAGAAACAGGTAGGAAAGTCGAGCGTGGGACGGATGGGACCCAAGTCGCTTGTCACGCCTGGCACACTTATCGTTCTGGTGGCTACGCCACTTGTCCCGCCTCTTGGTATGTTTATCGCATTCAGGTGAAGGATGTTTTGAAGGGTCCTTTCACAGAGACCCTGAGTAGTCTTCACTCTTCAAAACCCTGTGGTGTATATCCACATGAAACATACACATAAGGTGAATATCAAAACTTTAAGACGAAAGAAATACTATAGGTACAAACCAATGACCTCCTTTGACTCAGTATTCTTTTATATTTCTTCTATTATTTACCATGGATATTATGAAGGTGGATCCTGATTGGGGCCGACTTTAAAATGAGATAAAGTTTGATAAAAAAAGACAACATGTATAAGTATATTGACACTAATGTAGAGGAAGTAAACTATAATATAATGTTATAAACGAGACATACTAATTTTGGAGAACATTTATAGTAAAAACCACTAACGTGTTATAAGATGGTTGATCCTCGGAGCATTGAACGAATCGGAAAAGACAGTACTCAAGGGACTGTAGACCCCTGAACCCCTGTTTCATCGTTGAACGAAATGTTACACAGGGAATACAGACGTTAGAACTGTGTCATGAAGTGAGTCTGGGTTCATTCGAGACAGGAGTGGGGGTACAAACTCCCTTGGGTGCGAAGTCTTGTGGAAGGAGTTTAAAGGATTCAGGAGGATACTACGGACCCTGGTCGGGTCTGGTCGTCAGTCCCGACCGAAGTACGTACACTGGATACACCAGGGTGTCTCGGGGCACGAGTCTACCCGGGAAACGACAGTGACAGAACTTTCAGATGTATTTAAAATTTGTTCCCAAGGGTGGAAAAGTGAAACGTGAGTAGGGACTTTTAATACATTGGTCAGGACTCAGATACGTTTAATACGTTGGTATCCTTTTTGTAACCAAAATTTATCTCACTTTAAAGTTGACACCCATTGGGACCCACCTTTATAATACCCACTGTAAACAATATGAAAAATATAAAAAGATACTGAGTTGAAAAAGGATAATACATTGGTAGAGTTACTCTATGAGACGTAGGTCTCGTCTGGGAATAGGAGTCCCGAGAGACACTGGGAATCGCGGTTTCAGTCCGGTTGGCCTACAGGACATGGGATCCTAAACACAGATACCCCAAAGGATCCCCGAACCAAGATCTTCCCGTCAGACCGTTCTTATAGTGAGTGTAACCTTTCGTATCGTACAGAAAAGATCCTAGTCCAATCCGGTCCAATGGTCCTACCACGACTGAGTCACTTAAGACCCACTGAATTAAGACCCACCGAGTTAAACAAATACGTCAGTTCCCAGGGTACATACCTCCCGACCAGGACGAAACCGGTTTGGTGTTCCGGTGGAGACGAAGTCAAAAGACGAGGTGAAGGGTGTGGGGGTGGGGAGAACAGTAAAAGGGTCGAGAACAGAACCGTGTTAGACCAAACTAAAAACCGTGTTCGTATCTCAGGGTCTCTCATACTTCAGGTTATCTCTCCACCGTTCCTACCGTTCCAGTGTCTTCCGGTCTCTCCTGGAGGAAGAACCGTCCCTGACAGGGGTTTTCATTCCCGGAACCCACCCTGTAGTTAAGGGTGTCCCGAACTTCTTGTAATCGTTCCCGGAACGAGACTCAGTCCTGGATAAATATTTGAGAATCAAAGAGTTACAATATAATCCTTCGACTTTAAAAGTGTTAAAGCCCATACTTACCCTTTCAGTGTCGTATACCGTCCTCACTACTTAGAATCCTCGAATTTCAAAACGAAAAGAGTCTCCGAGGAGTCGACTCTTTAGAGGCCAAGGAAGGAAGGAAGAACGGTCAACCCTTAGTCGAACCGAGTTGAGCAGAGGACACTTCCAAACCTGACACCAGAAGCTTCGTCGTCCGCGGGGGTCCCGAGACTCGACCCCTGACACACACAACCACCCCCGACCCCAGTCCCTCGTCTCGGTGCGACCTCTCGAACAATGACGGACCTCCAAGTCAAAAGTAAGGACTGGACACGAACCGTAGACTCAGGGTGACATGATTAAGCTCCGAGGACTGGGAGCCGAAAAGAGAATAGACTACAAGGGCACTGAAACCGAGGAACGGCAGGGGTCTCCTCTTTATATCAGGGCCTCCTAAAGGTGTAGTCTTCTAAGTCCCCACCGGAACACCTCTAGACTAGCACACGGGACCCCAATCTACGCCGTCTTTTGGACGTTCCGGTATCGATGAATACTTCGGTAGTAAGTAAGTAAGTGACTTGTGAATGATTTGGGATCGATGAAGGAGCCGTGAGAACCTCTGTTCTTTTCTTAGTTCGAAAAAAATGGAAGACACCTCGAGTGTCTTATTATCCTCTCGGTTCACTGTTCCGTCAGACTCTTCGTACCTCACCTCTCTCCGCACAGTGCCCGACACCCTTGCATTTCCTCCTACTTCGAAAAACAAGCAGAATGTCCCTCCGACTTACTAGCTCGTCCAGAAGTACCTCCTTCGCACGAAACTCAGAACTTCCCTCTCAGTCTCGGCGGTCGATCCAACCACGGTACACTGAACAGGACCGGTTACCCGACACTTACCTCGCTGCTCGGAGGGCCGTTTCTATCAATTTTTGGTCCCGCAGAGTAGGCAAAAAGGGAAACCATCCTAGCAACCTTCGGTACACAACCTTTAACACCTCGGAGTTCTACCTTAGGAACCCCCTGACACACCCCCTCTCGGTGGGTCCTTCTACGGGGTGGGTGCGACTGGAAACGCGGCCAGTGACGAATGGAGATGACGCCATTCAATAACTGCAGATCTCGAGGGACCCACCACGATTACCATTTCTTAGGTGGACGACTACGTCTTCTGTACTCAACGTCCAAACTAGGGACCCAGTCTTTCTAGGGGACCTCCTCCCGTGTCGTTGGGTGAGGTCATAAGAACGGACCTCTTACAGTCCCTGTCTCCTCGGACCACCCGATGTCAGGTGTCCCGGCCGGTGAGTCGTACGTTCGTAACTCTAAATCCTAATGAACAACACTGTCGAATCGGTTAGGATGATACTGTTTAAATTCCTCAAAAACATCGTACATTCCACCGTAAAGGTTTACTCTCTTATTGTACCTTTGAAGTACCTCCAAAGGTGGAGAAGTGCAGAAAGAACTTCTACTCCTACGACGACATAAAAGGATGACTAAGGACGGGTACGAAACGATTTCCAACGAGACCTTCTTTCCTGTCGAGAGACATGAAGGTCCCATGATTTACGAAGAGTCCCATGGCATACGAGGACACCTCTTCCGAGTGTCCGTTTCTCCACGTCTGAGACCAATACCTTTCGAGACACCTTTACCACTTATGGTCCCACTACCCCATCCCACGTCTGTAGTAAAGTGTCTACTCTCAACCTCCATCGTTTCTGACATGCGGACGGAGACTCAGTAAGAGCCTACCCCACAGACCGGGGTAGTCAATAGAAATAGGAATCGAACGCCTCGTGAACTGGGAGAGACAGAGGACGAAACACTGACAGTAGTCACGTCAGCGAGTCAGCACAGACTGAGAAACTGTAGGGTACCTGACGTCGTGCGGTCCGGAGGGTCAGGTAGTGGTCGAGGGTCTCAGATGAGTTTGAGTACAGGTAGCTCAGCCACTACGGTAGATTGGTAGAGCAGGAGACAGAGGGGAAGAGGAGGAAGGAAGTTAGAAAGGGTCGTAGTCCCAGAAAAGTTTACTCAGTCGAGAAACGTACTCGACCGGTTTCATAACGGCAAAGTCGAAGTTGTAGTCAGGAAGGTTACTTGTGAGTCCTGACTAGAGGAAATTTTACCTGACCAACCTGGAGGAACGTCAGGTTCCCTGAGAGTTCTCAGAAGAGGTTGTGGTGTCAAGTTTTCATAGTTAAGAAGCCACGAGTCGAAAGAAATATCAGGTTGAGAGTGTAGGTATGTACTGATGACCTTCTTGGTATCGGAAGTGATCTGTCTGGAAACAACCGTTTCATTATAGACACGTAAAATTATACGATAGATCCAACCAGTATTGAAAGGAAGGTTCCTCATTCGTAGAAAATTAAAATACCGACTTCAGTGGTAGACATCACTAAAACCTAGGGGGTTTTTATTTCAGTCGGTGACAAAGGTGTAGATAAACGGTACTTCACTACCCTGGCCTACGGTACTAGAAACAGAAAACTTACAATTCGAAATTCGGTTGAAAAATGACAGAAGAAAGTGAAATTATTCTCCGAGAAATCGAGGAGAAGTGAAAGACGGTATTCCCACCATAGTAGACGTATAGACTCCAATAGGTATAAAGAGGGCCGTTAGAACTAAGGTCGAACACAAAGAAGGTCAGGTCACAAAGAGTACTACATGAGACGTATCTTCAATTTATTCGTCCCACTGTTATATGTCGGAACCACATGAGGAAAAGGATAAACCTTGGTCAGACAACAAGGTACAGGTCAAGATTGACAACGAAGGACTGGACGTATGTCCAAAGAGTCTTCCGTCCATCCCACCAGACCATAAGGGTAGATTAAGTCTTAAAAGATGTCAAACAACACTGTGTGTCAGTTTCCGAAACCGTATCAGTTATTTCGTCTTTATCTACAAAAAGACCTTGAGAGAACGAAAAAGGTACTAGGTCACTTACAACCGTTAAACTAAAGACCAAGGAGACGGAAAAGGTTTTGGTCGAACTTGTAGACCTTCAAGTATCAAGTGTATAACGACTTCGGACCGAACCTCTTAAAACTCGTAATGAAATGATCGTACACTCTAACTCACGTTAACACGTCATCAAACTCGTAAGAAACCGTAACGGAAAGAAACCCTAACCTTACTTGTGACTGGGAAAGGTCAGGACACCGGTGACGACTCAAAAGGTTTAAACGACCGTATAACTCACTTCGTGAAAGTGTCGTAGTAGAAAGTCCTAAACTTTCTCGAGTTGACCTTAAGGTAGTGGAGGTGATCGAAACAAGCATCACTACGAAAGATCCGGGTGAACTGAAGTGTAAGGTCTTACAGACCGAGATCCACTCACTAGTGTAGTAGCACTAATAGACCCAGTACTTCTAGAAAAAAGAGATCAGAAAGACACATAAGAAGGGTAGAGAAGAATTATAGAAGACGAAGACAATTCAGGTATGGTAAAGACAGGAAATAACTCGGGTAGAAACGTACTTTATAAAGGAATCATATAGATCAAAAGAACTTCTCTAGAGATCAGAGAGGGTAAGATAACAAAAGGAGATAAAGAAACGTGACTAGCTACTCCTTCCGAAAGAATAGAGAGGAACGATAAGAAAGCTTGAGACGTAAGTTTACCCACACAGAGAGGAACAGAGGAAACGAAAAGTGAAGGGAAGAAAAGTCTCGATAAACATTCCGGAGGAGTTTGTCGGTAAAACGAAAAAACGTAAAGAAAAAGTACCCCTACCAGAACTAGGGACAGAGGACATGGTACAGTACTTGAAAGCAGGTATCAAGGAGTCCGTGAGACAGATAGTCTAGATCAGGGAATTTAGATAAAGAGTGAAGGTGACATATTAGTATTTCCTAAACTAAATCCAGTATGGACTTACCAGATCACCAAAAAGGACGAAAGGAGTTGAATCCAGACTTAAACCGTTATTTTTAAAATACTAGACTCGGTGTCAGGTGAGGGCCAGAAAAAAAAAAAAAAAACGACTGAGATATCTCGAAGAGGTAGAAACCGACGTTCTTATATTAGTTAGACTAAAACCACAACTGGTAGACCACTACAGGTACACATCTCAGAAGAGAACACAACAACCTTCTCCCACAAACGATACTGGTCACGTAAGAGAACCGTCTTGAGACAATCGGAAACGGGACGAAGTGAGGTATAAGGTTCAGGTTTAAACGGACAATGAGGTCCACAAAGAACTGAAGGATGAAAACGTAAGGTCAGGGGATATTACTTTTCCTGTAGAAAAACCCCACAATGAAGATTTTCCAGAACATCCAGAAGTATCTTGACAAGTTGAAGTCGAAGAAGTCGCAATGACCAGTCCCGTATCAGAACCTATTGACACTATAACCTACCAAACGGAACCTCTAGTAAGACAGTAAAAACTCCAACAGCAAAAACTCTAGACAGTAGACAAGACCCGTTATCTTTTTCAGAGTTAGTTGTAGGGTGTTGAGACAAACGTTCGACAAACACGTTCCGCAACCCCGGGTCTTTCAGACACGGAGTAGAGAGTTTAGTAATTACCGTCTCGGTCCGACTTCAGGTTAAGTCATAAAAAAAGAGAGTAACGAACTATAAAGAGAAAAGTGCAAACGAAAAAGAGACCACGCAAGAAGGAGTGGTGTGGTCTGAGTTCACCCAGGAAAGGAAATTTGTCCTGAGTCCTTTGTACCCTGTCACCGACGTAAGAACTCTTCTCCGGCTGAGAGACCAATTCAGGACACAGGTCGAGACAGAGGGTCGGGTAGCCGAAGATGGACACACCGGAATCCACTCAGTGAGTACGAAAAACGTCAGAGTCAAAGGACTAAGTTCTTACCCTATTAGTCTTTACTCTCCTCCACACACAATTATTATGTGGTTTTTGGTGTAGACCGAATCTCACTGACGGGTGGTCCACAACCGATGACCCCACTTAGGTCAAAAGTCCTACGTTAGATTTGTCGTAACGTTTCTTCACAGAATTCGTCCAAAACAAACTTAAACAACGTGGAGGAACAGGCGGAGGTAGGGGAGAAGGGATACACGGGTGGTCCCTAGAGGTAGATCGAAAACGGGTGGCTCAAGGGAGACGGAGATAAAGATGGTCTAGTTTGGAAGACCGTAGATCCAACAAGAAAGGTTGTTTTACACAAAAAGTAGGAGAGTTTGGGTGTCGTCGTTGAGTTACTAGATTTCTACTTAAAAAAACAAGGATTGTTCCTCCCTTTTAGTTAGGTAAAGTCCGTTTGAACGACGACGATTCAGCGAAGTCAGCACAGACTGAGAGACGCTGGGGTATCTACCGTCGGGTGGTCCGAGGCGGTAGTGACCGTGAAAGGTCCGTTCTTGTGATCTCACCCAACGGTAAAGGAAGAGGTTACGTACTTTCACTTTTCACTTTCACTTCAGCGAGTCAGCACAGGCTGAGAATCGCTGGGGTACCCGACGTCGGATGGTCCGAGGAGGCAGGTACCCTAAAAGGTCCGTTCTCATGACCTCACCCCACGGTAACGGAAGAGGCAGTCCGTTTGAATCCACGTACGATTCCCTCCGTAAAACCTCCGTTACGGGAGAAACGGGTATCGAAAGGGTAAACACGACATTTAGTACTTCCCTTAGTTAACCATTCTCAAATATAGTCCCACTCAGCTGACCACCGGAGTTCGGAGTGCAACATAAGACCGAGTGAATCCCCCAGAATGTATTTCTGTTCTCGTCTTTTTCTGTGTACCCATGTCTAGCTGTCTTCGTGAACCGTCCCGGTCGAAACGGACCCTGCAAATTCTGTCACCTAGGTGAGGTCGGTCTAAACCCACTCAATCATGCTTTGAGGGATCTACGAAATCGTTTCAACTCCAGTGAAACAAATCGAAGACTATGTGTTTACCACATTGGGTTCGTCTCTATTTATATACAACCGTTAATATTTCCGAGATGTAGTCCTATCTCTACTTCTACATTGGGACCACTAAACACTAAGGTAGTGGTCGGGGAGTTCGACAAAGATTGGAGAATAAATATCGAAAGGGACCCGACATATAGAATATTTATGTTTTACTTATTTCATCACGTTTACTTTTTCGTCGAAAGGAATACCAGATAAATGTACCGGAACGAACAGTGGTCCCATTTATTTTTGTGTCTGAGGACTAGAAACCCGTTGTCTTGATGGGGACCACAAATGTTGTATCTCTTTTTCTATAACCACCCGTCTCTTCCGACCCCTACAACCCTCTCTGTCGAAACCGAAAACTCAATAGAAAGTAAAGGATCTGGTCCTCCTAGAACTGTAAGGGAGTCTACGGAAGACTCCGAAAGTACTCAGAGACACCACTTTCTATGGATTCCCTATCTACCTTGCTGAACAGGGTTTAGAAACGGAAGAGATTCTAGGTGTGGTAGAGGCACCGAGACAGTACCCACCCCACATACAGGGGACAGGAACTGAAACCCGAACCGGCACACTGAAACGAAACCGATTACCGTGGTCCCGTCTTTACTGTCACACAATAAAGACTCGGATCCGGACTGTCCCGGTACATGTAAAGGTAAACGAAAGTGAGTCTAAATGTTCCCCCTTCCTTCTGAAAATCTCGTCTCTCTCGAAGAATCTACTTCAAATGATACATACCCTGTTCTCAGGTCCTTGTATTTGTCTCGGACACGTCACTCCAATAGGATCGGGATTTAGAGTCACTAAACGGTGTTGTCCCCAAAAGAGTGGGTCCGTTCCAGTAAAAGCCCCCCCGTACCATGTCTCACCGACAGAAGGTACGTCCCTGACTTCCTAAGGAAGGACTACGATATGTCAAAGTTGTGTGTCGAAGGTGTCTACGACGGTTTCCCCTTCCCTCTTTCCCTACTCTGTGTGATCGAAAATTGAGAGAAACGGACCTTCGAACAGTAAAGGTAAGTTTCGGGATCTCACTTATTTAGTAGAGATGGTAAAAAGGTCTAAGGTGTATATACTCCATTATATGCTATGGACAGAGGAAGACTGAATGAAGTGAGACAAACATCCCGGTAGGTGCAGCGACACTTACTGGGTTAGGTAGGGAAAAATACCGGCTCATTATAAGGTAACGCATATACATGGTGCAGTAGAAATAGGTCAGTAGACAACTACCTGCAAATCTAACGAAGGTACAGGACCGAGAACATTTGTGACGACGTTACTTGTGACCCACGTACATACAAAAACTTAACGCAAAAGTAGACCCGTATGTATAGACCCTCATCCTAACGACCCAGTATTTGATCGTGTCGTAGCATTTCGACGACGACGACGACGACGACAATTCAGCGAAGTCAACACAGACTGAGAAGCGCTGGGGTACCTGACGTCGGATGGTCCGAGGAGGTGGGTACCCTAAAAGGTCCGTTCTCATGACCTCACCCAACGGTAACGGAAGAGACTGTAACATTTCGTCGATATAAGATTATTTATAATAAAAATTTTATTCGGGGACCCACTCTTGACAGTCCCTGGTCCCCGAGCAAAACACTCTTGACTGACGGACAGCATGGCAATGTGTAGGAAGGTCGGAGTCGAGTTTCCCGGAGAGGAGGTACTTCCAAACTGTCGCGGAGGACGAGGGAAGATTCCCCTTGTTTAACGAAGGAGGGGAAATACCGAGGCGTCACGAAACTATATTATTATATGACGTAGAACTGCTGTTGTCGCGGGTACCCGAAATTTGAACTCGGAAGAATTTCAAATCTTCCCGACGTGACCGGAGACGCCGTCTGCAGCCAGTAGGGACACGCAGATCATGGGTAAACGGAAGAAACGGAACCTCTTGGGGAGTAGACAGAAGTCACGTACCCACACGTCCCCGACTGGGTGGGGAGTCGAGGTCACCCCGTGTCAGGGTCGTGGGGCTCAGACACGAGTGACGTCCCCACTCGTACACTGAGGTTGACCAGACTACCCTGAGCTTCGGTCCTGAAAGGGGAGCTCAAAAATTAACTTCATATCCACTAAATGTTTCGACTCACTCAAAGTCCACATGCCTTTTCACTAAGTTACTAGGTACGCGTATGTAAGAAAAAATTTAAAAAAGGTGATACGAAATAGGGGGCAGATATGACAGGAGAAGGAACAAGGTCCTTAAAGTACAAGAAGACATAAGAAGAGTCAACAGGACAGAGTTATGACTTATATCAAGGGACACTATATGTCCTCCAGGAACAAGTAGAGAAAATATATAACATCACACATAGAAGATTTGGGTTTGAGGGACGACGGGGAAATCCACATTCTTTACCGTTGGACGAGGTCATAAGAACGGACCTCTTAAGGTACCTGTCCTCTCGGACCCCCCGACGCCAGGTACCCAGTGGTTCTCAATCTGTACTGACTCGTTGATTCGTGCGTGAGTAGGGAAAATCAACTCACTACTTGGAGTCACTATAAACAGACAAAGGCTGAAGTCTATTAGAGCTCGAGGTAGGTACAAGCCGTCTACCGTAACAAAGTAAGACAAAATGCCGACTCATTGTAAGGGGACACAGATACATAGTCCAAAAGAACTCGACAAGTAGACAGTTATCGGTAAATCCAACGAAGGTACAGGACCGATAATGATACATAATTATTTATCACGATGATACTTGTATCCCCACGTACATAGAAAAGATTGATCAAAAACAGTTTTGGTCCTAAAGACAATCGTAAAAACCCTTTCTTTTTCAGACAAACTTGAACCCATATGTCGACAGATTCATTTCCCTCGACCTCCACAGACTCCAGGGACCACCTCTTCCGGACGAACTCTTACGACAGTTGTTTCTCTCCTTCAACCCTGACTCTCTCTTTCTCTATCTTGACCTTTATCTTTATCTCTACCTCTATTTCCTCCCCCTCCCGCCTTTCTCTCTCTTTTCTGACCAAACTAAACTCTGGGACCTCCAATTGACCCGGTCTTTGGTAAGAAAGAACTTGAAAAGTTACTTCACTGATTTAAAATAAATCAAAATTATAATAAAACAAAAACGAATTTGGTCAAACTCGTTCTAAAAGAGAGTGTACCTTGTACTTCTAAAGACTTAAAAGTTTATCAATTTCGATTCATCTTGTAAGATTTTACGGGGTTAGGTAGTCTTACACTTCTACCCTCGCATTCTACAAAATGAGTGACTATCAACCTCTTCACCCTAGGTAAGTCGTCGCTGGCAGGGGTCTCTAGGGGTGCCTGTCAGTGATGGTTCACCTAGGGTGAAGAGGTCGATAGTCACTCCCGAAGGGTCCACCACGAGCACCATTTCTGGGACGGACGGCTACACCCTCTGAACTCTCGGTACCTAAGTCAGGGACCCATCGTTCTAGGGGCCTCTTCCTTTACCGTTGTACGAGGTCATACGAACGGACCCTTTAGGTACCTGTCTCCTCTGACCACCCGATGTAAAGTACTCCAACGTTTCTCAGTCTGTGTTGGCTCGCACGTGCGTGATCTCTAAGTTACTCCGACGTAACGTACACCTCTCTAGACTGAGACGGACGTCGGGGGACGGTAGAAAAGAAAATAACGGGAAGAGAGGTGTATAGAAGAACTAATGAAACAATCATTACGTACACACGATTTAACGAAGTCATCTCAGAGAAACTTTGGGGTGTCTGGCATCGGGTGGTCCGAAAAGACAGGTACCCTAAGAGGTCCGTTCTTGTGACCTCACCCAACGGTACGGGAGGAGGTCCCCTAGAAGGGCTGGGTCCCTAGTTTGGGCCCGGAGACAATAGAGGACGGAACCGTCCACCTAAGAAATGGTCGTCACGTTGGACCCTTCGGGAACAATCAGTACTCATTAAGAAATAAGGATTCCAGAGGATCTGAGCGGGGGACTGGGACCTAAGGATGTCAAGACGAGTCAATGATAGTCGGTAGGTCAGGACCCAAACAAGAGCTAAACGACACTCAAGTTCCCATAAGGTCGGAAAGAAGGGAAGGAGAACGAACCTGATTGACGTTTTCGTCTGAACTAATACTGCGGTGTTCTTCCGTTTCTCCTAATCGAGTGGTACGTCTCGAACACAAGGAATCCAACTCACCACAATGTGGCCACGTGTCGTTTTCGGGAACGGCCCGTCTAATAGTCCCACGGAAGAGGTATTGGAGACGTCAGAACGAGGAAGGGATTCACCTGTTACGAAGAGATGTAGGGAGGAATAGGTTTCCGTGCTACCAAGGAGAAAAAAAAGGACCAGAAGTGTGGTAAAGAAAGAACGGGTATAAAAAAAGTAGAAAGGTATTATGAAGTGCTCCATCACTTTCAATCGAATGAGAGAAACTTCACGAAAGGAGTACAGAGTTATCCCCATCATTACAAACGAAGGACCTTAACAATACTACAGATACTCTAGTCGATATATCTCCTTTCGCGGGCGTCGGACCACATGTCAATTTTCCTTAGTTAAGAAACCGTGAGTCGGAAGAAATACCAGGTTGAGAGTGTTAACATGTACTGATGACCTTTTTGGTGTCGAAACTGTTATACCTGGAAACAACCGTTTCATCGCCGAGACGAAAAATTATGCGACTGATGTAAACAGTATCAAAAAGAAGGTTCCTCGTTTGCAGAAAATTAAAGTACCGACGTTAGTGGTAGGTGTCACCAATACGTTGGGAAAGAACCCAAATAAAAGAATATTTCAGAGTGACAAAGGTAACAAAGGGGTAGCCAAACAGTACTTCACTACCCTGACCTACGGCACTAGAAACAAAAAAAAACTTACGACTCAAAATTCGGTCGAAAAAGTGAGAGGAGAAAGTGGAAGTAGTTCTCCGAGAAATCTAGGAGAATTAAAAGACGGTATTCACACCACAGTAGACGTATAGACTCCAATAACTATAAAGAAGGGAGTCAGAACGAAGGTCGAACACTAAGTAAGTCGGGTCGTAAAGTGTACTCCATGAGACGTACATACAATTTATTCGCCCCACTGTTATATGTCGGAACTGCATGAAGAAAGGGACAAACCTTGGTCAGGTAACAGTGTACAGACCAAGATTGACAACGAAGAACTGGATGTATGTTCAAAGAGTCCTCCTCAATTCCACCAGACCATAAACGTAGAGAAATACTTAAAAGGTGTCAAACAACACTAGGTGTGTCAGTTTTCGAAATCTGTTACTTCGTCTACGAAAAGACCTTAAGAGAACGAAAGAGAACTAGGTCACTTACAACTGTTAAATTAGAAACCAAGTAGACGAAAAAGATTTAAGTAGGACATACAGACCTTCAAGAACCAAGTGTATGACGACTTCACATCGAACTTCCTAAAACTCGTAATGGAACGATCGTACTCTTTACTCACGTTAACACGTTATCAAACTTGTAAGAAGCCGTAACGGGAAGAAACCTTAACCTTACTTTTGACTGGAAAAGGTTAGGACACCGGTGACGACTTAAAAGGTTTAAACACCGTATAACTCACGTCGTGAAATTGTCGTAGGAGAAGGAGACAAGTCAAGTCAAGTCAACGAGTCAGCACAGGCTGAGAAACGCTGCGGTACTTAGCGTCGTGCGGTCCGGAGGGACAGGTAGTGGTTGAGGGTCTCAAGTGAGTCTGAGTGCAGGTAGCTCGGACACTACGGTAGGTCCGTAGAGTAGGAGACAGCAGGGGAAGAGGAGGACGGGGGTTAGGGAGGGTCGTAGTCTCAGAAAAGGTTACTCAGTTGAGAAGAGTACTCCACTGGTTTCATGACCTCAAAGTCGAAATCGTAGTAAGGAAGGTTTCGTTAGAGTCCCAACTAGAGGAAGTCTTACCTGACCAACCCAGAGGAACGTCGGGTTCCCTGAGAGTTCTCAGAAGAGGTTGTGGTGCCAAGTCTTCATAGTTAAGAAGTCGCGAGTCGGAAGAAGTGTCGGGTTGAGAGTGTAGGTATGTACTGGTGTCCTTTGTGGTATCGGATCTGATCTGCCAGTCGTTTTATTACAGAGACGAAAACTTATACGATAGATCCAACCAGTATTGAAAAGAAGGTTCCTCATTCGCAGAAAATTAAAGTACCGACGTCAGTGGTAGACGCCACTAAAACCTCGGGGGGTTTTTATTTCAGACTGTGACAAAGGTGACGAAGGGACAGATAAAGGGTACTTCACTACCCTGGCCTCCGGTACTAGAAGCAAAAGACTTACAACTCGAAATCCGGTTGAAAAAGTGAGAGGTGAAAGTGAAAGTAGTTCTCCGAAAAATCAAGGAGAAGTGAAAGACGGTATTCCCACCACAGTAGACGATAGACTCCAATAACTATAAAGAGGACCTTTAGAACTAAGGTCGAACACAAAGAAGGTCAGGTCGCAAAGAGTACTACATGAGACGTATCTTCAATTTATTCGTCCCACTGTTATATGTCGGAACTGCGTGAGGAAAAGGATAAACCTTGGTCAGACAACAAGGTACAGGTCAAGATTGACAACGAAGGACTGGACGTATATCCAAAGAGTTCTCCGTCCAGTCCACCAGACCATAAGGGTAGAGAAAGACTTAAAAGGTGTCAAATAACACTAGGTGTGTCAGTTTCCGAAACCGTATCAGTTATTTCCTCTTTATCTACAAAAAGACTTTAAGTTTATCTTTTAAGAACTTAAAAGTCATTGAGTAAGTTAAATGTTCACCTTAAAGTAAACTCTTGAACTGGGACGGAGAAAGGAAGACATACGTACTGTAACAGACAGTACCCTTACCTTTCGGTGTTCTTAGCGACAAAAGTCGGCCGGAGACTTCGTAGTGAGGACAGGACCCGACGGAAGAAGGTGAGTAGGAGTAAGCCGTCGAAACCGGCGATGAACACGAGATGTCTTGTGATCGAGGTACCTGGCAAATATCTACGGTCGTCTAGATTCTTAAAGGTGTTGACTTATTAAAACATTCGGTGAACCGAATTTTATTCTTGTAGTCAGAAGACGTCCTGAAGCATCTCAGAAAAATATCATTGTATAAAACACTGAGAGGTTCCCTTCACCCTCCCTGTATCGTACGTTCCAAAGGGGTGACGTGAACCGACACCTGGGACAAGCACCGACTCGGAAAGCACCCTGTTCGTCGGCCTCCTATGTAAATCCCTTTACGACTGGACCACAAAATTGACCTAAAGAGACTATGACAGGAGAAGAAACAGAGTCCTTTCAGTGCGAAAAACAGACAAACAAAAGAAGAGACGAGGAGCAGTCCACAGAACGGACAAAGTGCGACCGAGGAGGAAAAAACAACGGAAGAACGACCCACTTTTGTCAGTATCCTAGTTACCATTTTGTCGCTAGTCAGCTGGTCTCTCTTCTCACTTATCAGTTTGACCACACGCCACTATTTGCAAACGTTGCACAACTTGAGTGCAAACGACGAAAAGAAATTGACTATTGCACTTACCTACTTCCATCGTAGCAGAGGTGAGAAGAGATACTGAACTGAAGACTAACGTTGTCCTCTCCGAAGTTCCTCAGAATGTGTAGTTCTTGTAAAAACCCTTTCACCAGGTTAAAAAGAAACAATCTCGTGTGTAGTTTTATCTAATCCGACATTAAATAAACTAAAGATACCGAATAAACAAAGATCAAACGAACACTCCTTTTTTTTTTTTTGGGACCACACATGTTACATCTGGTGTAGTTTTCGATCTTAAAAGTACATGTGTCAATAGTTATTCTTAGTTCTTTCTCAACAAATGAGTAAATATGGAAAGGAGAAAGATTTCATGTCGTATAGTAATTAATTATACTCGTTTCTAGGGGGAGGGGAAAAACTACAGGAAAAGTAACATTAAGTTTATTTTGAAAATACCTTGCCTTAATCGCGCGAAGTGTGGAACATCGATTAAAATTTCTATGTCAGGGGAGACCTAATGATACATAGACTTAAGTTAAACCTCTAGTCGTAATTACGGACACGAAAGTAAAAGGAAAGGAAAGGAACGAGACTTCCACGGAGAGAGATCACTTCTCATACTAAAAAAAATCTTCGGACTAGAATTAAAATAAATCAGATTGTTCTCTCTTGTGTCGGATAAATAACAAAAGAAACAGAAGTAAACATTTCCATATAGTGGAAACACTGTCCACACATATATGGAATCCGTTGTCCATTTATTCCATGTAGGAAGGACACTAACGAAAATAAAGATGTATCCTAAATTAGGACCCTGAGAGGTCAATACCATCGTTAAATAATAATCGGTAAAATGCCAACGTTATTTCATTTTCTGAAATTTTCACCTGATCGAGGAAAAAACTGTCTTCAATTTATTCTTTACATACCTTAAAGAGAAAATACCGTATATACACACACACAGGTCAACGACTCAGCACAGACTGGGAAACACTGGGGCACCTGACATCGGGCGGTCCGAGGAGACAGGTGCCCTAAGAGGTCCGTTCTTATGACCTCACACAACGGTGAAGTAGGAGGTCCCCTAGAAGGGCTGGGTCCCTAGTTTGGGACCAGAGGACACAGAGAACGCAACATCCGTCTAAGAAAGGACCACTCGGTAGTCCCTTCGGGGGAAATCTCGTATGTGTAAACATTGTGAACCAGGACAATATAATATAAATATCACTAAATATAAATTTGACTCTTATATAAATAGTCTTTAAGGAAATCTCCAGTACATACATACCCAAATGACAAAAATGACCCAAAGTGACAACGTGTGGGTCTGTCCTTCGTGACTATGTCTTTCAGGATAAACCTTTATGAAAGATGACACTCTTCCGACGGAGTAAGTACCGACCGTCCTGTTTCCGTGTCTCCCTACTTTCCTAAAGACACCTGTGGTGTGTCGTTCGGGCACCCTCAGGGTCGTTGGTGTCCCTAATAAAGGAGAACCCACAAGAAAAAGAGTTGGGTTCGTTTACTGACGACCTTCTACACCCACCCCAGGACCAACGTCTTCTCACATTGAGTGCGAACCAAGGAGTCGATGCAGTAAAGATCCGAAAAGATTTTCTTTTCTTAAGGTGCAAACGACCTCGTCTCATATGTTCGTTGGACACCCTTGGAATCCGGAAAAAAGAGAAATAACAAAAAGGATAAAAACAACCTCGGATCAACGAAATGTCACAACAATCAAAGACTGTATGTCGCTTCACTTAGTCAACTTCCACATGTACATGGCGGAAGGAAAACGTGGGGGAGGGTGGGAGAGGGGGTTGTGAGAGAAGATCCAGTAGTGTCTCGCGACTTGACTCGGGGGACGTGAAATGACGTCCGAGGATTATGGATCGAGAAAAGATTAAGTCCTATCAAAATCTAAACAAAACCAAATTTACCCGGTCAGACGACTTTGTCTTACAACCCGCAGTCACTAATATTGAACAGGTTTAAAGCCGAGTCTGCCATTCCTTAGGTGGACGTTACTCCCTGTGGACCCAAACTAGGGACCGAACCCTTCTAGGGGACCTCCTCCCGTACCGTTGGGTGGGGTCATAAGAACGGACCTCTTAGGGCACCTGTCTCCTCGGACCGCCCGACGTCAGGTACCCCAGTGTTTCTCAGCCTGTAAGGACTCGCTGATTTGTGAAGAGGGAAGTGGTCGAGTACGCCGGTAGAACGAACGATCTTACGTTTGTGCCACTTTGCCTTACCTCTCGTTCCCGTCACGCGAAGTTTCCGGAATCTCGAGACTAATCCACTCTAGGCCAAGAGTGTAAGAAACGGACGTCTACGCCTTCAGTTGTGTCCAGAGACGCACGTCCAGGACAAGAGCACCGTGAGTGTCTTGCACTAGAACTGACTACCTCGAAATGTCACCTTGTAGGTCTCTACCCCCGGCTCCGTAGGGAAGACCACCACTTTGTAACGAGTTACCTGTTTCTGTTCGTCAGCCAAGAGGGGTCTTGAAGGTAGGAAACAGTGTGACTTGTTAATGAGAAGTGGTGTACACCAATTCTTTTCGTTCGAGGTCACTCTCAATTCGCACTTCAGGGGGAGGTGGCAAAGGTGTTTACTCTTCGTCTACAGGTGTAAGACACCGGTTACAAGTCCGGAATTTTGTGACGGTATGTGACCCGGGTGATTAACGACGACTGTCACCATTATTCTCATCATTATTAGTATCGTTTCCAAATGACGCACAAATGGTACACGGTCGGCGAAAGACATTAGGAGTCAAGGGATACCTCTTTCCACCACTTACTAAAAACAAAATCCGGTGGGTCTAAGGGAGAGGGAACGGTAACTATGATCTAAGGGTAAAAGGGGGTTCCTATAGAGTCTAGGAAAACCCCCCTCTCTAGGGTAAGTCTAGAGGACTATTCGGGACATCTGACTTGGGTCAGTCGTTTCGGGTCTACGTCACTGATCAATCCCAACTGGTACACTGGATGAAACCCGGTTAGTCTAGTGTCCTCTTCAAAGGTACCCAAAAGACCTAGAAGACACTTTTGCGGACCTCTCAGTAAGAGAAACGCAATTCTCCTTACACCTTCGAACCTGCAACGACTCCCCTCAGTCGGAACCCATTTTCCTCGTGGTTTCTTCCGTCACTTCTTTTTCTCTCTTAAAAGAACCACCAGGTCACCAAGTCTCAAGTGGATGATTACGTCACACGTACCCAAGTTTGGAACCAACCCCTCCATTCTATGGTGTACACCTGTCACGACAGTCTTTATTTGTGTGGTTTCGTCCTTCTCTACTTTTGAACCAATTAAAGTGACTTATCGATCTAATTCGGAGTTAATTTCGGATGAGATGAAGACTAAAAAAAGAAATTGGTTTATTGAACACAAATGGTAAATTCAACTTAACCCAGAAGACTTAGACTTGTGGTTTACTACGAATTGTCCAAAACTATAATTTTATACAAAGAACCTATTCCTTTACCCGACTCTCTCAAACTTACGAAAGGGTTGTATTAACTTTTTCATTTACCCTCTAATGCCTAAATTTATGTCCACCAAACTAAGGTTTTAGGTACTTGTATGGACTATGGACCTCTTCCATTTTCTATAACAATTCTTATCTCAGGAACCTTTATTACTTAAGGAGGACAAAGAATGAGGACTACCTTACATCTAAATTGAACACTTCTTACACATTCTTTAATTAAACTTTAGAGTCCGACACATTGGAACCAAACCATATCAAAAGATGCAGACCTGAGACCTCACCAATCTCCTCGGTTTTGTAGAATGACCTTTTTAGTAACATTTAGTGGAACAATTCTTGAGTAGTGCACATTATATATTGTAATTCAAAAACCTTATCTCAACCTAACTTCATGTAACGGTTTATACTAATGTAAAAAATTATTGAACCCTTCAAATATTTTTATATGTGCGAACTAGACTACTTCTCAGACAAACACCACTCTATAGTCCGTCAATACTAAGTTTTGACATAAACTGTTGTTTGACATATACCAACAAGTCCCTGGGTGACTTGTCTGTAGTACGTTGACTAGTTTTTGCTTCAGGTCTCTCCCCGTCTGCTAAATACGAGCTGTTTCGTCTCAGAGGGGCAAGAGGAGGGGGGTGGAGGGGAGGAGAGGTGAGGAAGGAAGAAGTGTCAATCTAATCCTGTCTTTTCTCTTCGTACCTCTGCACCTTTGAGTGTGTCGGAGGAAGGAGATTACTGGACTATTTGAATATCGGTAGTCCATCTTCAAATAGAACGTGTGTCTTTGTTGGAAACACTGTCTAATTACCTATTTCTTCCACGTCATATATATTTGTTGCCTCATAATGGGTCGGAATTTTTCTCACTTACTACGGTAGACGCCGGTGTACCTACCTGGATCTCTAAGAGTCTGACTTACTTCATTCGGTCTGTCTCTTTCTGTTTATAGTATATAGTAGCGAATATACACCCTAGATTTTATTCTGTGCTTCCTCGAATGGGTACTTTGTCTTTGTCTGAGTGTGTGTGTCTCTTATCTGAACACGGTTTCTCCCACCCGTCCCTCCCTAACGAACCCTCAAACTCTAATCGTCTACGTTTCATAATATATAATCTTACCTATTTGTTGATCCAAGATGATATCTCGTGTACCTTTGTAAAAGTTATAGGATGTTATTCGGTATCACCTTTTTATACCTTTTCTTACACATAGACACATACACTCTTTAAATAGAACATCTTCTTTCGTGTCAGAGACCTTCTGATAACGTTCTCGAGGCGGCGGGTGGGGGGGTAGAAAAGAAAACTAAATTCATATCAACTAAATGTTACAACACAATCACAGACCACTTGTCGTTTCACTAAGTCAACATATATAATATATATATGTGAAGTCTAATAAAAGGTAATATACAATAATGTTCTATTGACTTATATCAAGGAATACGATATGTCATCCCAAGAACAACAAATAGATAAAATAAATACTTCTTGAAAACTACATTTGGAAGAGATTTTTCAACTGTGAGTGACCTCGGTAATTGTTTAGGATCCGTCATAAAAAGACTAAAACCACCTACGACCTTAGTGGACTCTTCCAACAATTCTAACTCATAAGGAGGAGTAGAGTGTAGAAGACTTAGTCTTACTAACCTCGTTTCCCTTGGGCACAAATCAGGGGAGAGGGGAGGTGGGGATAGGGTAGTACCACTTAGATACGGATAGTAGATCCACAGTTCCTCTACTGGATTTTTAGTGATAAAAGTCAATAATCAGTAATAAATCGATTACTTAATACGGATCTTCACTTCCAAAGGGAACACCGTAGGATTTCCTTTAGTCAGGACTTATAAGTAACCTTCCTGACTACGACTTCGACTTTGAGGTTATAAAACCGGTGGACTACACTTCTTAACTGAGTAAACTTTTCTAGGACTACGACCCTTTCTAACTTCCGTCCTCCTCTTCTCCTGCTGTCTCCCACTCTGCCAACCTACCGTAGTAGCTGAACTACCTGTGCTCGAACTCGTTCGAGGTTCTTAACCACTACCTCTCCCTCCGGACCGCACGACGTCAGCTTGTGTTGATTCACTGACTTGACTTAACTTGATCTTCATTATTAGTTTGTATAAAATTAAAAAATAGTAAAGTCAACATCGTTAGTTACTTTTTAATAATAAACTTTATTAAGAAATTATTTAGTGAGTTAATTTTTAAACTCTCATTATCTTACCAATTCTTGTTCTGTCTTAGAAGTCACAAAGTCACTTGACCCCCTACGGACTGACGAATTTAGTGCTCCGACACCGAACTCCCGAACCCGGTCAAATAGATCTAAACTTTCTGTAGACATGTAGCTCCCTCTTTGAAGAATCTCACAGTCAGTAGGGTTTAGAAGAGTTCCACTACCTGTTGAAACTCTAGAAGTGGATCCAAAACATACCACTTTCTAAGAGTAAAAGAAAATTGTCTCCTCTCCTTGACACAAGAAACATCGATACCGTAAAATCAGTAAAATCCGACTGATGTTATCTAAAGTGTATTTTAAGACACGTCTAACGGTCTTACAATCAATAAGGCAGTCATTCTTACTCGTATTCATTAGTATGACCACATTTATTAGTAGGACATTTGAGAAATACCGATTCCTCAAGTTGTACTCCAGTACGCAACACTTGTAGACCAACTTACTGACTTAACACTTAATAGTTCCAGAACACTTCTTCCGCTCTCGACGGACGATAGAAATCCTAAGGACGGAGCAACACTTTTGTAGGTTTTAATAACCAAATCTATGTCTACCTTGACTGGAAGACCACGCTTTCCACTAGGCTTTGATTGATAGAAGTCGGGACAAATGTTCTGTTACTTCCCTTGTCAGGAGTAACGACCTCATGAACCGTCCAGTACCATTAACGTTTTGTCTGGGGTTAAGAACGGTGGGGACCTACGTATAGGAAAACGTTATATTGACGGGTGAAAAGGATAGTTCTCCACTTAGAATAGAAGGGTAAGGACCTTAGACCAGAACCGCCGTACCGAACAAAAGTCGTTACCCTACAACCGCTTACCCTACATCCCTTTCCGAACTTTCCACGAACGTGTAACCTGGACCGGGGTAGAACGATGGGAACCCTCGAAACCACGGGAGTGACACACTTCTTCGGTCCCGGACGGAAGACCTCCTACTCCCCGTGGAGTCGACTGTAGGTCGTGGGCGACTGGCGGAAGGGAGGAGGTTGGTACTACTGGGTAGGTCGGGAGGTAGTTGTAAGTCTGGACGGACGTAGAATCAGAGAGTCAGTACAGGTCGAGAAACACTGGGTCACCTGACATCCGACGACCCGAGGAGGCAGGTACCTCAAGAGGTCCGTTCTTATGACCTCACCCATCGGTAAGGGAAAAGGTCCCCTAGAAGGGAGTCTAAACACTCGTCCTTACCTTACCAAGAACGAAATTCAGGGACTCGAAGTCTTACTGAACAATGCACCACTTTCGACTGTGTGCACACGATACCCAACCTACACACACAAGGGTCTTGAACTTACACCTTTTGGATTGGGGGTTTCTACTGTCCTCCATAATCATACACACCGGAAACCCTCCTCGAATTCAGTCCTCTCACACCAGGAGTACTTGCCCTAAGTACAGGAATGTTTTCTCGAAGGTCTCTCGAAGGAGTGGAAGAGGTGGTACACTCCAGTGTTTGTACTTGGGACTCTGGACCTGCTCCCAGGAGTGGGGCACTACGACCGTGGAACTAAAACATGAAAGTCGGAGGTCGTGAGACTCTTTATGTAATACTTGTAAATAGTCTGTGGGTCCGACGCCATAAACCAATATCGTCTTGATTGTCAGATTCCGTGCCCCGTAAAGAGAAACTTTCGTGAAATATGAAAGTAAAAATCTCCTCTCAGTCACATAGGGGAGGGCGTTTTAAGAAAACTCCCTTGTTTCCCAAAAGCGAGGAACGTAGTCTGTACGGTAGGTAAAGAGTAGTCTGAGAACCGCGATTGGACGGAGGACCTGGGGCTGGTGATCGAGACGAAGGTGTGGAGGCCTAACGTGACGACGACGGACTCCGGTTCCCACCTCGGTCTGACATAGTGAGGAGTCGTGAAGACCCACGGTTGCTTTACGACACAAGTTCCCCGACCCACCACGAGGGTCTTCAAGTCTCCCAACGGAAGGACACCGGGGTTGAACTCGTTACCTCCCCCTCCCTCCCCCTCCACTTACCTACTTAAGGGGAAGAAGGGCGGGAGACTACACGCACGACTCTTAGGGAAGTGACGGTTCGGGTTTATACGGGGAATAGTAGGTCCGCGGGTCGTCGTAGAGAAAGTTCCGCACGGCACTCGACACCGGGTACGCCATTACTCGGAAGACCCTAACATCGGTAACTAGGGACGGAGTGTGGGGAAAAGTAGTCAGAAGGGTAGGGCCCTGACATGGAAGGTTTATTTCGTGGTTGTGAGTTCGAGTCTGACAGAAAATCCTCTGAGTCTTCCTGTAGAAGTAAAACAGGAGACTCACAACCCAAATCCTATAGGTGTGGGTCTTAAGTGACAACCCCAAGGAACTTCCTAAAAATAGTCTTTGTTCCGTTTCACATTAAGTCCATTAATCTGAGTGTCTTAATTTAACCCCGAACAGATCTCCCCCTTTCGGAAGGAAGACTTCGTCGAGGGACGTTCGGTAGAACCAGGTACGCATATGGAATCAAGAACTAATGAAATAAACTAAAACCAAGTTTTTAAGTTTGTCAATTCTACCGTTTTGTCTTCAGAGGGAGGGTGAAAAGGAACGGGGAGTCAAGGTACAGGATCACCTCTTAGGAAAATAGTTAAAAGAAAACATAGGAATGACTCTACCAGATACGTATATACACACATCTATGTAGATAGAAAAGTATTAATATTAATAATAAAGGAATCACAAAACGAGGAATGAAAAAAAGGAAAATGGACCTCTAGTAAAATTTAGTAAAGTACTCTCGACGGGTCCGAAAAATTTCAAGTATGTGACGTTCCAACCTCGTCTCAAGTAGATCTCACTACTTACAAAGTTGACAAAGGTGAAGACTAGGACGTTTGTACGACCTCAGTGTGTATGTAGAGACTCGTTGACGACTTAAGAATGTTCACCCGGACGGCTCCGTCTCCCCGAGCACACGGAAAGTGTAAAACCTTGACTGTAGACGAAAGAATTCCAGACAACTTCAAGAACTAAGGTTTAACGGCAGTCCTAGAACGCGACTCGCCTGAGGTGACGTAAATCCCACCTCCTCCAAAATGACCGGACACCCCCCTCCACACTCGATGGAGCGGTCTATCTTCTCTACCTTACTCCAAACCTCCCTTTCCCCCCCTTGACTACCTTCGTTCCTCTGTTAACCTCCACACGGTTTTCGTTGTGGGAAAGTAGTAGTACCACTTCGTTTAAGATCCTCCGTAGGACTCATGGCGTCACTAGTTTTGTCGCTTCCTCTTCTCCCTGATTAATCCTCTCATTTCTCTGTTTCCGAGGGCGAGCGTATACCTCAGGTAGAAATTAATGAAATTTATCCAATTTCTAAGTAATGTTTAATACTAAAAAAAAAAAAGAGGGACCTGTAGGAGACTACCGTTATGCACAAAAAAAAAAAAAAAAGGGGAAGGGGAGATTCTGCCTGCGTTAGTCTTGTCAGAGTCGCCGTGTGTGTAACGTAGAAGGTTTGGACTCGTCTGAAGGGAGGAGGTTTGCCCCGTAGTGTCGTCGTCGGGGAACGGTAGGAAAACCAAGAAGAACGTCAGTCCCCGTGTGACGGATTGTGAGTCCGCACCCCTGGAGACGAGAGTCTCCCTCCCCTCCTCTCGGTGTCCCCCTCTACAGGACCGTGGTCTTTACCGACCAGAGACCCCCCTGTTCTATATCCCCTCGTTTCCGAACACACCCGGGTCTCGACGACATTAGAGAAGGGAAGGACCGAGACGAACTCAAGGAAATGTGAACTGAGACCCGAAGTTTCTAAATTAAAAGTCGCGAAAACAGTTTAGTTGTCTTCACAAAAATTGTTACCTTCCGTCTAAAAAGAAAAGTTTGCTCCCGTACCACTACAGGTCCCTGTTATTCTTTGTGCAAAAACACTTACACTTGAAGTACGGTAGTCTCGATAGGAAAACAACACAGAGACGAAAAAAAAAAAAGGACAGACCTCCTTTCGTCTCTATTCTCCCTGGTAATGTGGCTTTAATGTATAAAATTAACTATTTTTTCCTCATTACATTAAATCCTGAGGTACTAAGTCTACTTCAACTAGTTTACGGGAAAAATCTTCTGTTCTGTCGTAAAGGTGAGCAAGTCTGTGAAAGTGCAAAACGGTGTCATACAGGAACCTACAAATAGTACCGTTTTAAAAGGGACTTCAATCCGTGTCCTTATCTCGGTTCCTCCGTCCTTAGTGTATGACCCCATTAAGACCTGGTAGGAACTTCGGTCTTGAGACTCTGCATATAATACCAGTGAGGGATAAACTCGCAGGACAGGTCTGGTCCACATAGACGCACAGCATACTACTGTCGTTCGACCTTCGTGGAAGGTATTAAAATATAAGAGACAGAAGGTTTACCTCATTTCTATTAAGATAGTATAAAACTGTATCAGACCAATCTTGTCAGTCTTATAATACGGTCCAAAAAGGTATGGTCTTCATTAATGACACGTACCTGAAAAGAAGTTTGAGATTCAGTATAGTTTCCTCTGATTTACTGAGTCTCAGACCGAGGTAGATTCCTAGGTGGATTCTCGTCACGACGTCAAGTACCCCAGCGTTTCTCAGTCAGTGTTGACTCCCTGGTTTGACTTCTCTTCCTTCGTTTTTTCACAAACTAGACAAAGTAGTGGTAAATTTACTTACCAGTTTTACGAATACAACTCCGTTAAAGAAGTTTCTTCGAGAAGTTACCTCGGGTCACACATACTCTGTCTACTTCCGACCACCGACGAGGAGACGTAACGAGGAGTGAAGATGCACGGGGGGAGAGAGAGGTTTGGGCCTACTGTGTCTTGGGTGTTGCCCTGTCTCGACGTCTCCGGTCCAGAGCTCTCGTAGGTGTGGACTGAGTCGTAGAGTGTGTTTTCCACGGGCTATTTGCGAACTCTTTCCTGTGTCTCGGATCACGAGACCTTCGTACTTAGGTTCTACAAAATCCTTTACAAATCTCAGGTACAAAGTTTTTGATCAGGTATATTTTCAGTAAGTTCATACTTCCGAAACCCTACGAATGAAACTTTTCAGTTTCCCTTTTATTGACATTACCAACGCTAGACGCAGTTCCGCTTCCATCGAACCCTACTGTCCCTAGTGCCATCCGATGGACTAGTTCCACCATAGAAGGGTATGTTTCGGCGCATCCACACGCGTACACACACACACACACACACACACACACACAAACGTGCGCGTACACACAGACTAAGGAACCAGTTGCGAATACCATCTCAACACTTGACCGTCTAATTTCCCTTTTTTTTAGATCGAGTTTCTGAGACCGAGCCTCTTACAAAATTTTTATTAAAATTTAAACGACGGTCCTTAAATTTTTAACATTCTAAAGTGTATATTGAGGTCTAAAGACCAAAGAAAACTTTTTTCCTCTACGAGATCATTGTGTCACTCGGATGGAAGGAGAACGGGTCACCAAGAGTTCCGGGTCAGGCCTCGGTCGTCGTAGTCGCGGTCCCACGCAAGGTTGTCCGGGGAGCTACGCCTGCGGGCGCTGGAAACTCGTAGTGAAGAGAACTGATACTAGCCCACCTAAACCCACCACTTACACGAATCGTGAACCCGACAGGGAGAGTAAGCATGTCAAAAGTCCGGGAAACCTCGGAAACTACCAAAAATGAGGAATCCTTTACCGTGGCGTGAGGTCACGAGAACTGACCTTCTAGGGTCCCTACCTCCTCGGAGTATTCGATGTCGGGTACTCACGTTTCTCGGTCTGTGCTGACTCGCTGAAGTGAAAGTGAAAGGGGAAGGTGAGGAATACGTGTTAATTCTGTCGAATCATACTTGTGTACTCCAAAAGTTTTAAAGTTAATACTTAGGCTCCGGGACTTCAAGACTCCAGTACGTTTCTGAAAATCCTTGGATCGTGTTGGGGTGTCGTAGAGTCTAGACTAGAGGGTATAGGAAGTTCGACGACGGACACTCCGTCAGACTCTTTTGAGTCAACCACGTTTCTCTATCCCGGACAATTTCAGCACCCTCAGTCTTTCGGAACGAGTCCCAGAGATTACGGGTGTTCCTTTTACCAGTCTATGTCGAAATAAATTCATATAACGTCCGCCCTTCTTCAGTGTACCTTAGAACGACATAAATTCGCACAAAACGCTACTTGAGAAGTCTTACAGACACACCAAAGACGGTCAAACGGTCTATCGGGAGTTAATGAGTCAGAGTGAGATTTATTTTTGTTCGGTGGTTAAGTAATAGTCGTTTGTAGAGGCGTTCGACTGAGAGAGACACACCCAGTCGTAGACTTCATTGACGGTTCGTACTCGGGGCGTGCCTCCACGGGAGTTCAGTCGAAAGACAAATGGGGGGACAATCTACGTGCACCCAAAGTGAGAATCTAGATGGATTTCCAAGAAAATGAAAATAATTTAAGGAAAATCGAGAAAGTCTAGGATCACTATTTCAAATCGAAGGACATTATTAATTTGTAAACACTTTATTATAATTAATCACGAGGGGTTTGTTGGTGCAGAAGAAACAAAGGGTCGGAGGCCCGTCTAGGCACTACCGATTAAGAATGGTTACCTTACATTTATTTTCACAGTTCAGTCAAGACCAGGGTCCCTGACTACTCTTCCGTGTGCAAGAAACCCGAACGAGGAAAGGACCAAACCGTCAAAATCTCTTGTGCGCAACCATAACTACCTGGTCGTCTCCCCTTCGTCGGACCCAGGAACTAACCGGTAGACTTTCTGGTGTCATGCTTTGAGGGACTGGATGAAGACTGAGACCGTGCTCACTCTCAATTCGGAAACAACACGATGTGAAACGAGACCCGACAACACGATGTCTCTCAGACAGGAGCGGACTGATTGCGTCTGGCCGTATTGACTCTTCGACCGACCCGACTCCTTACACGATCCCGAAACCACCTTCGGTATCTTTTCTTCGGCGTCGAACCTCAAAAGTAAATACATCTCGACCGAGAACTTCCCTCACCAACTCTTTCTCCGAACGAGATCTGACCTCGACCGCAAGTTCTTCTGAACTAGAGTACTCTTTCTGTGTCTCGTCCTAAGACACCCGTCACCCGTCTAACATGCTCTCCTTAGTATCCCTAAGTCCCATTACAACACCAAACCTCGTCCCGAGGTCGACCAGGGACTCTTCCGTCCTGTTCCTCGGTTCGGGAACCTCGGACGTCCGTCCCACTCTCCGGTCCCGGGGTTCCTCCTGACTCCGATTAGAGTCTCAAGTACTGGGTCTTATTTTTCGACCCCACCCCCTTCAATATGAGTCATTGCTCTCTTCTAAGAGTCAAACTCTAAACCCACTGGTCAGTCTACCTTAAAGGTAAGGGATTCTGTCCCCTGTACCCCACTCGTAAATCTGAACAGAGTGGTCCGAAACTTATATACACTATCGCCAACCACCAAATCCACGATTCAGCACAGATTGAGAGCGATGAGGCACATGACATTCGATGGTCCAAGGAAAGGAACCCCAAAGGGTCCGTTCTTATGATCTCATCCAACGGTAAAGGAAGGCATCCTCTAGAAGGACTCTGTGTAACCTTGAGCCCAGAGGACGTAACGTCCGTCTAAGAAATGGTTGACTCGGTGGTCCCTTCGGGAAACTTATATGTACGTATAGATTATAGTCAACCACGGGTGTCCATCGAACCTCACCGAGTAGGCAAGTCCAGTCAGCAAGTCAACACAGACTGAGAAACGGTGGGGCACCTGACGTCGTACATTCCGAAGGGACAGGAAGTGGTTGAGGACCTCTTATGATTTTAAGCACAGGTAACTCAGTCACTACGGTAGGTTGGTAGAGTAGGAGACAGCAGGGGAAAAGGAGGACGGAAGTCAGAAAGGGTCGTAGTCCCAGAAAAGGTTACTCAGTCAAGAAGTGTAGTCCACCGGTTTCATAACTCGAAGTCGTAGTCAGGAAGGTTACTTATAAGTTCTGAATAAAGGAAATCCTAACTGACCGAAATAGAAGAACGTCAGGTTCCCCGAGAGTTCTCAGAGGAGGTTGTGGTGTCGAGTTTTCGCAGTCAAGAGGCCACGAGTTAGAAGAAATACCAGGTCGAGAGTGTAGGCATGTACTGATGACCTTTTCGGTGTCGAAACTGATCTACCTGTACACAGTCGTTTCATTACAGAGACGAAAATTTTTACGACAGATCCACACAGTATCGAAAGAACGTTTGTCGTTCACAGAAAATTAAAGTGTCGACGTCAGTGGTAGACGTCACTAAAACCTCCTGTCCTTTTATTTCAGACAGTGACAAAGGTAACAAAGGGGTAGATAAACGGTAATTCACTACCCTGACCTACGGTACTAGAGTCAAAAAAGTTACAACTCAAAATTCGGTTGAAAAAGTGAGAGGAGAAAGTGAAAGTAGTTCTCCGAGAAGTCAAGGAGAAGTGAAAGACGGTATTCACACCACAGCAGACGTATGGACTCCAATAACTATAAAGAGGGATGTTAGAACTAAGGTCGAACACGAAGTAGGTCGGGTCGTAAAGAGTACTACGTGAGACGTATACAATTTATTCGTCCCACTGTTATATGTCGGAATTGTAGAAAGGGTTAAAACTTGGTCAGACAAAAAGGTACAGGCCGACATTGACAACGAATAACTGGACGTATGTCTAAAGAGTCTTCCGTCCATTCCACCAGACTATAAGGGTAGAGAACTTCTTAAAAGGTATCAAACAACACTAGGTGTATCAGTTTCCGAAATCGTATCGGTTACTTCGTCTTTATCTACAAAAAGACCTTAATAGAACGAAAAAGATACTAGGTTACCGTTAAACTGGAGACCAAGGAGGTTACCGTTAAACTAGAGACCAAGGAGACGGAAAAGATTTTGGTCGAACTTGTAGACCTTCAAATGTCAAATACACGACAACTTCGGAACGAACGTCTTAAAACTCGTAATGAAACGATCACACACTCTACTCACGTTAACACGCCATCAAACTCGTAAGAAACCGTAATGAAAAGAAACCCTAACCTTACTTTTGACTGGAAAAGGTCAGGACACCGGTGACGACTCAAAAGGTTTAAACGACCGAATAACTCACGTCGTGAAAGTGTCGTAGTAGAAAATCCTAAACATTGTCGAGTTGGCCTTTAGGTAGTGGAGGTGATCGAAACAAGTATCACCACTAGGAAGGATTCTGGGTGAACTGAAGGTAAGGTCCTACAGACCGAGATCCACTCACTAGTGTGGAAATACCAATAAACCCAGTACTTCTACAAAAACACATATCGAGCAGACACATAAGAACGGTGGAGAAGACGAAGACACTCCAGGTATGGTAAAGACAGGAAATAGTTCGGGTAGAAACGTACTTTACAAGGGAACCATAGAGATTAAAAGAATTTCTCTAGAGGCCAGAAAGGGTAAGACAACAAAAGGTTATAAAAGGAGTTACAAGGACAAACGGAGTTATAAGGGGAAACATAACTAACGAATCCTTCCGAAAAAATAGAGAGGAACGATAAGAGCTGTCTGTCTCACGAACTTCTTGACACCTACCTCCAAATGTTGTAACATGTGCCCCGTCTCACCGAGTGTCGGAAGAGGACCAAAAGTAATCGAAAGACATACCGACGGATATGTGTCTCAACATCATTTTTATTTATTTATTTATTTATTAGGTACGTCACGTTTCTGTCAAAAATATGTTAGGTAAGGAAGGGAAGGGGGACTCACGACAAAGGCTTGGAAAGGATGTCTCTTTGCACCCCGGGAGGTGACGGTTCAGTCCTACAGGTTATTCGTCAACACATACCCGGACCTACAGCCCTCCTTCTGACCCCTACCTTCCTTGTTGAAACGGCAGTAGTTGTCTTGCTACCTTTGCATCGGGGACCCTTTCTTTCCTTAACGAGGGAGGGGGCGTTTCCACATAGGTCACTCTTCTCCTCGATTATGACTTTTGACTCGTCGTGTCTAAAGACTCTCGGCCCAACTCTTTCTTCCTCTAAGTTCGTTTTCTCAACTCCTACCACTCCTAGTCCCATCCTCTCTCAGAGCACCTCCTTTCCAGTAGTCATATCCCTTTCATTCTCGTTTCTCCAACCAATCCCCAAAAGGATGGGTCCCCAGGAACAGTCTTAACCATGGGTGGTCATGTCTTCCGTCCGATTCCCTCGTTACTCTCTCCTCTTTTGCCTCCAGTACTCACCTTTGCAGAGGGTCCTCTGACCGGGAGTCCCCTGCCGACAGGTGTGCGTCTCCCCTTAACCTCAGTCGGGGTCGCGGACCTTCTCGGTGTGTCGGGGAGGATTACGTGTTCAGTCTGGTACGACGAAGAGAACCCCTGGGGCGGCCCTGGGAGCGAGGAGTCGCGGTTTCGGTCCAGGAGGCTCGTTAGTCGTCTCGGATGCACCAGACGAAGGTAGTCGAGGTCCGGGTGTGGGCAAGGGATGATTGGGTAGACCGGAGTACCTGGGAGGACAGTCACCCGGTCCGGTCGGACCGGAGTCGGGACCGACACGTGTGCGAGGGTGGTAGCTCGGGACGACCAGAGCGGAGGTCTCAAAAGAGTCACTGTTCTTAGGACTGCCTAGAAACTTTCGCCGGTGAACGAGTTGGAGACGTGAGTACGGAAAAAAAAAAAAAAATTTCATCTAAATGTTACAACACAATTAAAACCTACATATCGTTTCACTATACATATATATATATATAAAAAAAGAAAAATTCTAAGAAAAGGGAATATCCAATACTATTCTATACCTTATATCTGGGGACTCGATATATCATCCAGAAACAAATAGATAAACTATATATTATCGTACATAGAACCTCTTCCGCTACCGTGGGGTGAGGTCATGAGAACGGACCTTTTAGGGTACCTGTCTCCTCGGACCACCCGACGTCAGGTACCCCCGATTCTCAGCCTGTACTGACCCGTAGAAGTGAAAGTTAAAAAGTGAAAGTACGTAACCTCGTCCTTTACCGTTAGGTGAGGTCACAAGAACGGACCTCTTAGGGTCCCTGCCCCCTCGGACCACCCGACGGCAGATACCCCAACGTGTCTCAACCTGTGCTGACTTCACTGAATCGTCGTGGTGGTCGTCGTCGTCACACATAGACTATTAGGGTTTAAGGGTTAAGTAGGGAGGAGGGGGTAAAACGGAAACTATTGGTATTCAGATAAGCGAGACAGTCCCTGACTGCGACTTCGACTTCGAGGTCCTGAAACCGGTGGAGTACACTTCTCAACTGAGTAACCTTTCCTGAGACTACGACCCTCCCTAACCCCCGTCCTCCTCTTCCCCTGCTGTCTCCTACTCTACCGACCTACCGTAGTGACTGAGCTACCTGTACCCAAACCCATTCGAGGTTCTCAACCACTACCTGTCCCTCCGGACCGCACGACGCCAAGTACCCCAGTGTTTCTCAACCTGTGCTGACTCGGTGACTTGACTACGACTACGATGCGAAGGATACTGTTAGAGATCTAGGTAGGTACAACGACATGTGCCGTGATAAAGGAACGTAAAATACCTACTCACTACAAGGTGCCTCGTATATGTGGTGCAGCAGAAATGGACAAGTGGACAACTGCCCGTAAATCCAACCAAGGTGTGTAACAGATAGCATGTGTCACGACGAGACTTGTACCCTTACGTACATAGAAAAAAAAAAAATGAAAAATAAAAATGAAATAAAATGAAATACTATGACATAACCAAAACGGTATGTAACTGAACTTAGGTGGTGCCCAACTTAATCTTAAAAACAGAAAAGGTCTATATACGGGTCCTCACCCTAACGGTCTTACATACCATTACGACGAAGGAAGAATAAGACGCACTGTAAAAGAAAAAGGTTACGTAAAGAATAACTTACACAACACAAATAACAAGTAACAGACAGAAGAGAACGATCTGATATTAGACAAAGTTTCGTCCCTAGGGACTGGGAAAATAAGGTGACTGTATAGGGTATTGTGTAGGCGAGTGTGCAGAGACCTTGTCACGGACCGTGGCTCTTCCGGACGGGACTTACCACAACTCCTTTACCTCCGCCAAAAATTTTCGTCTCTCGGAGACAGGGTATAAACACTGTGTCACACCTCCCCTACAAACTACCCTCGTCCACCGGAACCCCTCCCTTCGGACGTCACCTTCTCTTAGTCACCGTAGGTCCCGATGACACCTTGGGGACTTCCCGTCGAGAAACCCCGTCGTGGAATCCAGTCGTACTGGAAGCAACTAATCCTGTATAACAGTAACTCCAATATCCAAGTCAAGATCAACCCGGGTGACTTGCAACAAAGGAGGACTGGGACGAGACGTCCCAGTAGAGTGCTCCGTACCTCGACTAGTGTTCTACTTGTACAGTCCGACCCAGGAACGAGTAAGCGCTCGGAAAGGTTCTTTCCCCACCGTCCGTCGGAACAAAGTCTCCTTTCCGTAAAAGAGACGAAAAAGAACAGAGTCTGAAAAGTGAAGTTTCAGAGGAGGGTGCTCCACGGGACCTCGTGTCTTCTCCGCTTCTCTTCCCGATCGATTCCCCCCTTACGAAGACGTGGCGGACGGAGAAGGTCCGACTCACTGTCCTCCGTACGGGGACCAGTAGGTGTTTCGTCCCGCGTCTGAGGAAGGACCCCTTGGGGGTGGGAGTGGTGTACGAGACGACTGTGTCCGCCCACACCTCGTTGGGACCCCGAGGTGGTCCTTTTGCGTCACTGTCGCACCGGTCTCGTGGGGTAGGAAGGGGTTTGGGTGTTTGTCTGAGCCTACAACTTCGGTGGCGAGCGGTGGGGTCGTTGTGAGTGACGGTGGGGGGTGAGTCTCGGTAGCTGTCCGACGGACGATCCGACCAACTACGCGGAAAATAAATCGCAAGACAATTAAACGACTTGTGACAAAACCAGACACACTGACTTCCTACATTTTTACGTCATCCACCAAATATCCTCTGCTCAACGTTCTCTTACGGGTCACAAGACTCGCCGTATGCGTATTATGAATGGGAGACTTCCCGACCCAAAAGGGAGCCCGCTACCCCTCGTTCGAGTCTCTCCACGGGGGGTGTGCGCGGGGGAGGGGCAGGAGAAATACCGAGAGAAACTGGACGAGGAGGGGAGGCTCGACACACCACCCGCATGTTGACAACGTTCATCCACCGTGTCGACAAACGAAACTGACGGAGACATGGAGCCCCTAGGGTCGGTACGTCAGTAGTAACGTCCTACTCTTACCGTAAATACGAAATTATTTGAGTGGGATAAAGAAACAATCTCCCCTTTTTTCCCCCCGTAGGGTGGGTGGTGCAACGGTCGATGTACAGTGTCGAGTCTCGTGTGGTGTCACCGATTACAAAAGGTTTAAGAGGGAACGTGACCTTTACCTTTGGTAATCTTTTTATAACCCTACCACACTTCTAAAGGGTTTGTGGACGGAGGGTGGAGAATGCGTGTTATACGGGCCAAAAACGTTACGTACATCAAAAAAAAAACGGCAAACCACGTAAAAGTAAATGTTCGTGTACATATAAAATATTCACATACACATGTATGAAGAACCACTAAATGAACATTTAAAGGATTCACCCCTTCGGTGTGTTTCCAGCGGTTCGACACCTACCTTAATTTATCGTAAAGGATTATCCTTTATTATTTCGTACGTAGTCTTTGTATAGCCGATCCCCTCTTTTACGTAAAAGTTGGACTTTCAATAACTTACAAATATTAGTTGCTCGACTAGGATACCTCCTCCCCCAGTGAGAAGGAGAAGGGGTAGTTTATTTAGTGACGTCCGAATGTTTCAGTAACGAGACTCTCCGATTTAGAAAGTCGAAAACGAGGAAAAACAGAACGTTTTTGTTGTGTATAGGGACGACCGTGTGGACAAAGAGAGACGAGGAACGGACCACCATAGATCGTTTTGTATAAAGTACACAATGGAGACTCCCGTGTAAAACGACTAAACTGAACTTCATAGATATTGATACTACCTTAAGAACCGGACTGAGTCTTTAGTCGACGGAAAGTTAGGGGGTGGATCTTCTAGGAGATTTAGTTCCTCTTACCGTTGTAGTTGAACGAAAACAACAGTAATATAATAAAAATAATTGATCGGACAATAATAAAATTGTAACGTTTCGATGTTTATTGAGTTAGACCCTATTACTTTAGGTATCACACTTCCTTCAAACCTTAGTTATCCTGGGAATCTAGAATGTAGACATCTATCACGTTTCCCCAATAACCTTTGAGTATAAATTATGAAATCAGAAAACTAAAGTTCTACAAACTTTTGTTACTGATATTGTAAAACCTACAAAGTATAAAAAACGAGTTTCGAATACAATTTATATTCGTACTTTATAAAGTAAACAAGTAAATAATTCATAAAAATAACTTACGGATCATATCAGATCCATGACAAGATCCACGACTCCTATTGTCTCGTTTGTTCCTAGTATCCTACGACAGGTAGCTCAGTCACTACGGTAGGTTGGTAGAGTAGGAGACAGCAGGGGAAGAGGAGGGTGGAAGTTAGAAAGGGTCGTAGTCCCAGAAAAGGTTTCTCAGTCAAGTAGCGGTGTCCACCGGTTTCATAACCTCGAATTCGAAGTCGTAGTCAGGAAGGTTACTTATAAGTCCTGTCTAAAGGAAGTTATAACTGACCAACCTAGAGGAACGTCAGGTTCCCTGAGAGTTCTCAGAAGAGGTTGTGGTGTCAAGTTTTCGTAGTTCAGAAACCACGAGTCAAAAGAAATGTCAGGTGGAGAGTGTAGGTATGTACTGGTGACCTTTTTGGTATCGGAACTGATCTGTCTGAAAACAACCGTTTCATTACAGAGACGAATAAAAATTATCCGACAGATCCAACCAGTATCGAAAAGAAGGTTCCTCGTTCGTAGAAATTAAAGTATCCACATCAGTGGTAGAAGTCACTAAAACCTCGGGGGTTTTTATTTCAGACAGTGACAAAGACGATAAAGGGGTGGATAAACAGTACTTCACTACCCTGGCCTACGGTACTAGAATCAAAAGACTTACAACTTAAAATTCGGTCGAAAGAGTGAGAGGAGTTCTCACTCTCCGAGAAAATCAAGAAGTGAAAGACGGTATACACACCACAGTAGACGTATAGACTCCAATAACTATAAAGTGAGTTGTTAGAACTAAGGTCGAACACGAAGTAGGTCGCCGCAAAGAGTCCTACTTGAGACGTAGCTTCAATTTATTCGTCCCACTGTTATATGTCGTAACTACATGAGGAAAGGGTTAAACCTTCGTCAGACAACAAAGTACAGGTTAAGATTGCCAACGAAGAACTGGACATATGTCTAAAGAGTCCTCCTGAGACTTTTTTTTATGTCTACTTGAATAAATGTTTTGTCCTTATCTGGGTGTTTGTGTCCTTTGTTTGAGTACCAAGAGTTTCCCCTTTCACCCCTCCTCGTTTAATCCCTAAACTCTACTTGTGCATGTGTGATGACCATATTTTATTTATTGTTTCTGGATGACGTATCGTGTCCCTTGCTACGACCTATTTGAGACACCTTTTCTTAGACTTGTCACTTATCCATGTACACATGTTGATTTAGCGACACTACGTGTGGACTTTGGTCGATCCGCAAAATCTGGTTCAGATGAAGTCGCTTTTCGTTTATTTCTTCCCCGTCGTCCTCTTATTTCTAAACCCCGTTCTTAAAACGTCCGTACCACGATCGCGCTCTCGGATTCCGTTCAGACTCTTCTCGGTCCGACTTAGCCCCCCTCTTCCTGCACTCTGGCGTCTCCTGAAGCATCTGACTCGCCGAAGGCTTGTGGTCCTTAAGTCGGGGCACCAAGACCTCCGACCCGCCAGATGCTCGTCCAGTGGTCGTCCAGTGGTCGTCCAAACCACGACCACTCCTGTACGAAGGACCCAGTACCTACCGGCAGAAGAATCACCCTGCCTTCCCCACCCCCTCAAGACCCCAGTGAGCATACGCCCGTGATTAGAGTAAGTACCTTCGAGGTTGAAGTGTCGGATGAATGGAGGGTTTCGGGAGTGAAAGATTACGATAGTGTGACCCCCATTCCAAAGTTGTATACCTAAACCCCCCTGTAAGTTTGTGAGTAGATCTCGTCAGTCCCTTTATTAAGCTCGATGTAAAATTTACATTGTCCTTCGGTACACACCCCCTTTCATCCCACATCTGTCGACGTGTCACGACGTCTACGGGACGGAGACCTTCCGACACCGAGTCCTCCCAGGTAAGAATCAGGTATCCCTGATTCACACCCGTCCTCGTGAAGGACCAATGTGCCGATCTCGGACGAGAGTTGTGTGCAAGACGTCCGAAAGTATGCACCCGTTTTTATCATTTTTTTTTTAGTCTTATAGGCATAGATGGACACACAGACTCATAGATATATGGCTTGATAGGTAGTAAAGATATACACTCCCCGGCCTTTCCCCTACGGGGTCTCCCGTAATAAAAGGTCTTAAAACCCTCTTACACTCCTCTTCCGTTAGGTTCGTTCCCAATGTGAGTTGAAAATCTCTGAATCAGCCACTTTACTTTAATACAAAGTTGAGAGGTGAACTCGACCCGAAGTGGGCTTCACCTTCACCGACAACCACGACAACTCAGCGACTCAGTGCAGGTCAAGAAACACTGGGGTACCTGACGTGTGGTCCGAAGGCACAGGAAACGACAGACGACTCCAAATGAGTTTTAGTACAGGTAACTCAGCCACTGCGGTAGGTTGGTAGAGTAGGAGACAGCAGGGGAAGAGGAGGACGGGAGTTAGAAAGGGTCGTAGTCCCAGAAAAGGTTATTCAGTCGAGAAACGTAGTCCACCGGTTTCATAATCTCATAGTCAAAGTCGTAGGCAGGAAGGTCACTTATAAGTCCTAACTAAAGGAAATCCTACCTGACCAACCTAGAAGAACGTCTTCTCTTCTGAGGAGAGTTCTCAGAAGAGGTCGTAGTTTTAAGTTTTCGTAGTCAAGAAGCCGTGAGTCGGAAGAAATACCAGGTTGGGAGTGTAGGTATGTACTGATCACCTTTTTGGTCCCTTCGTTTACCACATAAGGACTCCCCCAACGGTAACGTCTATTGACCCCTATGACACGTCCTGGACGAAACATTGACACAGAGGTTCTCCTTCCACCGACCCCATAAATAGGTGGTCGAAGGTAAGGAGAAACAAACTCCCAGAAAAGACCTCGTCATTGTGTGTCCGAAAGGGTCAGACGGCAAGTAATGTCCCAGGTCTCTCGTGAAGGTTCATCTCCGTCCTTTGGCACTGTAAAAACCCATGACGACAATGACGCAGATTCGAACGTCACGAATGGAGTACTGTCTGGTCATTAATTCCCCATTCATCAACCCTGTTCCGAATTACTAAAACAAACCTTTCAGTCGTTTGACTCATCGACCACCCGAGTAAAGGGCTTCTTGGTGGAGCGGACTCAATCTTAAATCCGAGGAGAATATGACTTTCCCCTCCCCACTTCAGTTCGTGAAGGACCAAGGGTAGTCGGAGGTCTCTCGCACGTACGATTCAACGAAGTCAACCAGACTGAGAAACGTTGGAATTCGACCAGTGAAGTCAACCAGACTGAGGCATCGGCCGGTCCAAGGAGACAGGTACCCTAAGAGGTCCGTTCTTATGACCACACCCAGCGGTACGGGTGGAGGTCCCCTAGAAGGGTTGGGTCCCTAGCTTGGACTCACAATACAGAGGACGTAACCGTCTGCCCAAAAAATGGCGATCACGGTGGATCCTTCGGGGGTCGGAAGTCTCCCCTACACAATTAAAGAAGGAAGGACGTCAGTAAGTGTCCACCCGGACTAGTCCTACAAAGAACACCCTATTTGCTTCCATAAAATCGAATTACGAGTAATGGACCCTCCGCCCCGAGGGTCTCTACCCGGCAACATATATAAAATTCGATTGTCCACTGTAGGGAAATCACTGGTTAGATAATATCGTATGTTTTACAAGAAAGGATAATGTAACCACCACTGTAGTCTCCACCCGAGGTCCTACACCTGTCCTGTCGATATACGTTGGAGTCCATGTTTACTACGACCACTATAGGACGACAAATTAAAGGGTAAGTACTGAGGCCCCCCGAGGACGAGCAAATCCTGCGTGAGTGGTGTCTGAGAGACTACCAGGAGGTAGACCCCGCTGAAAATTCTGGAAGACGTCGTCAAGAGTATCATTGACATGGACATCAGCTGACGTCCCAGAGACGGGAACTCCTAGGGGAAGGGAACCCCCCAGGGAGAGACTATGGACGGAAGGATACGGGGAGGGTACAGATTTCTACCACCAGTAAACAAGTCTGACTTTGAAACGTATTCCTCGACTGAAGGGCCCTGTCGACCCTTAAGGGCTCCCGTCCTCTCACCTCCCCTACGACAGCACGTGACGGCTACCGGGGAGGTCTGGGTCCGTGGGTGGAGGGACGACGACTCTCGAGAGGCGATTCTCGAACAAGACCCCAACGGTAGTAGTCTCCCCCACGGGAGGGTCGTGCAATGTGAAGGAGGGAGCGGTCGGCTGTCGGTCACTGACCGACTACGTTCCGACGTTTCCGGTCTAGGGACGTGGAGCTAAGTCGCTCTCGGGCCCTCTCGGTCGGCCGAGACCCCGAACGACTACTCGTCTGACTCCACAGACGACGTCCGCGTAGGCTCAGACTGGTGAGGGAGAAGGCCCAGGACAAAGGAAATAAGGGGATGTCTGCACCTGGGGGCTTTGTGTGGGGTCACGCAGGCGACAGGGATTTAGACACAGTCTCAGACAAAGGACTCCTTAGACTGAAGTCCCGGGCTGCTCCCTGTTCACAACTGCAGACGAATAAACCAGGAGTGGAGGAAGAGATCATTGTAGGCTGTCTCAGATTTGCCCCGGGGGTAACTCTAAGGACCTTTGACCTTCCAGGAACTCGCAGAGCAGACAAACCTCTCCGGGTTCTCACTCGCGAAAGTGACGTCTCGGGAACTGTAGTAGGGACAGCACCTCTTCTCGGGAGGCCTATGGGTGCCTCAGCATCATTTGTCTACCGCGGGGCACCGACGACCTCGGTCGGTTCAAGTCTTACCAGACAGTGCACCACTTTACAAAAGGGACTCTAAAAATACTGACATCTCACACACTGTTCCGGTTGTATATAGTTCTTTACATCTGTTCCTTCCTGTCGGAGGTTTTCCCCCTTCCTTTATTCTTCGGAAATTCAGCGCCTAAATTATAAGAACCTTTGTCTTTACTTACTAAATTTCGAATAAACAAATACAAACAAATGGCAAGTCACGGACCACAAGGATTCTATCTTAAACGAAGTGTTAAAATCCTAAGATAAAATGTATGGTTTATGGTGGAATGTGGAAGACATATCTCACGTAAAGTAGGTCTCTGGTATTCCGGTAGGTAGATGTCTCCGTGTGAGAGTTTGAGAACGAACAGATGTGGCGTTTCGATTATAGTGTGTATCCCACCTTTTCCGTACTTCTGTGACTGGAATTATTTAAGAAACAATAACTTTATTAAACAACGTCCTTCCACTTGTATCGTGTTCTTAAAGATATTCGAAAGTCTCAGACGAACGGGTCTACTGACTCGTCTTGTGCTATACTCAAAAGTAAAAAGAGAACGAAGGATGGTTTGAGTTGGAACCCAACCACCTGTAACTTTTAGGTCGTCGTCTTTAATGTGAGATCCAATTCATAAATTTAAAAAATAGACGTTTCGTATCTACTGACTAAATTGACAGTTTAATATTGCAATTCTTTTGAATACCCTTTTACTAAAAGGGTCACAAGATTTTGATATCATGATATCCAACTATTATCGTATTATTCAAATTTCCCCGTAGACACGTCCGTACCTGTGGTTTAAAATCCGAGGACACTAGACTTTCTCTTGCAAAATAATATAAGTTAGAGTTCTGGGGTCTAGTCCTCGATCCAAAAGACTATTGAAGTCGAGTAGAGTGTAATAAAATGAAATACCTCAAGACGTTACTCCGCTGGTAAAATACTTAGCTCACCTAAGAAAGAAAGAGTTTATAACTTAAACCACTTTTCTCCGAAACCCGTAGTTCTTAAGTTGTAGCGTAATTGTTCCTTCGAGTACTTTACACCGTATACTACAGCTTTGTCCTCCGGTCGGATTTGTAGGTGGCTTTCCCCTTACCAAGTAGTGAATGCCCTATACGACCGTCTCGAATAAAAACTTATGCACTGCGTTTATACGTAGATAACCAGTACCTTTGTACCGGTATAGTATAATGACCGACTACTTTCGTCTACTATTTCTTCGTATTTATCATATTAATTAAAGATACATTAACACATATCATTCAGTCATTCACTCACAATCAACGAGTCCACACGGACTGAGAAACGTTGGGGTACCTGTCGTCGGGTGGTCCGAGGAGACAGGTGCTCTAAAAGGTCCGTTCCTATGACCTCACCCAACGGTAAAGGAAGAGGTCTCCTAGAAGGGCTGGGTCTCTAGTTTGGACCCAGAGGACGTGACGTCCGTCTACGAAATGGTTGACTAATTATCTATTATTATTCGTGTTTTTGTAAGATATAAAAAAATGTATTATCACTCCCCAAGTAGTTCACAATCAACACTAATAGAGATGAATTTCTCATCTTAAAGTTTACTGTAAATAAGAAACATTAAAAATTTTTATTTATACGTAATTAAAATGTTTTTTGATCTTGATATATCGTAAGTCGTTAGGTATACTAGGTAGTTAGGGTAAGGACCCGTATATAGGTTTTTCCTACTTTTAGGTTTTTCTAGACGTAGGGTTCCAAATACCCTCGTAATACTTGTTGTCGGTTCCCCTCCCTACTTCAGTCCTGACACCCCACTTGAGTAGGTGTGAGAGTCATATTCTGTCTATCAACTCTTCCTGGAAGATATGTCGTGTCCCTTGAGACGGGTTGTGTGACACTGTTGGGTGTACTCTTTTGTTGGATTTTTTCCTACTTATATGCATACATATATTGACTCAGTGAAACGAAGGACCACCGAGTCTCCAATTTCGCAGACGGAGGTTACGCCCTTTGGACCCAAACTTTGGACCGAAACTAGGGACCCAGCCCTTCAAGGGGACCTCTTCCTTTACCGTTGGGTGAGGTCATAAGAACGGATCTCTTAGGGTACCTGCCTCCTCGAACCATCCGATGTCAGGTGCCCCAGTGTTTCTCAGTCTGTACTGACTCACTGAAGTGAAAGTGAAAGTATTGACTTAGTGAAACGATATGTGGACTTTGATTGGGTTGTGACATTTAGTTGACAGGAGGTTATTTTAATTTTATAATTTCTTTCGTTGTCGGTTCTGTACCTTCGGTGCATTTGCAGATAGATGTCTACTTACCTATTCCCTCTACCACATGCATGATATATTATATATGAATTATATATGTTACGTGCATTATATATTTTACCTTACGATGAGTCGGCATTTTTCTTACCTCAAGAAGGAAAAACGTTGTTACACCTACCAGGGACCTCTCATAATACGAATCACTCAAACTCAGTGAGGTGTAAAAATGAAAACTCACCTCTGTATCTTTTCATACTTTATTAAATGGAATCCCAACAATGCGTCTAACCCCTAACCAAGACGAAAATTCACGACGTCGAAATTGTTTCTAGTGTCGTCGTAGTTGTAGTTGTAGGTTGTAAGTGACTCGTGTACGATACACGATTTAGGACAAGTTCTATAAATACAAATTAAAAATAGATTTACTACGAACATGTATCGTTTTATTCAACTACTTACCCCTTTTCTTTTCTTTTTGACCAAACAATAATAATATCATGTTCCAACTATTATTTTATGGTAAAAGGACAAGGTTGAAGAAGTTGAAACTACGGGTTAGGGGTCTCTATTAGTGAAAATTGATAAAGTCAACAAATAAGACGATAAATGGAGGTATAAAATTTTACTGTTCGAATATAATGAGATAGAGATTAAAAAGTGAAATTTATAATAAATGACTGAAGGACGGAACCTTCTACTCCTAAACCGAAATGTTACCGTAGAAGACGTTAAATGGGAGGAAATTAATATCAATAAAGTTTCGAAAACCTTTTTGAGTTAAAGTCGTAAACGAAATAATACTGGAACATTTATAATGTCTACTGTGAAAATACAGAACAAACCAAAAAAGAATCTCAATTATTAACGTAGTAAAAAATTTTAATCGAACAATATATTGATAGTGATTAAGAAGTGTGAGATTTTTCGTATTGTGTGGAGGTCAAGTTAGTTTGTACAATCCATGGTCAATGAGAATAAAAAACGAGAAGATTCTCTGAGACTTCTTTCGACTCACGACTTCTTAACTACGAAAACTTGACACCGTAACCTCTTCTGAGAAGTCTCAGGAAACCTGTCGTTCCTTTAGTCAGGACTTATAAGTGACCTTCCTGACTACGGCTTAGACTTCGAGGTTATGAAACCGGTGGAGTACGCTTCTCGACTGAGTAATCTTTTCTGGGACTACGACCCTGTCTAAATTCCGTCCTCCTCTTCCCCTGCTGTCTCCTACCCTACCGACCTACCGTAGTGGCTGGGTTACCTCCACTCAAACTCATTTGAGACCCTCAACCACTACCTGTCCCTCCGGATCACACGACGTCAGGTACCCCATCGTTTCTCAGCCTGTGCTGACTCACCGACTTGACTCCTCTGGCCGTGGGAACTGGGAGGAAAAGTACATGCCCGTTCAGTGACGTGTCGATGTGACCTCTGGAGCAAGGTGGTGGTGGAAGCCTTACGAGGAAAGAAGGAAAGGTACAAAAGATAAAAAACCAAAGTGAAGTTACTAAAGAACCCACAATATGATTACAAGAGGGACTCTTTCTCACGTACCCTCATTCAAAAACTCTGGAACATATAGAATTTTACAGAAATAAGATAGAGTGGGAACTACCACCAAACCGACCCATATCTTGAGATTACACTTGGAGTAAAGAGAACTCCAAAACTGTAGTAACGAAATAACAGAAGACCGAAAGTTACCGTGGTAATTTTTTTTTTAGATTACAGTAATAAAAACAGTTGGGGAACTTAAGTCAAGTCAAGTCAGCGAGTCAGTACAGGCTGAGAAACGCTGGGGTGCTTAGCGTCGTGTGGTCCGGAGGGACAGCTAATGGTTGAGGACCTCAAGTGAGTTTTGAGTGCAGGTAGCTCAGACACTACGGTAGGTCGGTAGAGTAGGAGCCAGCAGGGGAAGAGGAGGACGGGGGTTAGGGAGGGTCGTAGTCTCAGAAAAGGTTACTCAGTTGAGAAGCGTAGTCCACCGGTTGCATAACCTCAAAGTCGAAGTCGTAGTAAGGAAGGTTTCTTTAGGGTCCCAACTAGAGGAAGTCTTACCTGACCAATCTAGAGGAACGTCAGGTTCCCTCAGAGTTCTCAGAAGAGGTTGTGGTGTCAAGTTTTCGTAGTCAAGAAGCCACGAGTCGGAAGAAGTGTCAGGTTGAGAGTGTAGGTATGTACTGGTGTCCTTTGATCTGCCTGGAATCAACCGTTTCATTACAGAGACGAAAAGTTATACGATGGATCCAACCAGTGTTGAAAAGAAGGTTCCTCATTCGCAGAAAATTAAAGTACCGACGTTAGTGGTAGACGTCACTAAAACCTCGGCTTTTGTTATTTCAGACTGTGACAAAGGGGACAAAGGGGTAGATAAAGGGTACTTCGCTACCCTGGTCTACGGTACTAGAAGCAAAAGACTTACAACTCGAAATCCGGTTGAAAAAGCGAGAGGAGAAAGTGAAAGTAGTTCTCCGAAAAATCAAGGAGAAGTGAAAGACGGTATTCCTACCACAGTAGACGTATAGACTGCAATAACTCTAAAGAGGGCCGTTAGAACTAAGGTCAAACACGAAGAAGGTCGGGTCGCAAAGAGTACTACACGAGACGTATCTTCAATTTATTCGTCCCACTGTTATATGTCGGAACTGCATGAGGAAAAGGATAAACCTTGGTCAGACAACACGGTACAGGTCAAGATTGACGACGAAGGACTGGACGTATGTCTAAAGAGTTCTCCGTCAAGTCCACCAGACCATAAGGGTAGAGAACTTCTTGAAAGGTGTCAAATAACACTAGGTGTGTCAGTTTCCGAAACCGTAACAGTTATTTCGTCTTTATCTACAAAAAGACCTTGAGAGAACGAAAAAGGTACTAGGTCGCTTACAACCGTTAACCTAGAGACCAAGGAGACGGAAAAGGTTTTGGTCGAACTTGTAGACCTTCAAGAACCAAGTGTATAACGACTTCGGACCGAACCTCTTAAAACTCGTAATGAAATGATCGTACATTCTACTGACGTTAACACACCATCAAACTCGTAAGAAACCGTAATGGAAAGAACCCTAACCGTACTTTTGACTCGAAAAGGTCAGGACACCGGTGACGACTCAAAAGGTTTAAACGACCGTATAACTCACATCGTGAAAGTGTCGTAGTAGAAGGTCCTAAACTTTATCGAGGTGACCTTAAGGTAGTGGAGGTGATCGAAACAAGTATCACTACGAAAGATTCCGGGTGAACTGAAGTGTAAGGTCCTACAGACTGACATCCACTCACTAGTGTGGTAACACTAATAGGCCCAGTACTTCTAGAAAAAACATATCAAGAAGACACATAAGAACGGTGGAGAAGAATCATAGAAGACGAAGACAATCCAGGTACGGTAAAGACAGGAAATAGCTCGGGTAGAAACGTACTTTACAAGGGAACCATAGAGATTAAAAGATCTTCTCTAGAGATCAGAAAGGGTTAGACAACATAAGGAGATAAAGAAACGTAACTAGCGACTTCTTCCGAAAGAATAGAGAGGAACGATAAGAAACCATGAGACGTAAGTCTACGAATATAGAAAGGAGCAGAAGAAACGAAAAGCGGAGGGAAGAGAAGTGTCGATAAACATTCCGGAGGGGTCTGTCGGTAAAACACTAAAACGTAAAGAAAAGGTACCCCTACCAGGACTAGGGACAGAGGACATGTTACAGTGTTTGGAGTAAGGTATCAAGTAGTCCGTGAGACAGATAGTCTAGATCTGGGAATTTAGATAAAGAGTGAAGATGACATATTAGTATTCCCTAAACTAAATCCAGTATGGACTTACCAGATCGTCAAAAGGGATGAAAGAAGTTAAAGTCAGACTTAAACCATTATTCCTCAAGTACTAGACTCGGTGTCAGTCGAGGACCAGAACAAAAACAACTGACATATCTCGAAGAGGTAGAAACCGACGTTTCTTATATTAGTCAGACTAAAACCACAACTGGTAGACCACTACAGGTACACATCTCAGAAGAGAACACAACAACCTTCTCACAAACGATACTGGTCACGTAAAAGAACCGTTTTGAGATAAACAGAAACGGGACGAAGTAAGACGTAAGGTTCCGGTTTAAACGGACAATGAGGTCCACAAAGAACTGAAGGATGAAAACGTAAGGTCAGGGGATATTACTTTTCCTGTAGAAAAAACCCACAGTCAAGATTTTCCAGAACATCCAGAAGTATCTTGATAAGTTGAAGTCAAAGAAGTAACAATGACCAACCCCGTATCTGAACCTAATGGTACTATGATTCGACGATAGCCGTGTGATTCGTACCGGCTCTCCTCGATGGGGTGTAGGTTCCATTCCTCATCTTCGACCCTCCTGAGATACGGGTTTCCCGCCGCCGGTCTACCTCAATGGGGTGTAGGCTCCAGTCCCCGTCACCGACTCTCACGGTCCGACGCTGCCGTGTCCTTCCCGGTCCTTCTCGGTGGGGTGGAACCTTCCGACCCCGCCACCGGTCCTCCTCGTTGGTGTGTAGGTTCCTCGTCACCGACGCGTCCGCGTCCTCCCGGATCTCCTCGATAGGGTGCAACTTCCAGTCCTTCCCACCGCCACTCCTCTATGGGGAGTAGGTTCCATTCCTCGTCATCGACGTGAAACGACCTCGTCAACACTTCTCTATAGGGTACGGATTCCATTCTCTTTGGGTTCATTCTACCATCTACAACGTTCTCCCGTAGTCTCCCGTCTGTGTGACTTTGGTATGAGTGTCTTTTGATCAGCAAGATTAGTGTGATCCTGGTGTCGGAACGGATTGAGTTACTTCGGTTCGGTAAGGACGCCCCGTTGGGTTCTGCCCACCCAGTACCACCTCTCCAGACTGTCTTACACCAGGTGACCTCTTCCCTTACCGTTTGGTGAAGTCATAAGAACGGAACTCTTGGGGTACTTGTCATACTTTTCCGTTTTACTATCCTATGACTTTCTCCTTGAGGGGTCCAGTCATCCACGGGTTATACGATAACCTCTAGTCTCCTCTTTATTGAGGTCTTTCTTACTTTCCTACCTCGGTTTCGTTTTTGTTATGGGTCAACACCTACACTGACCACTATCTTCGTTCCAGGCTACGACATTTCTCGTTATAACGTATCCTTGGACCTTACAGTCCAGGTACTTAGTTCCGTTTAACCTTCACCAGTTTGTTCTCTACCGTTCTCACTTGTAGCTGTAAGATCTTTAGTCGTTTGATTTTACCTGACCTTAACCACTTAAATTGAGTCTATTGGTAATATAGATGATGACGCCCGTCCTTAGGGAGTCTTCTTTACCTCATCGGTAGTACCAGTTGTTTTCTCAGGTTTTACGTCATGAACCTACGTTAGAGTTTTTACTGTCTTACTAGAGACAAGCAACGGTTCCGTTAGGGGAACTTATCTTAGTAAAATAAAGGGAAATCTTTGAATAATCCCGGAGAAATACACATGATAGAACTTTAAAGTCACACCAAACTGAAGACTCAAGTAAACCGGACGACATAGTTTTATAAACATATGACCCATCAAATATTTGTCGTCTTTATATAGAGACTGTCAAGACCTTCAATTCGGGTGCTAGGGTCGAGATCGTCTAAGACGCAGACCACTCTCGGGTGAAGGACTCAGTATTTGCCGACGGAAGAGTGACACAAACGTGTCCACACCTTCCGACTCCTTCGAGAGACCCCAGGAGAAGTAATACCGTGACTGGGACAAGTACTCCCAAGGTGGAAGCACTACATTGGTTGAGAGTTTCCGGGACGTAGGTGTAGGTTACCCCTTTATCCAGAGTTGTGCACTTGACATACTCCTGTCATTGTCGGGTACGCAAACACGTGTGAGTCAGTGAAGTCAGGGCAGACTGGGACGTCGGGGTACCTGACACGGGTGGTCCGAGGAGCCAAGTGTCCGAGGGGTCCGTTCTTGTGACCTGGGTACCGGAAGAGGTCCCCTAGAAGGGTCGAGTCCCTTACTTGGGTTCAGAGGACGTAACGTCCTCTTAAGAAATGACGACTCGGTGAGACCTTCGGGTTGTTAGGTATCGTAAATGATTATTAAAAAATTTTAAATAACACGTCCCATGAGGTAGTCAAGTCAAGTCAAGTCAGTGAGTCAGCACAGGCTGAGAGGCGCTGGGGTACTTAACGTCGTACGGTCCGGAGGGACAGGTAGTGGTTGAGGACCTCAAGTGAGTTTGAGTGCAGGTAGCTCAGTCACTACGGTAGGTCGGTCGAGTAGGAGACAGCAGGGGAAGAGGAGGACGAGGGTTAGGGAGGGTCGTAGTCTCAGAAAAAGTTACTCAGTTGAGAAGCTTACTCCACCGGTTTCATGACCTCAAAGTCGAAGTCGTAGTCAGGAAGGTTACTTGTGGGTCTTGACTAGACGAAATCCTACCGGGCCAACCTAGAGGAACGTCAGGTTCCCTGAGAGTTCTCAGAACAGGTTGTGATGTCAAGTTTTCGTAGTTAAGAAGTCACGAGTCGAAAGAAGTGTCAGGTTGAGAGTGTAGGTATGTATCAGGGAAAGTTAGACCTTTAAGTTTAGGACTATGAGACTTTTTAAAGAGGCTATCAAAGAGGAAAAAAACCTATTATACAAATAATAAAATCTATTTTTAGACTTTGTAATCGTTCAATTCATAGTCGATTCCTTTATTGTCATCCTTGATAATAACAGTCACTCCATTCTTTGTTCGAAATCTTATGGAAGTACGACTTGTATGTCACTATGGTTTAATGTTCTCATTTTTATAAGTTTAAGAACGGTGTCTCAGATCACCAAAAGAAATTTTTAAAGAAGGGTAGAGAAAGGAGACAAGAGTAAAAGACCTTTCTAACCTACGACCTGAGGGACTCAAAGAATATAGAAAAAAGGTAAAAACTGGAGAAGTGTATAAAAAGAGGTAAGATTTTATAACGGAGTTGATATATAAAGTCGGAAAAGTCATAAAAAAGTCAAAGACGGTAATATAGAAATTAAGGGTTTATAAGAGACACCTGAGACCTTGGTGTAATGGACATAAGTATTGGTTCGAGACGAGGCACTAGAACCAGTTTAATAAATTGGAGAGACACAGGCAAAGGAGTAGATATTTTATTCCTATTGTCTTGGATTGAGTGCCCCAACAATGTTACTAATTTACCCAATTATAAACGCCTCGTGAATCACATAACGGACCGTATATAACTCAAGAAACGTTTACAGTTCTATTTGTGTTATTTATTTATCGTAAGACAGTAAAGTACCTAAAGAAAAAAGACCTTTGTAAGACCGGAAAATAAATTAAAAACCTTCGGAATACCGGAAGACGCAACGACCACAAAGAAGACAATAAACACAAGCAGAAACAGGAAGTATAATCTTCGTGAAGAGTTCACAGACCACTAAGAGCCCACGTCTAAGCAGAAATTCTACTTTGTCATACTTCGGTCACTCGTCGCCACATACACACATAAACAAAAGGGGACGACGGACTTGTGTGATGGTTTTGTTGTGTTTCTATGGTGGCATTGTTAAGACGTCCATCTTCAGGTTGTGCCCGGAGTGACCCGATTCAGTACCACAACCGTCCCGACGGAAGAAAACACCTTCGAGATCGCCTCTTGGACAAAGAAACCGAAAAGGTCGAAGATCTCTAACGGAAATGGGGGACCCAGGGGAAATTTCTACCAAGAGGTAGGAATTTCGGTCGTTAGCGTCCAATTCGAAAGGTGTTGGGTGCGGTCGAAAGGGTCAGTGGAAAGGGAGACTGAAGGGAGAAACGGAGATAGGAAATTCCTAGGAACACCACTGTAACCCCGTTGTGTCTATTAGGCCTTACTAGAGAGATAAAGTCCCCACCACTTAATCCTCGAACTAAGGTAGACACTGAAATTAAGGAGAAACAGTACATTTGACTGTGTAGTCCGAGACTCCTGACTCGACACCCGCAGAAACTTCTGTGCAGTAGGACGGATGGTCGCACACACACTCATAGTGGTCGAAGACCCGAGGTGACTCGTCACGAGAACGAGAAAGTACGACACCGGGGTTGACAGAAGTAGATATCCAGAGAAGAGATCCTACTCAGTCGAATGGACCTCTCCTAATTGGCTTCGGGACGGTCACTCACCCAGTCCCGTGGTTTCACCGACAGACGTAGGACTTCGAACTACCTCCTCGGGGTGGTAAACCGGCCATCTGAAATAGGCGTTGAGGTCGGAGGTTTCGGTCCTGGGAGGACGAAAGAGACAAAAGGACCACTAGGGGCCAGTCTCGGTCAATTCCCCCACTTTGAGGTCAAAGAAAGACTCTAGTCTCTCCCTGTCAGTTAACAGCCCTCATGTCCTCCTTACGACCTCTCGACTAAGGAGGAATACGTTTGTACAAAAAAGGAGAAAAATTTTTGAATGAAACCGGTATTGAAGTCGGTATAACACTCTTAACGTAAGTCGTCTTCTCAAAGGAATATGAGAAGTGGGTCTAAGGGGTCTTAGTGGGTCTTACCACTTGTCAACGGAATAGTAAGAGCGAGAGTAATATTTTCGCTCGACCCAGGACAAAGGAACTGTATTACGTAGTCAAAGGATAACGACATAATGGCGTTTGAACTACCAAATTTGTTGTGTTTGAATAAAAGAGTATCAATACTTCCAGCCTCATAAGTTTAACCGAGAGAACCCGATTTTACTTCCACAACGCCCTACCAGAAGGGTGACCCCCGTGATCTCCTCTTAGGTGAAGGAACGGAGCAAGTCGAAGGCCCTCAGTGACGTAGGGGACCGAACACGACCGAAAGAGGTGGAGGAGTCGGTCTTCTGATCGTAGAGGTGCAGAGACCGACTGAGGCTAGGGGCTAAACGGGGGGAGAAGGTGAAAATTCCTACAAACTCCATCGTAACCCGGGTGGACTTATTAGGTTCTATTTGAAGATTTTTAGTGCATTGTCAGAATTAAGGTAGATGTTGGAATTGCGGGAAACAGTGGATACTATTGTATGAGACTTCTAACTTCTAATCTTATATTCGTAGAAACTCCCGGGTACATAGACAGTAAGAACTTCGTTCAGTTATAAAAGTCTTGTTGTTCTATCAGATCCGAGTAAAACATGAAGGCGATGGGGACGGAACCTTAATAGGTAGACAATGGAGTAAATTAGAAATATTGTTGTTCCTACTTTCTACGATCGTAAGGAGAACAACCTATTACTTCACGAGACTTTACTTCTCTCCAATTAGTGGACCGGGTACCAGTGTATCGACTTTTCTCCGACTCTAGTTCTTTTTCCTAGACCCTAGATCCACATAGGTTCAGGCGCATGAGTTGGTGATCTAGCGAACCACATCCTACCTTTCGAAGGGAAGGTTTCCGTTTTGGGTGAAGTTCGATAACCAGATCCCCTTATCTTAGATGTACCTGACAGTTTATCGTATATATTTATAAAAGATCATATACAAACTCAAACCCTAAAAGTCGAAGCTTACCCTTCAGTGTGTGAGTATACCTACTGACTTCGTGTGTGTCATTCACGAATTGTTATTAAAGAACTGACTAACTTGGTACTTAACACATTATTTTAAGAACATAACAGGAACTCATTCACCTTTGTATATACGACTCAACGAACTCTATTCAGCAAAATAGTGTTAAGTTTGTATACATAAAAATGTTACGACCGAATTATTGACCCCAAGCCCCGAAGGGGTTACCAAGTTCACTGTACCTGAGACGGACAGTCACGTCTTCTGTGTCCAAGTTACGGACTGAGTCCTGCTAGGGTGTACAGGACGTCGGTGATTCCGGTACAACGGGTTGACAACTCGGACACTAGATCTCGGGTCTCGGTGTTGGTGACTCGCACGCACGACATCGGTGCCTTCGGTCGTGTGGATTTCGGACACGGGCGTCACTCTCTCCGTAGCGCTACTCGTCGGACACGGGCGTCGATCCGTCTCGGAGGCGAGCGGTGTTGACCTCTTTTGGGGGCACGTCGGTGTTTCTGGGGCGTGCCTGTTTTTATTTTTATAGAAATTTTTTAACCCGAAAATCTTGACCGAATACAAGTTTTGCACCCGAAATTCGTTGAACAAACAAGTGTAGCAACTGGACTTCAATCACTAATTGACTTCTTAACCGAACCTATTATAAAGGAGGTGTTGAATTAATTACTGCAACTAAAACCGTCTTGTAAACACACACACACACACACACACACACACGTGCGTTTCTATAGACATACTTAATTGTTATACTCGGTCTGAACTAGCTCGGGTCATATTGTCCTTTGATAACCCTATAATTGGTGAGTGGGGTTGGTCATAAATATTATCTTTATTCGGAAATGGTTTTTCGAAGAGGTTGTCCGGAGCATTGATATTGCCGTACTCGTCCACGACGGTGTTATTTCTTCGGTCTGAGGGGTACTTGGTTATAATTTAATTTTTTTAGTTAGTTAGACACCAGAGGAAAGACCGGGTCGTAGTAAAGAAGGTTATTACCGTTTGAGTCCCGAATAGTCACGTAGTGATTGTCCAATCTCTGGAAATATAATAATAATAATAATAATAATAATAGTGACTTTATCTAACTCGTCGACCTGGAAAAGGAAAGTGTTGACGGTGAAACTTTAACAGTGCATTTACCGGACTCCCGCTACTCATCTTAACATTAGAGGGATGTCGCTGTAAACCCCAAGTCTTGGTATCCGTCGAGAAACCGGGATTTTCGACGGTCCTTTACCGTCCTAAAACGTCCCACCCGACCATTGAGGAAACCGTCTCGGTTCTTTCGACAGATAAGAACTTTCTGGGCTACAGCAGGTCTGAACCCAACACCGACGAAACACCAAGTCCAGGGGCTCCTCGTACAGAAATCGGGGGGACGAAAAGGACCGGAGGCGTAGGAAGACCCGACACCAGGTAGGAACCGACGGGTCGCGCGCGCTCGACGAGAGAGACAGAGACACGGGAAAACCAAAGACGGAGATGGGACTCTGGGCGTGTGGGAAGGAGTGTGAGGAGGGGTGTCTCAAGTATTCCCGGCCCCTTGTGAGAAGGGAGACACCCGACGGTACGGACCGCTAGGTCGACCAATACTCCTGACGGGGACTTCTTATCAAACGCTCGGACGACGTCTTAAAGACGGTAGTACATCCTTCTGTACGATAGGAATCCTAGCGGTACTAAGGTGAGTCACAACCCCACCCAGTGTCTACAAACAACAGACCCAAGACTTCAAGAATGTCTTCTTGACGGATACTAAGACTTGGGCTTTACAGCGACATCCCTCTAATGTAAAGATGAGACAGTCCTAAATCCGTGATATGTACTCCAGACAGATCTTGTCACCAAGGGATTGAAAGTTCAGCTATCTCTGGGCGACCCCCGTAAAATGTCACGGCTAAACCTCAGTCATCCAGAGTACCCTTGGGTGTGAATATGGTTCGAAGACACATTGACTACGGTGACCGGTCACTAGTGTCAAACTCACCGTTCTTGATCTCTCTCTACTGAACCTTTAGGAGTCTTCATGGGGTCCCAAAAACAAAAAAGAAGAAGTCTCGGGACACCTTTGACGTACACCAGATCTTCCTTTGTACTGAAAAAAAAAGGTGATCTTAAAAAAAATTTTTGAACAGAGAAGGAAGTTTAGTGACTTGTGAATCGATTGATCGGTTCCTCTTTTCTACATATAATATGCACCCGGAAAAAAACCCAATACTAACAAGACTTTTATCACGGTTGTACCGTGAAAATATTAGTACACATTCAATATTTAATTTTTTTCCTTTTACTCTTTTAGTTTGTTGGTATTTTTCTACATTCCTATTCAATCAAACAATGTAGTGGAGGTGTATGTTAAACCTTGTTCCCTCTCTAAATGTCTATCCAGTATAAAACTTCTTTCACTACAAATATTTATTTTTGGTTCTCGACAAATGTGTCCTAAATCTAACATACACCGGTGGACTACACTTCTCGGTTGAGTGACCTTTTCTGGGACTACGACCCTTTCTAACTCCCGTCCTCCTCTTCCCCTACTGTCTCCTACTCTACCAACCTACCGTAGTAGTTTAGTAACTCAAACTCGTTTAAGACCCTCCGTCACTTCCTGTCCCTACGGACCGCACGACGTCAGGTACCCCAGTGTCTCAGTCTATGTTGAATCGCTGACTTGTTGTCGTTCTATAATGTCTATTAGATCTCTACCAAATTTCATATGTCCTCCTACACGTAATCTATATACGTTTATAATACAATATAATATCTTTCCTGAACTCGTAGGTATACAATCAGTGAGTCAGTACAGGTCGAGAACCGTTAGGGTACTTGACATCGGACGGTCCGAGGAGACAGGTACTTTAAGAGATCCGTCCTTATGACTTCGGTCATCGGTAAAGGAAGAGGTCCCCTAGAAGGGTTGGGTCCCTGACTTGGACCCAGAGGACGTAACGTGGGGATAATGGTAGACTCGGTGGTCCCGTCGGGACTCGTAGGTAAAGGGTCAAAGAGTGAAGTCAGCGAGTCAGCCCAGGTTGAGACGTTGGTGTACTTAGCGTCGTGCGGTCCGGAGGGACAGGTAGTGGTTGAGGGTCTCAGGTGGGTTTGGGTACAGGTAACTCAACCACTACGGTATGTAGGTAGAGTAGGAGACAGCAGGGGAAGAGGAGGACGGGAGTTAGAAAGGGTCGTAGTCCCAGAAAAGTGTACTCAGTCGAGAAACGTAGTCCACCGGTTTCATAACCTCAAAGTCGAAGTTGTAGTCAGGAAGGTTACTTGTGGGTCCTGACTAGAGGAAATCCTACCAGACCAACCCAAAGGAATGTCAGGTTCCCTGAGAGTTCTCAGAAGAGGTTGTGGTGTCAAGTTTTCGTAGTCAAGAAACCGTGAGTCGAAAGAAATATCAGGTTGAGAGTGTAAGTATGTGTTGGTGACCTTTTTGGTATCGGAACTGATCTACCTGGAAAAAACCGTTTCATTGCAGAGACGAAGAAAACCATAAAACCTTGATTATGGGACTCCCTACTGACACAAACCTCTGTCTCAGAAATTTCTCCTGTAATTCCAATTTACACCAGTAATCCCACCCGAAAGTAGGGATACTGACCACAGGAATATTCTTCTTCAACCCTGTGTGTGTGTGTGTGTCTGGTGACTTCTGTGTCTTTCTTCTATCGATAGAAGAACGGTTTCTCTCTCCGGTGTCTTCTTTGGTTAGGACTATCGAACTAGAACTTTAAGGTCGGAAGTCTTAAAGACGACAATTCGGTGGGGTAGACAACTCGAAACAATACCGTCGGGACCTTTGAATGTACTGTCTATCTTTACATTACACTCGGCAGACAACAACGTACGCCCGACACGAGTCAACACAGTCTGAGATACTGGGGTATCTGACATCGAGTGATCCCAGGAGACGGCACCCTAAAAGGGTCGCACTTATGACCTCACCAACGGTAAAGGAGGAGGTCCCCTAGAGGGGTTAGGTCCCTAGCTTGTAGAGAGGACGTAACGTCCTCCTAAGAAACGGGGACTCGGTGGAGTCTTCGAATTTAGAAGATCATCGGTGTAATTTTTTTATTATTATTTTGTTTTGTTCATTTTAATTAGTATTATCATATAACATCAATCGTGTTATGTAGGGTTTATGATAGTTCTACGTTGCTTATATTTTTATTATCTCATAAAATGGAAGAAAAAAATTATGGTTCAGAAGTTTTGACCACACATAAAGTGAATGTCAAGCCAACGAGGCAGCACAGACTGAGAAACGCTGGGGTACTTGGTGTCGTGAGGTCCGGAGGGACAGGTAGTGGTTGAGGACCTCAAGTGGGTTTGGGTACAAGTAGTTCAGTCACTACGGTAGGGTGGTAGAGTAGGAGACAGCAGGGGAAGAGGAGGACGGGAGTTAGAAAGGGTCGTAGTCCCAGAAACGTTTACTCAGTCGAGAAGTGTAGTCCACCGGTTTCATGACCTCAAAGTCGAAGTTGTAGTCAGGAAGGTTATTTGTGGGTCCTGACTAGAGGAAGTCTTACCTGACCAACCTAGAGGAACGTCAGGTTCCCTGAGAGTTCTCAGAAGAGGTTGTGGTGTCAAGTTTTCGTAGTTAAGAAGCCACGAGTCGAAAGAAATGTCAGGTTGAGAGTGTAGGTATGTACTGGTGACCTTTTTGGCATCGGAACTGATCTGCCTGTAAACAACCGTTTCACTACAGAGACGAAAAAGTGAATGTCGTATGGACTTTAACCAGGTTGGTGTAAAACGTACGAGGTGTCGGAATATGCTGGTCACGGGTGACAGAACCTGTCGTNGTCGAAGTTGTAGTCAGGAAGGTTATTTGTGGGTCCTGACTAGAGGAAGTCTTACCTGACCAACCTAGAGGAACGTCAGGTTCCCTGAGAGTTCTCAGAAGAGGTTGTGGTGTCAAGTTTTCGTAGTTAAGAAGCCACGAGTCAAAAGAAATGTCAGGTTGAGAGTGTAGGTATGTACTGGTGACCTTTTTGGTATCGGAACTGATCTGCCTGTAAACAACCGTTTCATTACAGAAACGAAAAAGTGAATGTCGTATGGACTTTAACCAGGTTGGTGTAAAACGTACGAGGTGTCGGAATATGCTGGTCACGGGTGACAGAACCTGTCGTGTCACAATCGTCGGGGTTTGTGATTACATTTAAAACTTTAATGGTGCCGAACAAACTGTACCCAGACGACTTTAGAATCCGTATTTACCCTTCCCTGTCATCTTTAGAAACGGAAGAGGAATTACACTTACTGTAGTTGAAAGGGACGTTTTGAGATTCTCTGACCTCAGTCACAAAAACTTGTAAGAGGGAGAAGGGACCACCAGTCTACCATTCCACAGACGGGCGTTACGCCCTCTGGGCCCAAATTATGGACCCAACCCTTCTAGAGGACCTCTTCCTTTACCGTTGGGTGAGGTCATGAGAACGGACCTCTTAGGGTGCCTGCCTCCTCGGACCATCCGATGTGGGGTACCCCAGCGTTTCTCAACCTGTGCCGACTCACTGAAGTGAAAGTGAGAAGGTCAGTGTTTCTCCAATAGTACTCCCTTCACACACTTGGCCAAAGGAGATTCCCTCCGAGAAGTAAGTGTATAAAGGTCAGACCAGACGTCGATAATTGAAGACGGTGCTCGAGTGGTGTGTCGTCCAAACCCCACTGGCGACGGAGGCGGGAGAGTAACAAGTTCCGAAGGATGCCAGGAGAGAGATTCTGTAAGGACTAGTGAGACCCGAAGCGACAGGGTCTCAGAGGTGTTGTACACCGTAAACTCGACATAGGGGATCGAATTTACATAAAACGTAAAACATAGTGAGCGACAACAAAACGTCCGTAAATAGAATCAAAATGTTGATCTAATATCCTACGTAGTACCGGGACTCCCTCCACGTAGCCAGACCGGACCTTGGGAGAAAGACGATGAATGTCCGACACACGGGAATATACTACCTGAATCGTAGAAATACGGAAGTATTTTATCCTTAAGTTGATGGATGAAGTGGCCCAGAAGTACCTCTAATTTTCGTTCTTTCGTAAGTTTGTCGGATTAGGAGAGATCCAAGAGGTATTTGTCATCGACTGTAACAGGGAATATTTAAAGGTTGAATAACTCGTAGATAATTTATAGTTTATGTCACAAGCCAGGATCCCTAAGTCGACACTTGTTCTTTTTGTCATCATTGAAGACCCTTTGTTCCCGGTTCGGAATATCAAGATAAAGTACAAAGTTTTAGCTACCGTGTCTCATACTATTCGTAAATTGTTTCGGAACAAATACAATGTCATACGTTGTATCTGACTTTTAAAGTCTCAGGCAACACTCAAGCCCCCCGCCCCCCCCCCTCCCCCCCAACCCATGGCCTACCAGGCACACAATCCTTGAAAGTCACGCAGAAACCAAAGGAAGAACCTTCCGTAGGACGTCGCGAGGGAACCAAACTGACTCACAGTCCCAAGGCTAAAAAGTTCGCCACAAAACTGTCGAGTGCGAACCTAAATGAAAGGACATTCAAAGAGAGCTGATGGTAGATCTAACCAAATCGCAAATCAGACTTAACGGCTACCCGTAAGTTTTGTGACTTTTAATGTACTTTCCCGATGCCTTGTGTCCTCTGACATCTTGTCCTTTAGAGACATTCAGATCAACGTAGACGTCAACCCAGTGGGGTATTAATGAGAGGAAACATTACGAATAGAGGAATTTTCTGTGTCAGAGACATATCTCTGTGTATCCGGATACATGTCATGTGTATGTAGTGGTTAGACTTGGACGTCTCGTCAAACATGACATTTAAATGGGGCAGAAACATTTCCTTAGGGTGATTTTGAATAAATTATGGTATAAGAAAGACCCGAATCCCTGGTCGGAGGAGAAAAAAGACAAAAACCGAAAATCAGGAACGTTTCGAGGAAGATAGGACGGTGGAACCCTAGGCCCTGTAAGAAGGACTTAAGGGACATGTAAGAGAAGAGAAAAAAAAAATTGTCTCTTTTTATCTTGTTGAGACAAAGGTTGGAAACATTTATTAATTCCACGAGCTCAGGAACGTAGAAAGACCAACGGGAGACAACAGGGAAGAACTAAAGCTATTATAAGAGAAGTATAATTACGCTAGGCAGAACGTCCTGGCGAGAGCGACGTAAGGTTTACCTTGAGCCGAGGTCGGGGGCGGGACGACCACTGGACGGAAGACGGAGGCACGTCGCGCCCAAGACAAAGGACAAGAAGTCGACGACCTTCAAAGCGGATGGCGAAAGAGAAGGAAACGGTAGAAATAGTAGGTCACTGGGTCTCAGGTCGCGGCAGAAACGGAGGAAAGACCGTCGTCGTCAGAGGACTTTCCCCCTTGACGAGGGTGATTCTCCGGTACCGACGGCTCCCACCTTTCTCGAGGCGTCCCTAAACCTCTGCGACTCGCTTGGGATAGGGGGAGTGCTTTCCTTCTTCCTTCCTCTGACGATCGCAAAAGACCTGCGTTTCCGTCGTGGACGGGGCGCCTTCCTCCCGGGGGCGGCTCGACCGCGGCAACGGTCCTGACTCACGCCGGGGTCCCGGGCGCGGGGTGCTCGACGACCCGCGAAAGACTGTCGGGAAAGGACGGTGCGGACCGCAAAAGGTCAAGAAGGGGCACTGACATGAGATGAGCCAAGGACCAGATGAGCCTACTGACCTTGTAAGAAGAAAGAGTTGAGGTTGTGTGAGATAGGTGAGGCTTAATAAGACGCATACTGGGGTCTATTAAAGAACACGGACCGTGACCCTAGTTCCATAAGTCATCGAAATTTGAGGGTCGCCGAGAAGTGCCGAGGTTAGTTTAGTCAGAAGAAGGCAACGACGACTCTCGGAGGGCGATGAACTGGACCTAAAAGGACGAACTTCGCCAAGACGCGGCAAAGAAGTAAGCAGGGGGTGGACGGAGGCGATCTAGGCGGGGAGACGGTGCGGACGGGGGACAGGGACAAGGGGCCGGTAGAGTCTAAGCACAAAATTCTAGAAGGGTCGTACTCGGTTCAGAGTAAAGAGGTAAAGAAATTTCATACCTGATTCTCAAGTTGAAGAGAATTTTTATAACGAATTTAGTGAAGTCAGTAAGTGTTTGGTAATATGGTCAGACTACGAAGACAGTTTGTGTGAGTACATTAGGACCATTTTGTCTTTATAAATAAATTTCGGTGTGGAGGCACAATCTTTATCAACACAAGTGACATCGACACGTGCAAATAAGGTCTTCTCGGTTTCGGTGACCCTTCAACCCCTCAAAATAGTTGCTATCAGCCGACTACGGGTTTAAACTAGAGTTTTTTGTTTAAGATTACTAAACATTATTGAACCAATGATTAACAACTGAAAAAAAAAATCGTTCAGACTTTAACGAACTTTATAAACAAATCGTTGTTGAATTGAAAAATAGGTCACGAAGGATTCTCTACGACACCCACCACACACACATGACAATCTCCCCAAGTCAAGTGAAGTCAAGTCAACGAGTCAGCACAGGCTGAGAAACACCGAGGTACCTGACGTCGGGTGGTCCGAGGAGGGAGGTACCCTAAGAGGTCCGTTCTCATGACCTCACCCCACGGTAAAGGAAGAGGTCCCCTAGAAGGACTGGGTCCCTAGCTTGGGGTCAGAGGGCGTAGTGTCCGTCTACGAAATGGGAGACTCGGTGGAGTCAGACACTATCTCCCCATCTCCATAGTTTTACTCGACCCGTCCTAAAAATCCCGGTACACAAACTCTGGGGGATATGGTACGTCCCACAGGAAACTACTGGAAGAGCTGAAGCCACTGACAGAACGGAGGAACTACCGTCGGTGACACACCCTACCGAAAGTACGATAGGGTTCTCCGACAAGGAGGTTGGTGGAGGTAATATTCCGGTAGTGTGAGTGAGTCGACGTGAAGTACCGACGAGTCAGTACTGAGTCTCCCATTTTTTAATTTTGTTGTCAAATGAGATAACTAGAAGAAAAGGGAGTAAAGGATGGAAACCCTCTTTTTTTCCATCTTGTAAGAATGACGACCACCTAAACCACTCGTTTCGAGAGTAGGGGATTATCACTATAATTTTCACCAAGGTTTGAAAGTTTTCACGTAAAACGACTATACACACATCTCGGACATAAAGTGAAGATCTTTGGTTACTAGTCCACTGGTCTTTGTGATACTTTTACAAGATACGTCACTACGACCTGACGTATATTTACCAACCTGACACCGACATAACAAATACCCGACAACGAGAAACCATGGTAATATCTCTTGACACAAACCTTTCGCCTTCAAAAACTTCACCGTCGGTCGGTCTCCACCCCGGATGTCGACATTCTTTAATCCTGTTGACGGTAGATTTTGGGGTCTGTCAAAGAGGGATCCTTCTACCTTTTAGGTCTAGTAGAAACGTCAAATAGGTCAACAACTGTCTTGATTATCCTACAACCACCGGAGGTATGGTAGGTACCTGAGATGTGGATACCTAAATTGAAAGTACTCGTTTATTATTAGAAGAGACAATAAGTTCGGAGATAATATAGGTCAAAGACAACAAACGTCGATTTTTATTAAGGATTGGTTACGTTCATTGAATATACCGTCAATATTCAACCGTCTCAAGTTTTATAAGTTCAACATTAAATATTTATAAGGTTTGAATGAAAACTAAGATGAATCCTCTGACGTTCCTCTAGGTTGGTCAGGTAAGACTTCCTCTAGTCGGGACCCTAAAGAAACCTTCCTTACTACGATTTCGACTTTGAGGTCCTGAAACCGGTGGAGTACGCTTCTCGACTGAGTAACCTTTTCTGAGACTACGACCCTCCCTAACCCCCGTCCTCCTCTTCCCCTGCTGGCTCCTACTCTACCGACCTACCTTAGTGGGTGAGCTACCTGCACTCAGACTCACTTGAGGCCCTCAACCATTACCTGTCCCTCCGGACCGCACGACGCTAAGTACCCCAGCGTTCCTCAGCCTGTGCTGACTCGCTGACTTGACTTAACTGACTGACTCCCCAAGAGATACCGAAACACACAGCACAAATTCCAGTTCTCATTGTCATCGTTAGTCATAGTCATACCTTTACATAACAAGATGCGATTATAAATAAGTGTGTCTTTAAATTTCGTACAAGTGTCTAGACTGAGTAACCGAATAACGTTCTTCGAACCCATTCTCAAACGAGACTTCCTTTGCCGTCTCAATTGACCCCAAGATCAAAACCTAGACCGTCGCCGGTCGGGACACTGGCACCCACTCGTACCACCTCTGTGTATCCGGGTAAAGTATCTCATCTTTTCCCCTGACACTACCTCAGTCCACCAAAAAGGTTCTGGGAATCTAGACGACTGGAGTGCTTAGATAAGGTTCGGAATCTAGAGACAGACGACTACACAAAAACTGGAATCGATTTATGACTGGGGAGGATGGAGTCCCCGGGACTGGACATGGTCTCAAAAGAGAAGACGTCTACTCTCCGATTTCGACGTCCACCTTCACAATCTGACCTCCTCCTACCCCTGGGCCTGTCGGTCTGACTCTGGGTCCTAGGTTCCTCCTGCGGTCTCACGAAGACAAAGATGCCCAAATTGTGCGTTTGCCGTGCGAAGAGAGTAAACGGAGCGGCCGTACCGAGTGACCTATAAGGCTGAACATCGATCTGTCTCATCTACTGGGACTTCAAAGGTCCATCGAGTTGGACGGTACACTGAGGAACCTTCTTTTTACTAGTTCGGTCGACAGTACACTGACAGTTGGACCTTCATTTACGACTAACTGCAATCCTTCTCTCAAAGTCTCTTGTTTGGTAGGTAGATGAGTACGTGGCACCAATTTTTCACCTTATAAAATATCTTTTTCCTACCTAGACTATGTATTATAAATTCGTTATCTGTGTACGTACACATCACTAACACTCCACTTTAATCTTGTCGGTAAAATCCCATTCCGAGGTCTAGGTGCGATGTGTTATATGAGTGACAACCCGTGTGAATAATAAAGGTAAAGTCGAATTTAATTAATTTTATTTTTTATTTTACTTTTAAAAATCAACTTTTAAATTAAATTAAATTTTCTATTAACTTGATTTTACTTTTAAAATCTATTTTTAAAATTTAGGTCAAGGGTCCAGTGTAAACTTCCCGAGTCAAAAGTGTACACCGAATGTGGTTCGTATGGCCTGTTATGTCTAACGTCTTGTTAGGGAAGTAGTACCCTTCAAGATAAACTGCGACGGCGACATCTAGTCAAGAGTTGAAAACCTACGGAGGTTGTGTAGACTCTGGGTCTTGAACCAGGGTGACTTATGTCCCGGGTGCCACGGGTGACACCAGTGAGGGTCCCCCACGAAGGAGAAGTCTCCTCTCTCCGAAGTGTCCCAGACCCACTCCCCACCGAGGTTTCGTAAGGGCCCAATGAGGGTGTGCACAAGGGTACGTAGTCCCAGAAAGACTCTCGGTGACAAGGACTTTCGAACCCTCCGACAGGAAGAGTCGGAACCGATGTACAACCTCAGGGACTTTTGAGTACTCCGAGAGGAAGAGTCGGAACCGACGTGCAACTTTAAGGGACTAAAAGTCAGAGTGACTATGGACCCAGGGTCAGGGTCTTCAAGACGGAATTGACCCGTACCCCTAAGAATTCCTGTAGGGATCCCCTAAAATCACCCGTCTGTTCTACTTTGTTTGTTTGTTTAGGACAAAATCACTATGTCGAGTCGAGTCAAGTCAGTGAGTCAGTACAGACGGAGAAACACTGGGGCACCTGACGTCGTGTGGTCCGAAGGGACAGGGAGTGACAGAGGGTCTCGAAAGAGTTTGAGTCCAGGTAGCTCACCTACTCCGGTAGGTTGGTAGAGTAGGAGACAACAGGGGAAGAGGAGGGCGGAAGTCAGAAAGGGTCGTAGTCTCAGAAAAGGTTACTCAGTCAAGAAGGGTAGTCCACCGGTTTCTTAACCTCGAATTCTAAGTTGTAGTTAGGAAGGTTCCTTATAAGTCCTGACTAAAGGAAATCCTACCTGACCAACCTAGAGGAACGTCAGGTTCTCTGAACGTTCTCAGAAGAGGTTGTGGTGTCAAGTTTTCGACAGAAGAGGTTGTGGTGTCAAGTAAGAAACCACGAGTTGGAAGAAATACCAGGTTGAGAGTGTAGGTATATACTGGTGACCTATTCGACATCGAAACTGATCTACCTACAAACAGTCGTTTCATTACAGAGACGAAAAATTATATGACAGATCTAACTAGTAGTCTCTTCCGTCACCGTGGGGTGAGGTCATGAGAACGGACCTTTTAGGGTACCTGTCTCCTCGGAACCTTCCGACGTCAAGTACCCCAACGACTCCTAGCCTGTGCTGACTCACTGAAAAGTGAAAGTGAAAAGTGAAAGTACGTAACCTCTTCCTTTACCGTTGGGTGAGGTCACAAGAACGGACCTCTTAGGGTCCCTACCTCCTCGGACCACCCGACGACAGATACACCAACTAGTATTGAAAAGAAGGTTCCTCCTTCACAGAAAATTGAGGAACCGACTTCAGTGGTTGACGTCACTAAAACCTCGGGTGTTTAATTTCAGACAGTGGCAAAGGTGACAAAGGGGTAGATAAACGGTAATTCACTACCCTGGTCTACGGTACTAGAATCCAAAGACTTACAACTCGAAATCCGGTTGAAAAAGTGAGAGGAGAAAGTGAAAGTAGTTCTCCGAGAAAGAAAGAAGAAGTGAAAGACGGTATTCCCACTACAGTAGACGTATGGAGTCTAATAACGATAAAGAGGGTCGTTAGAACTAAGGTCTAACACGAAGGAGGTCGGGTCACAAAGAGTACTACACGAGACGTACGTTCAACTTATTCGTCCCACTGTTATGTGTCGGGACTGCGTGAGGAAAAGGATAAACCCTGGTCAGACAACAAGGTACAGGCCAAAATCACCAATGATGAATCAGTAATTGTCTAATAGTGAACCAATTAGGACAATCTTTTAGTGCTTATTCCTAAGTGTAAAATGGAGGTTCCCGTGGGATATTGCCGAAGGGAGATTCACTGAAAAATTTTTATCTGTGGTAAATGTCAATAAAATTGATTATTCAATGGTTGTTTATTTCAAACTGAACTAATAGATTTGAAAAATAATTTTGTCTACCTAAAGTTTAATTTTTGTGAAGGTTACTAAAACAGAGGGACTCCCATTTCGTCGTTTAACGTGGGGGAGGAGTCGGAAACGAGATTAGAGCTGGTAGATCGGTGAGCCGTAAAGTGTCGACGGTACGGGAGGGAACGGAGGGCCTGACCAAGGGAGACGACCCTCGTGGAAAAGGAGGTTCGCGGGAGGGGGTGCGACGGTGGTAGGAAGTCCAGAATCACACTTGTAAGGAAGAAGTCCTCGCTGAGGAGACCTCAGAGATACGATCTACTGACCCGTCTCTGGATACTATTTAGAGCGAAGAGATATACGGGATCGAGTAATCTCAATCCGTTTTCCCAGTACACTGAAAAGGACGGTTACTGACCTCTCGTCCTTTCCGTCCACCGTCGAGGTACTCGACGCAGAGTAAGGACAGACTAAGAGGGATCGGGAAGAGAAGACCCCACTTTTCATTGTAGGGTTTACCGTGTCGGAGGTAGTCGGACTCGGCCACTACTGGTCGACGGACGTCTTTGCATACGACTTATGTCACGTGTCAGCTCTTTTTGTAGAAGCATCATAACTCAAGACCACGAACGAAACACTGATACCCGAAGGGACCCCCGAGTCAACTATTTCTTAGACGGACGTTACGTCCTCTGAGACCAAACTAAGGATCCAGCCCTTCTAGGGGACCTCTTCCCTATCCGATGGGCGAGGTCATAAGAACCCGAAGGGAACACCGAGTCGAACATTTTTAGACGGTCGTTATACCCTCCGGACCCAAGTTAGGGACCCAACCCTTCTAGGGGACCTCTTCCCTTTCCGATGCGTGAGGTCACAAGACCGGACCTCTCAGGGTACCTGATTTCGCGACCTGTGCTGACTCGCTGAAGGCAAACACTGATGTCGGATAGATCGAATCGGAATGATTCTGTCCGTACAGAGAAGAATACACAGGAAACGTTGGGCGTAAAGGAAAAACACAGATTTTAAGACTTACGTCCAGAAGGGAAAATTGCCAGTCCAGGTACACTCGTTCTGACATTAACAAAGTAAGTGATAACCTGTGGATCGTGAATCAAGTGGTTAGCCGTGTAACTGGCTCGTTATCAATCTACTACTTGACTACTTACCTACTTACTCTCGCTCTTTACTCTCGATCATAGAGGAGAATAAGTGACGTCCAGACAAGTCTCACGAGATAAATATCATGTGTCTGTTCGAGGTGATAACGCCATTAACGTCTCTTATATTCCAACTCTGTAACGAATATTCCTATTTACGTTTCTCGACCTCGATCTTCCTTTTAATCTGTAGTTCGTTACGTCCCACAGAGACTCACTCCGGTTTCCTTTGCGACTTGTGCGACTCCACAGAAATCGTTAATCGACCAAGCCGCCCGTATTGACTACACCTGTGGTGGTAAGACCTTACGGTAAGTAGTGGTGTTTCTTCCTGACGGATCCTTAGTTTGTGCCCAGAAGTGACCGACCACCTTAAAGGTAAAGGTGAATGACTTCGGTCTATTGAGGTCTTAAGACCCGTACCCCGGCCCTATAAACGTAAAAATTCCACTGCGAACACACGACATCAGACTCCTGGTGATTGGATCAAAGCGTCTAACCTTTTCCGTCCGCCCACACGCACGCGGCACTACGAGAGACGAGCCACCTCTGACCACTGGTCGTCACTGTCGTGAGAGTACTCTAGTAAAGACCCCCTTTTAGGGTGGTGCCGAGGGGAACCTCCGTCTGTGGGAAGGTCGACCTCTCGTCTTACCTATTTTCGTCTCAGGCTCGGAGACCAAAAGTTAGGTTGGGGTGGTGAAGGGTCGCTGGATGAAGTGTCCTCACAAAACTCTTAATTTACTCTATAATATTTCGAGATATACTTGATGTGTGAGTTACAAATAACCGATATTAAAGTATATCGATAATTTCGCGACCGATGACACGAAAGGGGTTATGAAACCTTATGCATAACAAAACCCCTCTGTAAATACCTTTTCCACCCGAAGGGACCCCCGAGTCGTCATTTCTTGGACCGACATTACGTCCTCGACACCCTCTACGCCCAAGCTAGGGACTCAGCCCTTCTAGGGGACCTCCTCCTGTACCGTTGGGGGAGGTCACAAGAACGGACCTCTGAGGGTCCCTGTCTCCTCGGACCTCCCGATGTCAGGTATCCCGACGTTTCTCAGTCTGTACTAACTTCACTGAATCGTGTGTCGTACGGATCTTTTCCATACCTTTCTCTAGTTTCGTCAGGTAGGATTTCCTTTAGTTGGGACTTGTAAGTAACCTTCCCGACTACAACTTCGACTCTGAGGTTATGAAACCGGCGGACTACCCTTCTTGACTGAGTAACCTTTTCTGGGACTACGACCCTTTCTAACTTCCACCCTCCTCTTCCCCTGCTGTCTCCCACTCAACCAACCTACCGTAGTGACTGAGTTGTCTGTACTCAAACTCGGTTCTGACCCTCTGTCACTGCCTGTACCTTCAGACCGCGTGACGTCGGGTACCTTAACTTCTCAGTCTGTATTGACTCACTCACTTGTTGTTGTGTCCTTTCCGTAGACGAGTACCCTTTATATTAAACTGGGAATTGCATTTCTTCAAGTATTGTGACATGACCGGAAATAGTCTAATTGAAGGTGCTATGTACGTCTGGGATAGATTCATTGGAGGTATACTTTTCAAGTATACATGTGTCTTCTGTCATTATGCAACAATAATTGACCTATGTATATTAGAAGAGAAAAATTATTTTTCAAGGATATTCTAGTTAAACTTATTTTTAAGGACACCACGGAAATTTAAAGCCAACCATATGGTTTTTTTCTTAAATATACTTTTTAAAATCTCTGACCAAGAAACATGTTTATTTTTTTACAGAAAAACAAACAAAGGAAGAGTCCCGACGAAAAACTTAATCACATTGTCTCGAAGGGAACACCGAATTACTAATTTCTCTGGTCGACGGTTCCGTCCTCTGCGTCCAAGCTAGAGACGAAACCTTTCTAGGCGACCCTCTACTTTACCGTTGAGTGAGAGCGTAAGGACGGACCTCTTAGGGTACCCGTCTCCTCGAGCCACCCGTGTCGCAAACCCCAAGATTCTCAGCCTGTACCGAATCTCCGATTTGTTGCCGTTGTTGCGTCGATGGCAACAAGCAGTCGTTTCGTCGCTCTGAGTTCAACCGACCCACTACAAAGCGAACTTCCATACTAGAATCTTTCCTGTAGTTCTAAATCTTACTTTCTCAATAATCGTCATCCTCCCTCGTGTCGAGGTCACTAAGAGTCTACGGATATGTGCCTACCCCTGGTCGGACCCTGTTTCAAAAGGGGCCAGGTACCAAGTCACTCTTCTATTCCTATGTCACCGCTTCAAAAGGACTTTGACTTAAAGAAGACAAGAAATAAACTACACTACAGAAGAATACGTCCCCAAATTGTAAAGGACGGAAATACCTCACAACCGACACTACACTGACCGAAAATAGCAGAAATGATCTATTTTGAGTTTCAAGTGTAAAACTGGAACCTGTGTTGTAGTACAAAAACTGAATTTTTTTTTTTTAAGGTCCTTTCTGATTTGCAGATGAACTAAAAGTTTCCATGGAGTCTTAATCCTCTTCGTTCGCTCCCACAATCTTAGGTGCCGACCACGAGGACGTTTGGGGCAGGAGTCCTACGACACGGGCGCTCCGCGAACGGACAAAGGAGACTCGAAAGGCAAGAGGGGAGGGTGGTCGGACCGAAGGAAGCAGGAGTGTAAGACTGTTCTAGACATCGACACCGGATGACGCTCTAAACAAGGGTCCCATATTGTCGTAAAAGAAAATGGATCGAAATGGTAAACGCAGGGGAAATATTTATACTTGAACCGACGAATCATGAATCAACCCAACAACCCTGATTCACCAATAAATAAGTAAATAATATTATTTCTCTCGGTAAGAGTAAACGAAAAGGAATACTTATTGTACCCTCAAAGGTACCTCAAACCTGAAAAAAAAAAATTTGGTACGGAGTGTGACTCTACGACACCTCCCCCAGTTCCCATTTGAAAGTCGGGTTTCCTTCAATATGTAATAGTGTCCTCTACCCGTATCATTTCACGAACTGTACCCTAGAAAGCAAAGAGTTGAAGTCGGGTGGAAAGAGGAAAAGGAAACTCTTCCGCTATCGCCCCATCCGATTTTCAGCGCCGTCTTGAGACGAACAGCGAGAAAGTCCTTCCTGTCTGAGAGTGGGTGCTTACGGGACACGTTAAGTCGTGTCTCGTGCGGTCGGTTGTCGGTCTGTGAACCTTTCCGACGAGCAAGTGAGTAAGAAAATTTTTTATTTATTCCTTAACCTTTGCGTAGACTCTTACTTGGAACATCCGTCTCCAATGGTCCCCCTTCATAAGGACACTAGTACAATCTCCTTTTTTGGGTCGGGGTCGGACCAGTACTAGTCTTCTACGCCAGAGAGTGTCTCGGGGGAAGCACTCCGGCGGCCTTCGGCCTGAGGAGATGGGTTACCCCGTCGGGACTCCTAGGAGACGGTAGGTAAGGGGTCCGGGACTTGGTGTGGTCCGGTCGCCAGGTCGAGTTCAAAGTATTTTCTCGAGAAGGTACCACAAAAAAGAAAATGTAAAAAAAAAAAGATTAGTAGAAGAGACCAAAACTAAAGGGAGGTAAAAGAAAAAGTCCCACTTTTATTTTAAGAAAAGTTTCCCGAGAGAAGTTAAGGACCATCAGTAAACACGGTAATATTTCTTAAAAAGTGAACTCTACGAACATATACCGGGGGTACGTAAGCAGCGAGAGATCGACTGTACGAGGACACACAATCGTCCGACAGACACTCTCATACACACGTGTCACCAGTCATAACCCACACGTACACAAATACAAATATGTGTATAGATAAAGATACGTATCTTTATGTATCTAAATAGAGGTGAAAAATAATAAAGATTAAAACTAGGGGTACGAAATGCACATGTATTCTATATGTATGTGTATTTCGTATCTTTCTTTTTGATCTCTCTCTTTATTGTACTTTATATAGATGAGTATATATACTTTATGGTATAGGATGAATATCCTTTTCGGACCCATTTGTGGGAGTTTAGTTATGGTAAATATTTATCTATTTTTGTATTTGGATTAATTGTTCGGTTTTCCTCTTATTTTACGATACACCTTTTATTATATATTATTTGGGTTCGTCGTATTGACGTGTCATATAGGTCACGTCAATGGTAGTGTAGGATCGAAAGGATCGGTTACAATAATTTCAGTTCCCGACTTTCATTGTGTGGAAAGGACCTATATCGTTTGGCAGGATAAGACGACCTCGGTTACTTTTCGTCTCGCCATATCGGCGATATTTAACATTCGAAGTTGTATATGAATATAAGTTATAGGGTAGATAGATAGACAGATATTTGAAGTTGAAGACCTGTCAGAGTAACCTTAGACTAAAGGAAAAAGCAGTAGAGAAGTAAAAAAAAAAAAAAAAAAGACTAAACTTTTTGCGGAGGCAGCACTGAGTGTCATCCGAGACTTGTAAGTGGGTGATAAAGCCCCGAACGGGACGGGAGTCTGTGACGTATAAATTTAGGACAAACGACATCGTCGACGTCCTGACGAACCTCCCCTGTTGAGAGAGGCATAGATTAAGGGACACTAGTCTCCCCAGACCCAGTTCGAGGTCCTGGTGACGTATACCCATTTTGGTCCTTTACTTGTTGTTGGTCTTCGTCTCGTTCTAAGAAAGGGGGAACAAAAAGAATTGTTCTCTCTATCTCCGTTACTCTGATCCGACTATAAACTACTTAACGAAGATAAGTCTCCTCACGATAGCAAAATTACAGGAAAAAAAAAAAAAAAAACGTTTACGTGGGTGTCAGAGACTTAAGGGTAATTACGTTTCAAGTCTATTTCGACTACTTTTCGTAGACGGTAGAACTAGCAACGGTACCGTCTACCGCGGTCCGAAAGACGAAAATAGTCATAATCATAGTCGTGTGTGAAACACAAGGTTCGACTCTATTTTTAGTGACTTCGACATGGACCCTCTCCGTCGCGGTGTGGCGCCCGGGGCCGCGACGAGGCACAGAACTGTCTTGACGGACGTCGTTTCGGTGCGTGCTGCATAAGAACGCCAAGTAATCAAGTAGGCACGCCTACCACAAAACGTGCGAACCTCCTACTCCCTAAAAAACGAAAGACAAAAAGGACTTTATAACGAAATGAGAAACGGTGAAAAAGACCTGTACACAGGAGAACCCTACACACCCGGTCGGGTAGTGGGCAGTCGTAAGTACGATTGGGGGGACCGGAGGACCCCTTCCGGACACCCCTGTGAGTCACAGTGGGCACCCGTGGATGCTTGCCGTACTTTGTTCTGCGCGAGGCTCGAGACCTCCTGCGGACGTCGAAGGAAAACCTCCCAGCAACACTGCGTGTGGGGAGAAAGGTAGAGCGTAACAGCATCGACGACGACGTTTCCCGGGGTGCACCCTCCGGGTCGTGCCTTCGGGGCGAGTCGGGGGTAAGACCGGGGACGACCTCGAGCCGTCGGAGGAAGTCCTGCCAAGTCCCCCGCGAACACAGAGGGTTCATAGGGCTTCTGCACTGAAGTCGTTCAACTGGGAGTGGAGGCCGGTCGGGATATGCCAAAGATATGCCACGTACCGCGTGCTTGACCCTCTAAGAGGGGGTGGAGAACAAAGGAGTGGAAATCGATGTCCCGTCAATAAAAACCATTGTGCAACGGACGATTTATCACCCGAACACTCTACGCCCCTCGAGCACTCGTGTGTGGGGCGGGGGCGGGGCGGCCATGTAGTGAACCGACCACGTACTCCCTTCTCCTTGTCATTGTGGCCTCCCCCGCTCCCTCGCCAAAATTTCGTTTCAGATATCCGTGTAGCTGTACTGTAATTATCATTCCCAACCCTCGGTAGTCTCGACCGACGTGACCGAAGAGTCCGTGGAGACTCTTGTGAAATTTTAACAAATGTTTTACTTTTCTGTTTTCACTAAAAGAATAAAGAAGAGGGAACCAATTCTCCTGACCTAAGTCTCGAGTCCACAGGTTTATGGGTGAGGTGGTATATGATTCGCACACTGAACTCCTGTGGATGAAGTGAAGAGCTACTAGACAAAAGGAATAAATACTCCTCATCTACTATAGTGTAGGTACAGGATCTAATTGGGACTCCTACTTTATTTGTACAGTGTTTCGTGTCCCTATTATTCACGAGTTACGACGACGACGACGATTCAGTGAAGGCAGCACAGGTTGAGACACGTCGGGCGGTCCGAGGGGACAGAGACCCTATGAGGTCCGTTCTTATGACCTCACCCAACGGTAACGGAAGAGGTCAAGTTATTTACGGTCATTAATAATTATATACAGTAATGAAGGTAGTGAAGGGATAAAGAGTCGGGACTTTATCGAAGTGTTTCCTATACGCAGTAATTCTGGATGGAGTGATACCGTTGATGGACTCACCCCGTGGACAGAGGACCTTAAGACCTTATGACCTTATAAGAGGACCTTATGACAGAAGACCTTAAGATTTGTCAGTCACCAGTCCCAGAGTCGGGTGGAGGTTCAATCCCGTATTCACACGAAAGACTCAAGGAAAGGGCGGACGACCTGAAGCGTATCGGCCCAAGGATTCAAGACCTAATCTCCCACTCCCAGTTATTACTTAAGTGTAGAGGATTAAATAGGGTGGTCAGGTAGGATTTCCTCTAGACAGGACCCACAAGTAACCTTCCTGACTACAACTTCGACTTTGAGGTTATGAAACCGGTGGACTACGTTTCTCGACTGAGTGAACTTTTCCGGGACTACGACCCTTTCTAACTCCCGTCCTCCTCTTCCCCTACTGTCTCCTACTCTGCCGACCTACCGTAGTGGCTGAGCTACCTGTACTCAAACCCACTTGAGACCCTCAACCACTACCTGTCCCTCCGGACTGTACGACGTCGGGTGCCCCAGCGTTTCTCAACCTGTGCTGACTCGCTGACTTGACTTGACTTGACTTAAATAGGGTCTTGACATACCAGCGTCCTTCCGTCCCTCTCTGCAGTAATAGTCACTTTGTGGTTAGGAGGTAGGACAAGTCACGGGTATGGGTAAACATGATCTGACACAATAATAGGGTCTTCTTCCACTTTTTCTTTTACGTATGAAAGTCCTGGACAAGTTATTAATTATATTAGAATGTAAACTTTTATCTCACTATGTAACAAAAAGAAGTAAAAAACTACTCCATATTAAATACGAAGACGTTCTAAACTGTTTTATACGTCAATATATCCGTAGAAATACTACTTTCATACCTTATAAAAATAGTAAGATTTGTGTAAGAGGTACACACCGGAGAAACCTCTGTTGGACAGGGGTGCAAATAGGAAACCTTTAGGGACTAGATACAAGACAGAGACGACAAATCAGAAAAGTTCTCACAGTACATCTACCTGATTACTCATCCCTCTGAACCCAGATCTTTGACCGGAGGGAGTCATAATTTCTTAGATGGACGGTCAACGTTCTCTGCTCCCGAGGTAAGGTAGGGACCCAGTCTTTCTGGGGGACCTCTTCCTTTACCGTTGGGTGAGGTCATAAGAACGGACCCTTTAGGGGCACTGTCTTCTCGGACCACCCGATGTCAGGTGTCTCAACGTTTTCTCAACCTGTACCAAATCGTTGATTTGTTTTCGTTGTCGACGGTGAATGGAATTGCGTAAACGCTAAGTACGTACCCACACATGGGCATCAAACGAGAAACAATAATTTGTCATAGGGTGACATAACTAGAAAAAATAAGTGATGGGTCGACTCTCTGTAAACCCAACAAAGATCAGAACTCGTCAATATATATTCTACGAGACTAGTAAGTATTTGTCTAAAAACACACCTGTATTAAAAAATAAAGTGAACCCATTTCCGAATACTCCCACTAACGACCCAGGATACGATTCACACACAAATAAAAACATTCTTTACCGGTTTACGGAAAAGTTCACCGACATGGTAAAAAACGTAAGGGTAGTAGTTGTTACGTTAAAGGTGGTTAAGGTGTAGGAACGGTTGTGAACCATAATAGCCTAATACAAACACCAAAAATTAAAATCGGAAAGAACAGTCACGTGTCACTAAGAGTGATATTGAACACAAGTAGGTAATTTACTACAATCCATAGAAAAGTGCACAAATAAGTGGTAAACACGTAAAACCCCCCCTACAAAGACAAGTTCACAAAACAGGTAAATTTTTATAACCCAACAAAAGAATAATAAGTTAAAAATTTCAAATTTTTATGTACATGACGTATATATTAAAAAGAAAATACTTAGTACAAAAACTACAATATAGATTCTTTAGAGACAAAATACCTTGTGTTTATAAATGAGGACATAATGAAGATCTCCAAAGTATCAAATTTTAAAATGTAAATCTAGACACTAAGTAAAACTCAGTTAAAAATAAATGTCACGTTCCATGTATAGTTCCAAAACATAATAAGAAGAAAAAAAGGGATATATCCAGGCCAACAAGATCGTCGTTGACAACTGTACAACAGGAAAAAGGTAATTTAGTAAGTGGATAAACGAAAAGAACTTTTAGTTCACTGAATTTATATACCCAGATAAAGACATGAAAGACCAGACAAGGTAGCTAGAGATACAATAGGACAGAAATTGTGGTGTAAGAAAACTAAGTCAAGTCAAGTCAGCGAGTCAGTACAGGCTGAGAAACACTGGGGTATTTACCGTCGCGCGGTCCGGAGGGACAGGTAGTGGTTGAGGGCCTCAAGTGAGTCTAAACGCAGGTAGCTCAGTCACTACGGTAGGTCGGTAGAGTAGGAGTCAGCAGGGGAAGAGGAGGACGGGGGTTAGGGAGGGTCGTAGTCTCAGAAAATGATTACGAAACAGAATTTTAGTACACCATACTCAGGGAGTTTGAATGTGAAGAAATAACTTCGACTTTTGATATATTACACTTGGTATGTACGTAAAGAGTCAATGACAAACGATTTGTATGTGTGAAATCTACACTGCGACGACCTACTGTGGAAGGAGGCAGACCCCTGAAATCTCTGTGACGTCCCATAAATATGCACACAAATTTTTTCCGTTCTCTTTGATTATACTTACGGGTGTCTGGTCTTTGTGGTGAACCTAGAGATTAGTCTACCTTACAGAACAGGTCCGGTATACATATTAATCGGATGTAATTTTTTTTATTTTCTTTTTTCTTTTTTTGGAAATATAAAAACACCTATGGACAAGTGTTTAAGTCAAGTTTTTTTAAGATTGGGTAAATTCGACGACGTACTTCAAGGTCCATATTTGTTTTGCACCGATAAAGGATACTGAGTCGTAATATCTCCTGAATGATAGTTTTCGAAAGGAACGTGTGTCTCAAGAGAATACATTCATCGAATATTTCAGGAGTGTCAGTCGGAACCTCGCTCAAAATGAGAGGGGTAAGACGTCTATTTCTTGAAAGTCTCAGGCTTAGCGACTGAGTAACAACGACCGTCTTTTACAGGTCCAATTCTGAGGTGGATTTAGGAATACGGATCAGAGGACTTAGACCCGACGTCATGTAGGACAGAAATCCTCCAAGTTTAACGGGACCCAGGTACCGTAGACCGGGTCCCATAGGACTTCCCGTTAGGCTGGAACATTTTTGGGGTAGCGACAGTTTAAGTTGGTTTTAGTCTAGTCAGACACCCCTCACAACCAAATAATTGATACGAAGGTACCGGTCCAGGGTGGCACGGTTCAAATTTAAGTTAGGAGGTCTAAGCCAACTCAATCCCTTGTCTGTACTTCTCAATAAAAATTTCCCACACTTTAGATCCTTCAAAAGGGACAATGGAGATTTTGAACGAGGAGGAAACCCAACTTATGTCTGTGGTGACTACGTTAAACGACAACACAGTCATTAGTCACCGGTAGTCGGTGGGAGTCACTCTTTCTGTTCAAAGTTGTAAATTACTTTAAATCATGGTTTCAGTCCGTAGTTTTCGTCCCAGCATGAGCCTTAGACAAGGACACTAGATGTCGATGTCCTATTGAGACTACACACAAGTCGGTTCTTTAATGTATTTTCTTTAATAGAATTGAACACCAAGAGTTTGACCCCAAGTCGCGGTTGTTTACGACGTAAGGGCAGTGGACCCTTAACCAGTCGTTACCCGTAAAAGTCGGGAGGGGAGTTAACGAAAGGAAATTATAAAGAAAAAAGAGGATTCGTTCACTTGTTTAGGAGGTTTCTTCCTCTGAGACTCTTCTCCTTTGTGCAATCCAGTAGTCTCTTGAGTAAACACCTATAGTCCGTGGTATTTATCTAATTACACTTCTTTTGTGACTGTAATAGATGACACCAAGTCCTTCTCGATCTCTCACCAAGATTCTAGTTAAACCATTTAATTCGGCGTTTCAAGACACGTCCTACCTGAGTCTAAGGTCTAATTAAATACGAGGAGCCAGACGCCATATTCCTCCCGTACAGAAAATTGTCTCTACGAGTGTCAACAGAGTTCCAACGTTCTCTGAGACTCACATAAAAGAAGAGTCCTCTTTTTTTAGGTCTGTGGAAAGACTACTCTTAGACAAGAACCTTACTCTTTTACACAGAAACCGAACACAAAAGTAAAAGCGTTCTGAGATCCAAATATGAAAGTCAATCTTCTAGGTTCTCTTTACTTCTTAATAGTCCTGAGGAGAAGGAAACGACACAAGAGGTTCTGTCGTTCGTGTAGGAGATAAAAAAAAAAAAAATTCTCTGACTTCGGTTAAGAAGTTTAAATATACGACAACCTCTACCTTCTTTGAAATCCTTTGTAGTTCGTGAAAAGTTTCCCTTAAAGTATACGGAAACCCCACCCTGTCATAAAGTACCACTCTCCAGTAGACACAATTTCTATGAATTGTAAATGCCAGAAACTATGTTTTACGATTTTCGTAGGGAGTCAATAATAAAATTGTTTTCGGAGAGACGCATAAAGGTTTGTGGGAAATCCCACCACGGAATCGAACTCTTGAAGGGGGTCGGGGTACCAAAATAGTAACTCCTTTGACTCTAGGACAACCAGAAACTGAGACTGAAAGACTGGGAGTAGACTTCATCTTCGCAGTACTCGTACTCTTAAAAATAAAATGTATCTCTTCTCTGAACGACGGGTTCTCCTCTCCCACCCCCTCCCAACCACACCCTAATCGTCTACGTTTGATAATTTATCTATTACGCCTTTGTTGTTCCAGGAAGATACATCGTGTCTCTTGACATAAGTTATAGGGTACTATTTGGTATAACCTTTTCTTATACTTTTTCTTATATATAGATAAGAAAACAAATATCATCTTAGTAAAACAAATATCATCTTTAATTGTAACATTTATTTGATATAAATTTATTTTATTTAAAATTTTTTAGACTAGACAAAACAAGTGACGACTTAGGAGTCCGAAACATGTGAAACCCCGTGTATTTCACTTCAGCGAGTCAGCACAGGTTGGGAAACGCTCGGGTACCTGACATCAGATGGTCCGAAGAGACAGGTACCTTAAAAGGTTCGTTCTCATGACCTCACCCAACGGTAAAGGAAGAGGTCCCCTAGAAGGACTGGGTCCCTAACTTGGGTCCAGAGGATGTAACGTCCGTCTACGAAATGGGAGACTCGGTGGTCCCTTCGGGTGGGGAGGATACCCCGTGCATCCTCCGTAAGTTATTTATGAACAACTTACTTATTCGTTTACTTACTCATCTACCCATCGATATGTGAGATTCTATGGTAGAAGTTCTCGGTGGTTTTTGTTTCACTAACTGGTAGCTCCTAAAGGTTCCGGACTTTGTATTGGTCGAGAGTCCATTGGTGTTTTTATTCCAGGTGACAGTGTCCCCTTCCTCCGTGTCCCATTCACCCTAAGAGGTTCCGTCAGGATGTAACAGTATCTTCGAACTGGAGGTTTAATGTACGTCATGGAGGTGACTGATTTTTGCATGTCACAAAGGTAATCTTGTTATTTTGGTGGAGACTCTAAAACTTAAATACACGTATAAATACCTCACTCGACAGATAACTACCTAGTATTACTACTACAGAGACGATGTTTTCTCAGGTTCGGACCGCGGTGTTTCATCGGACACTATGACCGGGGCGCGGTACGCACGTCGTGGGTTGTATGACGACGGGGAACCCTTAACGTTTAAGGTGCCTAACGAGAAATCTCCCACAAAAGACGTAAGTAAAGGGGTTAATTTTGGTATAGATTTCTAATAGGGTACGAAGATTCAAGTGTACTCTTATAAAAACACAAAAAACTCTCCTATAAGCTATGGAAGAAAAGTGTCTCATATGTCTCGATCGATTTCCTCAATCCTAACCGAGTCCTTTTTACAAAACCTTACAAGGTCTGATAGTAGTATACTAAACGAGATGTAAGATGACCATTAAGCAGAGTCGTTGCATAGACATAACCTTAGAGTGCAACGGTAAAACTTCGATCGAACTCACAAAAATGAATTGTTACTCAAAGTCAAGTGTAAATTATTGACCCACTTCGTCCACTTTGTCCTTTTGTTTCTCCGTAACCCTTCGAGTTTTCAAAACCAGGACCACCATCTATAGGTCCGAGGTCACTGGTCCTGTAGTCCCTGTCACCCAATGGGAAAGAAGTGACACTTACCGACCTTCGACTATATAATGATTTCATCAACTTTCATAGACTAACAGTGGTACACATGGTAAAAAGAATGTTTTGAGACCAAGAAAAGGAGTAGAAAAGTCAGACTCTGTGACTCTATCTCTTTAGAATGTATATACATGTATACGTATAATAAATTATTTACATATATCATATAGTCAGTCTTACCAAATCTAATACATAACCATTGTTTATGAGAAGGTCAAGAGGGTCAAGTGGGAAAACTTGGTGTTTGCAAGTAAAGAGTAAATTCAGTGCACGGGGTGTGAGTCCCTGACTCCAGAGAGTGATGTGTCTTAAATGTCGGGGTGGGAGACTGTGTATACAGAAGAGATCACCGACTCTATCTTCTTCTTTGTGGACCTTCCGGTAGGTAGACAAAACAGGTCTTCACTGGTGTAGTGTGAAAGGTGTTGGGTGACCGCGGTTTATCAATGTGTCAAGGAAGTCATACTATTACCCTACTAGCTTATAGTAGGAGGTTCCTTCTGTCCTCTCTTGTCCGAACCCTTTCGTGGTTACAGAGATGGTGTCCATTGTTTTCGATCGACGGTGAAAGACAGTCCTGTTAAGGGACTCTGTCTACTTATAGTGTGTGTGTGCGTGTTTTCGGGTCCGAGGTTATAACACATGAGATATCGTTTATTCTTATGCACTGACTTAGTACAAACTTTAAATCAAACGCGAATATTTGGTAGACTCAAGTTTATTACACAATTTCTCTCCACGATAGGTTAGGAAATACCTGAGTCCACTTTCCCTGAACACGGGTCACACTTACGTATTGATGCGCGTGTGTGTCCCTCACCCAAGCGTCTCAATTGAGGTCTGGATGTCGTTTCTTCGTAAAGATATGGGAAAGTAACATTATTAACTCAGGAAGGGTAAGGGGTCAGTAACCTTCCACTTTCTGTACAATTGATTTACGGGTCAAACGGAATTTTGAGTCTGACTTACATTAGTAAAAGAGTTAGAGAGATTTTAACGAAAAAAAAAAAGGTTATTCGAAAATATAGGTCGAGTTAATCACCTCCCGACACCCTAAAGGTGTGAAGGATTACGAGCCCTCCTTTCCCTACCACGAGGTCCAACGAGGAGTCCGTACCACTACATATCAAGTAACTACCGATCCAACACGGAACAGAAGTATCTCGTGACCCGTAGGTCACTCATCCTACCGGAGACGACAACCTCAGACACTGTGGACGCCCAGGGAGAGACCGAGGACGACCACTCGGTACGGACTGAGCCGGAGGACGCCCGAGTGCCAACTGGAGAGACTCGTGTCCGACCGTCGACGAGAACTCCCAGGTGACGTGTTGGCGACCAAGGTGTCGCAGTGATTGCTGTCACCGGAGGAACGCCTTTGTGGTGAAGGTCCCGACCGCGTGTGTCGGGCACACACCCCTTCGTTTGCAGTCTAGTAAGGTGGAACAGGTACGAAACCCTGGTCTAAATGATACTACCCCGACATAAGGTCCAATTACTTCTACTCGACATTTCACCGAATGAGAGTCTTTTGATGAATCAAACAACCCGTCCCTCCCCGTAGCTTTCTCAACGAAGTCAGCACAGATTGAGAAAGCTGGGGTACCTGACTTCGGGCCGTCCGAGGAAACAGACACCCTAAGAGGTCCGTTCTTATGACCCTACCCAACGGTGCGGGAGGAGGTCCCCTAGAAGGGGTGAGTCCCTACCTTGAGTGTGGAGGAGGTGGAGGACGTAACGTCTACCTAAGAAATGGGTGACTCGGTGGACCCTTCGGGGGAAGGGGATGAACTGGTAGTCAGAAGTTTGTCGGGAGGGGAACAGAACCACCTCGACACCTTGGAGTCAGTCCTCATTAGGGGACTAGGGTGAGACTCCGGTGCGGGAGGGGTGGATGCGTGTTAGGGGACCCCGGCCCCTCCTTGTCTGAACGAAGGACGAAGAAGGACAAACTTGGGGTGGAGGTCGAGTAGTCCAGACCGAAGACTCCACGATTTACACCTGTCACAAAGGAATTATATTCGAACGAGTTGAACTTCTACTAAAAGAACGACATTTTAGAATATAAACTTACAGTCTTCGACTTTTAACGAATAAAAGAGAAAGATAAGGGATAAATCGTCAGGAGAAAAAAAGAGGGATCCTTCTATGTACGGGATTCAGTTGAGTCCACTTCCTGGGTACGAACTTTTCTGATTCCTCTTTTCGTGTAATTACTAAGACATGTATACTCGAGACCTTGAGTATTAACGTTTAAGCTCCTTTACTTCGATGAAAACCTACCTTTGATCACAAAGTGGATGAGTCATGAGGGTATCCGAACTCTTAGGTATAGTCTTAAACCTTGCACACACACACACACACACACACACACAAAATGAAGTAAATGGGTTGTTTGTACGGGTTTATTAGATAATATACAGTCCGGACAGGGTATTTATTGTGTCGGGTAAAGGAGGAACTTACAGTTTTTAGATAATCAACTCTTTGAGTTTGTCTATCATTGAGAGTACGTTAGTCACGTGGACTTCTCCACACACCTACGTGACACTTTCGTCTCCTTCTTAAAAATTAAAGTGAACCACTACGGTCTCTTCATAGGGGTCTTTGACACTATAAAATTTAGGAGGTAATTTCCTACTTCTTCTTCAAAAGTATCCAACCACCAGTACAATCCGTCTTCCTCTCTTTTTTTCGTCCAAACTTTCACGTCTCCAACGTGTGTCGTGCAGTGAGTCCACGAAGACGTACCGACTTTGTATCGAATAAACCGCGTGTTTGCCCCCACCCAAGTCATCCTCTACTCCTTCCCTCATATTCTCTGGTCCCGGTTTGAATTGTCCCGAACAAGTTAAGGTTTGTTCAAATCGAAAAAAGAGTCCACTATATGCACGGTAATGTGTAAAAAGTAGTCTCACCATTATGGAGTCTATAGGCTCAAACTTAAATTCCTTCCAGTCACCTCTCCTACTTAACCTCCCGCACTCCGACCTTCGTCCTTCTGTCCAATCCCTCGCTAAGGCAATTTGGCCTACACCGCCAGGGACCCCGAAACGCAGTCGACCAAGGTCGCAAGAGAGAAGGCTCGTACGCCATACCAACGTAAAAGGCCGAGGGACACTCCAACCCACTCCGACACGCCGTGCAAAAGTAATCACTTCACAATCGACTCCACAGTACACAGTAAACACTCACCTGCGAAAGTCTAGATCACCCGCCAAATAGAACAGAAAACTGGGGACGGAACCACTAGTCCCACGGAGGGTGTCGGCCGAGGGACTCACTCCTACCCCTCGTCGCTGGGTCCACTGCGCCCAACCGATACCGTAGGTTCTTTCTTCGAAGACAACACAATTCTGTGACTCTGGAACCCCCACGAACGACAGTGGCACACGGGAACTGGTAGGAGTGATGGACCAGTCACCGCTGTCGTCGGAGTTGATGCCGTCGTTTTTACCTCTTCTCACTATCTAAGTTCTCCATGATTCCGCCACATTTACTGTCTCAAATCCCTCTCTCTTTTCTACCCCTCTGACGTTCCTCTAGTTTGGCTAACTAGGATTTCCTTTAGTTGGGATTTATAAGTAACCTTCCTGACTACGACTTCGACTTTGAAGTTACGAAACCGGTGGACTACGCTTCTTGGCTGAGTAACCTTCTCTGGGACTACGACCCTTTCTAATTCCCATCCACCTCTTCGTCCACTGTCTCCTACTCTACCAACTCACAGTAGTAGCTGAGTTACCTGTTCTCATTCTTTTGAGACCCTCTGTCACTTCCTGTCCCTTCGGACCGTGTGACGTCAGGTACTCCGTCGTTTCTCAGTCGTGTCGGACCGCTCACTTGTTGCTGTTGTGCCCGCCCCTCCCTCTCTCTTCTCAGATCCTATTGTCGGTGTGGATAGGTGAGTACGTGTAATCGAACGAAGGAAAAGATTAGGTTCAAGAAACTCTTTTGTAACACGTTGAGAAGACGCATGTTAAAGTATATGGGTAAGAGACGGGATTAAGACTCTACCTTAGTTATGACGTAAAATTATTGTCCACTGAGTGTCGAAACGGCGTCGTATAAACTGTTCAGTGTCCATAAGTGTCTCGTAAAGACCACTACCAGTGAAAGAGGTCCCAGGGATTCTCTTCACTGGCAGATCTTTTAACTGATTATCAAAAGAATGACTGAAAAATTGTAAAGGGAGGAGTGACAAGATAAACGGAACATCCCTTTAGGTGTTCAGTTAGATAATAGGAGAGAAAATTAAAAAATAAAAAAATTGTATGAAACCGGTATCCCAAACAAGTTTGATAACTTATCTTCTCTTACATCTTAATACACATTTGAATTACATGGGTAGTACAGGGGGAAGGTAGGGGTCTCCAGTCCTTCTCAGTCGTCGGAAAAAAGAAATCATCTTATCATTCAAAGTTTCCCTTCTTTCGTTACGACGGTCTATCCAACTAAAAGTTCATAAAAATTCAATTCTTTACGATTGTTTCTTTATCACATGCTAGGTTCAGTGAGAAAATTTATCGAACACCGAGAAAGCCCGTTACGGTCTCGGGGAAGGCTCCCTCCCAAAATTCTTAGTGTCTTCTTCTTACACACTAAGATTCAGACCCAAGACTACTGAGGGCCCAGGTACGTCGGCCGTCGATACTAAGTCCGACCCCACACCTACCAGCGCCTCTTCCGCCCAAACGGGGTGGTCGAGGTGGACGAGTAGTGGTCGCGGGACCCCCCGACGACAGAAAATCCTAGCCCCGACTCTAGTTTTTACCTTTACTAAAGAAGGTAAATTCCCGAGTCAAATGGTGACTTTAACGAAAAGTAGATTAAGTTCGTCGTTGACTATCGCGTCTTGTGAATTTGTTTTAATCTGTCCTTAGAAAGTGTAACACTCTCCGTGAATCCATTCGACATAACAGAAAGGGAGGGGAGGAAGGGAGGGAGGGAGAAAGGAAAGAAAGAAGGAAAAAGAATTTATTTTGGGTGGACGGGGACTATTGTATTGTGGGAAGTCTCCAAAGTCCGTAGAGGAGACCGTGACACCTACTACCCTCTGTCTCCCGGACGATAAGGTCCTCCGACCTCTGTGGGGGGGAGACACATGACGAGAGGGAGAACGTTGAACTTAACGGAGGATACGTAAAATCTGTACAGTTCTATAATCGTCTACACCTCTCATAGGACCCGTCTTCGTTAGTGTAAATTGGACGCTCCACATCTGCAAACACCCGCCATACAGACACCCAGATTCGGAAGTGTGTGTAGAAATGTTTTTACTTTAGGAATGTGGTATGACCTTTGTCTTAGAGGCTCGTCTAGGTTGACTGTCTATTTGGAGGAGGATTTCGTTTGTTATTAACGAAATTAAAAACACCGACCATGTCAACCGATTTTATTCGATTGGTCTAAACTGACTTGTAGTAGCTTCTGAAAACACTACGCCCGTCGTCCTACCAACTTCGGAACGGTCACTCACCTTCACCAAAACACCGGTGACCCGGGGAACGGGTGGAAAGACCCCGGACTACCACGTCTACACTCCGCACCTCCTCAGGCCCGGCAACCTTGTCCTCGCCCCTCCTCCCGGGTGTCTGGTCTTCTCGACCTCGTAGAGTGACGGGCCTGGTAAACGTCGTCTGTCGTTCTTTCAGGTAATTTTTCTACCATGACCGGACTACATAGACCCGGTAGATCAACGGACTCCGCTTTTCATGAGAGTCACATAAAATGACGAGGAGGTTTCGTTTGTTAACAAATTAATCATTTTTATTTTTTCGATGAACGTCCCCCTCACTAACTCCCTGCATAAAAGGCGAATTCATTATGACTTAATTTTTACCGGAGCGAGTAGGACAGACGAGTGTAAGCAAACATTGTTTTTTTACGTTTCTGCGTAACACTTTACGAGTCCTAATGACGGACGTAGGAAGTCCTGACCCTAAGTGTCAGTCGGACAATCCCTCCCGTCCCACCCGCAGAAGGAGGAGTGGTCCCTTCCGCTCACGTCCGAGTCGCGACTCTGGATTCCCCGACGGGNGACGTAGGAAGTCCTGACCCTAAGTGTCAGTCGGACAATCCCTCCCGTCCCACCCGCAGAAGGAGGGGTGGTCCCTTCCGCTCACGTCCGAGTCGCGACTCTGGATTCCCCGACGGGGAAGGCTCCCAGGTACCCACTGCGGAAAGAGACCCCGTCGGACCCCCACTCGCCGGTCCCCTCCCCCCGACCCCCCGGGATTTTGTCTCCCTACCCTCCCTTTTATCCTCACGCTCGACGACTCCCTATTTATTAAATTTTGGGAAGGCTTCCTTCGTCATTTATTGTTGAAGAATTACAAAAGATGCCTTCTTTTTTTTTCTCGTTGTGAATTGTAGACATGTATAACGAAAAAAAAAAAAAACTTTCTCTTTCGAAATGTTTCTCATTAGTAACTTTACCTTTTTCGGTCTCACCAAACGGACCACTTGACGGCCCCTCATAGTCTCCAGACCTTACATGAGTGGTGCCGACACACACACACACACACACACACACACACACACACTTAGAAATACACACAATTTTTATACTATCCAAAACTTGACAAGAACATTACGAAGCGAGGTAGAATGAAAGTCTCTGACCCCCGACCCCTGGTGTAGTGGAGCTGTACTTGTAGTCCTTTTTTTTGTCTCTTTCTCCCTTGTCTTGTGTCCCGTCGTCGGTCAGGAATAGTCTGTTGATCGAAAGGAGGAGCCCTTCCTATTCGACTTCTGGTGCTTGAACCCGGTCGTGACCGCTTACCGGAAGAGAAAGTCATCACACACACACACACACACACACACCGTACGCACACACAGTAAATGTTTACGTTTCTATTGTCGTTCAAGAATCAACCGTGGTTTACCCCCTGGCAATTCATACTCTTTACTACAGCTAAATAGTAATATAATACGGAGACTGTCGCTTTGTGTGGACATGAAAAATACATTAAATAACTGACCAATATCTACGACACGCTCTCTCCTTTTTTAATCGCGTCGAAATTAATGAGTACGACGACCAATTTTATAATTACCCCGTGTCTCACAACGTACGAGTAAAGACAACTAAAAATTAATCGTCATTAAGTAAAACGTGTTTCGTACAACTACGGAAACGGCCTCTGTAATCGCTTCTTCGACTTATTTCTACAAAAACTCTCTCGATGATACGTATGTCTTATTTCTCACGGACGAAGGACAGAACAGACTATTTTCAACCCGTTTCACCCTCTGTCTACTACCTTGGTTTGTTATGGTCTCGTAGTGCCATGTATCGAATTCAGAGTCTGCTCCGTTAAACCTCAAAAGACCTTCGGGTGTAAAACCGTCTGAAAAACGGGATCCATGGTAACGTCCTCAGTAAAACAAACCAAGGTCTCTTGAGTTTGTCTTAGGTTTCGTCTCCGAGGGAAGTGGGAAAAGATGTCAATTATGGCACTACCACTGTAAAACGAAGTACCTCTTTTTACCTGACCGTCCACCCGAAACGTGAAACCGGCCCACCTCTGACTCGATCACTGACGATCCCTCCTCTGTCTCGAAGAGGTCCGCCGGAGAAGGGGGACCAGTAAGTCCCTCTCGGTCTCTAAGGGACGTTATACTTCGTACCGAAAGGAATTGTGCAGTATACGGTCTCGGTAACACACATTCGTCTGAAGATTGGGCTCGCAGAAAACACTTCTTATATCGCTCCGGTGAATCCACTCTCCCTTCTACCCTCTGTTTTTAAGTCGACTCCTGGGGCCACTGTGAGCACTCTTAAGCCGTGTGTAAGTCTGTACAGTAAGAGGGAAGACGCCGTGAGAGGGAACAACCGTGGAATCCGTGGCACCACATTTCTGGGTGTCCTTTCGGAAGCTACTAAAATGGACGAAAGTCGTGTCCCTGTCTCGTAAAGGTCCCGCAGGAGACTCCGGAGGGCGGACGTCCCAAAGGTTCGGTGAACACCTAAAGACAGTAGTTGTAGAACGAGATTCTAGCCTTGCCATCCAAAACCTTCCCCACACACTCGAATAGAGGGGCGTCGTAGGAGGGTTCGGACTCGAGAGAAGTAGTTGTGTCTGAGAGTAAAACTGGTCGAGGGGCACAATGTGTACGTACCTTTCTCCAGTCGCCTGTCACTTTATTCTGGCGGAGGGGGTGTAGAAGGTCGAGATTTCCTCATAAAGGCCCGTTAGGGTAGGAAGTCGGAACGATCAAAAGAAGGACTTTTGAGGATCCCTACTCGCGCGTTTCGGCTTGAACCGGCGAACCTAGCAAACAGAAGTGACATGAGAGCTAGAGGTGGTCCGACGACCCTACCCGGGGAGGGAAACCCTTTAAGAAAACGAAAGACCTGCCGACGACGAGACTGAAGACCCACTGTGGGAGTTAGGTTCTCCCGCTTGTACGTCCGGTGACGCAGTGCGGCGGAGCACTTTCTCCGAAACCTTCATCACTGGAGGAGTCTGCCAGAAAGATCATTGGTGTGTCTTTACATTAGTCTCTCCATCACCTGTAAACCTTCTGCTGTTTTTATATGCCTGTAAAAATCTTGTGAGTTTCTTACTTTTAACACCTTTAAGGTATTAAAGTCGTTTGAATCGGTGTTAAGGAAGGAGGGAGGAGGAGGGATGGGAAGAGGAAGGGAGGAAGGGAGGAGGAAGAGAGGAAGAGAGGGAGGAGGGAAGGAAGGAAGGAAGGGTAGGAGAAAGACAGAGTTGAAGTGGGACATGACTCATATGTTGACCATGTGTTATACAAGAAGGTGTTACCTTAGTTCATAAAAAGTTTATAACTTTCGATTTCTCTTGCCATGTAATTGCAGTTACAGAATGGTACACCGTGATTGTTCAAAGTTATGGGACACCAGAAACGACGTCCAGAAAAGACAAGGAGCCCTTTCTTGTTTCCGATATGGCTAAGTTGACCCAGAAAAATTTTTTAGATACTGTTGTAACAATAGTAGAAGGCATTGGAGTTTCCGACGGTGTTAGTACCTACAATACAAATAAGAAGTGTATGTAGACAACTTAAATTTAGTCTGTAATATATCAATAGTATAGTATTTATAAAACATAATTTACTTGGACGTAAAACACCCCAAATAGGTGTAATACAAAAAGTCTCTAAATCATATAAGGATGTATAGTGCATTTAAGAAAGTAAAAATAATAAGTACATATGTGGTTAAATGAATCGAGTACGAGATAATTACCTGTAAAATCTAATCATGAAGGACAAATCAATGTCTTTGTTTCTGCGTCACTTGAAAAACCAGACACGAAAACGGTATATAAAGATCTTATATATGGACCTTCACCTTAAAGACACAATGTACTGATCAGAGGTTGCATCAAGTTATCTGAATTATGTGTATGACTACCATATACTATTAAACATGGAAATGTCAAGTCAAGTCAAGTCAGTGAGTTTAGCATAAACTGAGAAACGTTGGGGTACTTAGCGTCTTACGGTCCGGAGGAACAGGTAGTGGTCAAGGGCCTCAAGTGGGTTTGAGTACACGTAGCTCAGGCACTACGGTAGGTCGGTAGAGTAGGAGACAGCAGGGGAAGAGGAGGATGACTTTAGGAAGGGCCGTAGTCCCAGAAAAGGTTACTCAGTCGAGAAACGTACTCCACCGGTCTCATAACCTCAAAGTCGAAGTCGTAGTCAGGAAGGTTACTTGTGGGTCCTGACTAGAAGAAATCCTACCTGACCAACCTAGAGGAACGTCGGGCTCCCTGAGTGTTCTCAGAAGAGGTTGTGGTGTCAAGTTTTCGTAGTTAAGAAACCACGAATCGAAAGAAGTGTCAGGTTGAGAGTGTAGGTATGTACCGGTGACCTTTTTGGTATCGGAACTGATCCACCTTGAAACGACCGTTTCATTACAGAGACGAAAACTTATACGATAGATCCAACCAGTATTGAAAAGAAGGTTCCTCATTCGCAGAAAATTAAAGTACCGACGTTAGTGGTAGACGTCACTAAAACCTCAGGGGGGTTTTATTTCAGTCGGTGACAAAGGTGACAAAGGGGTAGATAAAGGGCACTTCACTACCCTGGTCTACGGTACTAGAATCAAAAGACTTACAACTCGAAATTCGGTTGAAAAAGTGAGAGGAGAAAGTGAAAGAAGTTCTCCGAAAAATCAAGGAGAAGTGAAAGACGGTATTCCCACCACAGTAGACGTATAGACTCCAATAACTATAAAGAGGGTCGTTAGAACTAAGGTCGAACACGAAGAAGGTCGGGTCGCAAAGAGTACTACATGAAGTATGGAAATGTTTTAGATCACTTGAGGACTGTTTCGGTCTGAAATTTTAAGACAGTTGTCTAACTATTTCACCGATTAAGTAAAGTCCTTCTGACTTATCGAAGGGGACAAACATAATCGGTAAACCTAAAGAAGAAAGTACTTAAATGACAATTACAACAGACAGGAAACAAGTCAACCCAACAAACCGAAAAAGAATAACTAAACATCTTCTAAGAAACATATAAAACTCATGATTAGGAAAAGATCGAGAAATATAAGACACACACACACACACACACACACACACAATTACACAGAGGTAACGAAAAGAAACAAAACACACACCACTGAATGACTTGTCTTAATTTGTAAAATCACATCCACTTTCTTACTGGAAAAAGGAAATACTAAATATATAAAACTAAGTACCTGGATTGTAAGGTCCAAGGATACGTTATAACGATAAATGTCGTAGTCTAGAACGAAGATAGTGGTCAGTGTAGGTATTGACCCACAACAAAAACGAAACCGAGGTAGGGAAGTAAGAAAGACCTCAATAAAGAGGTGATTAGAGGTCATCGTATGACTCATGGATGGTTGGACCCCTCAAGGAGAAAGTCATAGGATAGTAAAACGGAAAAGGATGACAAGTACCCCAAGAGTTCCGTTCTTATGACTTCACCAAACGGTAAGGGAAGAGGTCACCTGGTGTAAGACAGTCTGGAGAGGTGGTCCTGGGCGGATAGAACCCACCGGGGTGTGCCGTACCGAACCAAAGTAACTCAATCTGTTCGACACCAGGCACACTGGTCTGACCGATCAACAGACACTAACACCAAAGTCAGACAGACGGGAGTTCGGGAGAGAGTCACGGGTGTCAGAATGGAATCTGCACCCCATACAAAAGTGCCGACGAGGACTGGAACCCGCACCCCGTCGAGGAGGGTCGGTGAGGAATCTACAACCCATCGAGGAGAGGGGACGGTGGGGACTGGAACCTACAGTCGATCGATGAGAGCGTCGAGGACGTGACAACGTGTCTGTCGTTCTCACTTGTAACTGTAAAATCCTTAGTCACTTGATTCTACCTGACCTTACCCACTTAAATTGAGTCTACTGATAATATAGATGATGACACCCGTCCTTAGGGAGTCTTCTTTACCTCATCGGTAGTACCAGTTGTTTTCTCATTCTTTACGTCATGAACCTACGTTAGAGTTTTTACTGTCTTACTAGAGACAAGCAAAGGTTCCGTTTGGTAAATTATAGTACCATTAGGGTCAGATACGGGGCTGGTCATTGCGACTTCTTCGACTCCACCTTACCAAGCTACTTCTGGATGTTCCGGAAAATCTTGATTGTGGGGTTTTTTCTACAGGAAAAGGAATATCCCCTGACCTTACGTTTTCATCCTTCAGTTCTTTGTGGACCTCATTGTCCGTTTAAACCGAAACCTCATGTCTTACTTCGTCCGGTTTCCGATTGTCTCAAAACGGTTCTCTTACGTGACCAGTATCGTTTATGGAAGAAGGTTGTTGTGTTCTCTTCTAAGATGTGTGCCTGTAGTGGTCTACCAGTTGTGACTTTAGTCTAACTAATATAAGAAACGTCGGATTCTACCTCTACAAGATATGTCAGTCGTTTTTGTTCGGACCCTCGACGGACACCGAGTCTAGTACTTGAGGAATAACGGTCTAAGTCTGAATTTAACTTCTTTCACCCCTTTTGGTGATCTGGTAAGTCCATACTGGATTTAGTTTGGGGAATACTAATATGTCACCTTCACTCTTTATCTAAATTCCCTGACCTAGACTATCTATCTTACGGACTACTTGATACCTGTCTTCAAGTACTGTGACACGTTCTCTGTCCCTAGTTCTAGTAGGGGTTCTTTTTCTTTACGTTTTTTCGTTTTACCGACAGACTTCTCCGGAATGTTTATCGACACTTTTATTCTCTTTGTTTTTCGTTTCCTCTTTTCCTTTCTATATAGGTAAACTTACGTCTCTCATCGTTCCTCTCTATTCTTTCGGAAGGAGTTACCAGTTACATTTCTCTATCTCCTTTTGTTATGTTATCCTTTCTGATCTCTAGAGAAGTTCTTTTAATCTCTATGGTTCCCTTATAAAGTACGTTTCTACCCGAGCTTTTTCCTGTCTTTACCATACCTGGATTCTCTTCGTCTTCTATAATTCTTCTCCACCGTTCTTATGTGCCTTCTTGACATGTTTTTTCTAGAAGTGTTGGACCTATTAGTGCTACCACACTAGTGAGTGGATCTCGGTCTGTAGGACCTTACACTTCAGTTCACCCGAAATCCTTCGTAGTGATACTTGTTTCGATCACCTCCACTACCTTAAGGTTAACTCGACAAAGTTTAGGACTTTCTGCTACGACACTTTCACGACGTGAGTTATACGGTCGTTTAAACCTTTTGAGTCGTCACCGGTGTCCTGACCTTTTCGAGTCAAAAGTAAGGTTAGGGTTTCTTTTCGTTACGGTCTCTTACGGGTTTGATGGCGTGTCAACGTGAGTAGAGTGTACTATCATTTCATTACGAGTTTTAAGAGGTTCGGTCCAAAGTCGTTATACACTTGGTACTTGAAGGTCTACAAGTTTGACCAAAATCTTTTCCGTCTCCTTGGTCTCTAGTTTAACAGTTGTAAGCGACCTAGTACCTTTTTCGTTCTCTCAAGGTCTTTTTGTAGATAAAGACGAAATAACTGATACGGTATCGGAAACCGACACACCTAGTGTTATTTGACACCTTTTAAGACTTTCTCTATCCTTATGGTCTGGTGGACTGAATGGAGAACTCTTTGGACATACGTTCAGTCCTTCGTTATCAATCTTGACCTATACCTTATTGTCTGACCAAGGTTTACCCTTTTCCTCATGTAGCTCCGATATATAACAGTGGGAAGAATAAATTGACTATACGTCTCATGTAGTACTCTTTACGACCCGACCTACTTCGTGTTGGACCTTAGTTCTAGCGACCCTCTTTATAGTCATTGGAGTCTATACGTCTACTGTAGTGGAATACCTTCTTTCACTTCTTCTCAACCTGTACTGACTCGCTGACTTTACTTGACTTGACTTTGAGTCTTACCACTCATCCTCTTTTCCAGGTCCGTACAGCCGTCTCTTCGACTGGGACTTCGTTGGTCCTTGTCCCGGAAAACCTCCTTGACTTCCTCCGTTCGTATGGTCAACAACTGGTCTAATACGTCTTCCGTTCGCACCGACTTCATTCTCTAACATCCCCTCCATTGATTCTACATCCGCATTGCAAGTCAGACACAGGGTAACACGTCCGAAAACATAAATCCGGTACAATCTCTGACCACTTAAAGGGGGTCTCTTCACTCTTTAAAATTCCTCAAAATTCCTTATTAATACTAGTATAAAGGTAAAAGTATTTTATTGGGACGAAGATCCCCTTTCACCTACTGTCCCCTGGTTCTCCACGAGTTCCTCCTTCTGTGGTATTACCCTACTCCTCCTTCAAGTCGGATCCCAACACCCTCACCTCTACCTTTTCTCTTTCTGACAGTATAAGTCTTTTACACTAGTTACTTAGTGTTCCTTCTCCACACAAATACAGGAGACATCGATAGGTTTGTCTCTATAGTACCGACTCTAGTCTTTATGTCCAAGACTCAAATCTTGATCCTCAAACTGGAACAATCACGGAAACTTTGTGAGTCCCTTCTGACCTTCAGGAGAGCCGATCGCGAAATCCAATCCCTCAGAGTCCCCACACCTCTCATTGACCTCAGTACGTGCAGTCAACTAAGGGGGTCCTTCACCGAACAACCACTCTTCCATTCGACTAGGTCTTTCGGAACTCTTTGAGACTTTAAGTCTTACCCTCTCAGATCTATCGATCCTCCTTCCAGTCCTCTTGTGCCGTAGTACCTTAGGTCTCTTTTACTCCCGAAGGTTCGAGGAGTAGCGGACAAACACCTCCGGGATCCTCGTCCTCCTTCCTTTACCAGGAACTTTAAGTACCCCCAGTAACGGTTGAAATGACTCTTACCGTATGCACGACTCGTCACCTTTCCTACCCTCCATCAGACAAAGTCTCCCAGGTCGAGTCTTTCAGGTCATCTTTGGAACTCTACTCGAGTCCAGATGAAACGGATGGTGGAAAGAGATTTTGAACCAACCTGTTTGAGCGAGGATTATGAAATAAATAAAACAAAGGACCTGTATATCAGCCAACTGTCACAACACAATCTAAGACTATATGTCGTTTCACTAAGACTATATGGATATCTATATCGCAACCGATTTTTAAGGTAAGGTCAAAAAAGGTATCCTAGAATATTTATGTATGAAAGAGCTTAAGAAAAAGCGTCATACAATAATGGACTATGACTCATATCAAGGGATATCCAGGAATAGCAAATGGACAACATAAGTATCATTACATACATACAATTGGGATTTGTAGATTGAATAGGATCCTATAATTTAAACTGGACAATCAAACGCACCCTCCTTTCTACTTCTTTATAAATCGTTCTTCTATTTCCTTTCTTAAAAGTGGAAACACCTAGAGAAGAGAACCTTTACGGACCTTAAATGTAAGATAGGATATCGATAGGTTCGTTTTCATTCACCGGAACACTTGTCGACTGACTAAAAAAGGTAATTAAAAGGAAGAATCAATAGGTCCTGGATTCTGAAGAGTCTGACACCCAAAGGAAGGGACACTTAAGAAACTCTAGGGTTTAAATAAGGTTCATGTCAATAACCCAAGGTATAATACGGGTATGGTAGGAATTTTCCTTCGTTTTCGGTAACAAGACTATTATAAATGTAGGTTAAGGACACAGAGTAAAAGAGAGGTTTTGAAAAAAATATGGTGTCAGCGAATAAAGAGGAAAGAGAATAAAGACGAGAAAAGGGAAACGTACCTCTATTTAAAAATAGTTCCGAAAACGAAAAGAGTTAGAAACTCTGGAAAGAGATGAAGAGAATCCTGTCTTTAAGGGTTATTAAGGAGAGATAAAAAGTGTAAGTCAAATCAGCGAGTCAGCACAGGCTGAGACGCTGGAGTACTTGACGTCGTGCGGTCCGGAGGGACAGGTCGTGGTAGAGGGCCTCAAGTGAGTCTGAGTGCAGGTAGCTCAGCCACTACGGTAGGTCGGTAGAGTAGGAGACAGCAGGGGAAGAGGAGGACGGGGTTAGGGAGGTTCGTAGTGTCAGAAAAGGTTACTCGGTTGAGAAGTGTACTCCACCGGTTTCATGACCTCAAAGTCGAAATCGTAGTAAGGAAGGTTTCTTTAGGGTCCCGACTAGAGGAAGTCTCACCTGACCAACCTAGAGGAACGTCAGTTTCCCTGGGAGTTCTCAGAAGAGGTTGTGGTGTCAAGTTTTCGTAGTTAAGAAACCACGACTCGGAAGAAGTGTCAGGGTGAGAGTGTAGGTATGTACTGGTGACCTTTTTGGTATCGGAACTGATCTGTCTGGAATCAGCCGTTTCATTACAGAGGCGAAAACTTATGCGATAGATCCAACCAGCATTGAAAAGAAAGTTCCTCATTCGTAAAAAAATTAAAGTACCGACGTCAGTGGTAGACGTCACTAAAACCTCGGTTTTTTTATTTCAGACTGTGACAAAGGGGTAGATAAAAGGTACTTCACTACCCTGGTCTACGGTGCTAGAAGCAAAAGACTTACAACTCGAAATTCGGTTGAAAAAGTGAGAGGAGAAAGTGAAAGTAGTTCTCCGAAAAATCGAGGAGAAGTGAAAGACGGTATTCCCACCACAGTAGACGTATAGACTCCAATAACTATAAAGAGGGTCGTTAGAACTAAGGTCGAACACAAAGAAGGTCAGGTCGCAAAGAGTACTACATTAGACGTATCTTCAATTTATTCGTCCCACTGTTATATGTCGGAACTGCATGAGGAAAAGGATAAGCCTTGGTCAGACAACAAGGTACAGGTCAAGATCGACAACGAAGGACTGGAAGTATGTCTAAAGAGTTCTCCGTCCAATCCACCAGACCATAAGGGTAGAGAAAGTCTTAAAAGGTGTCAAATAACGCTTAAAAAGTGTATCCACTATAATATAAGGATAGTAAATTTTTGTACGGGGTTTACAACGGTCAACAAAGAGACCTGTTTAACGGTGACGACCCTTGTCCCTGTTACTCTTCCTCATCCACTAGAGACACATGGTCCACCTGAAAAATTTTACTACGTTATTTTCTGAACTCTTACGAATCACATCTTTTCAGGTGATTACTCCTTCGAACGAAAATAAATTTAGAGAATGATTTCATGTCTTAAAAAACAAAGAGGAGATTTGAAAGAAAAAACGCAACTACTGGAGTAGTAGTTAGTGTATAGTGGTTTATGCTCTTTAATTTAGACATGGAACCTCCTTATGATCAGAGACGCGTAACTGTGTAGACTGGAAACGTGGACCCGACACGAGACCGGCACGGTTCCAGGATAATTCGGTAGTTTCGGGTTTTGATCACAATACCCGTCCAGATTCCCCCTTCCTTGTTTTGTCTTGAAAACCCTCTCCCCCCTGTTCTAAAAGAAAGGAACGAAGAAATAAGAAAAATTAAGTACCCTTTACCCTACACGGTAGTTTCTCTTGGGAGATTTATGTTCTCCTGTTCAAAATTAATTTACTCGGTGACCCTCTAGTTCCAAGAAATAACCCCCTACAAATAGAGAACTTCTAAGAATAGTGCACAGAAAGACAACAATCTTGACACTTGTAACTGTTTTACCGAAGATAAAATAAACATAAACCGATATGAAAGACCCCTTATCTGACCAAAGACTATTAACGAATTTGAGTACATCTTCGATTTGTTTCGTCCCTTCTCCCTCTACATACTCCTTCCTCTCGTCTCCCGACCTCGTGTCGTCGGAACGACACTGGACTCCGTTACTGATACGGTTTCGGAAATTGACACACCTAGTGTTATTTGACACCTTTTAAGACTTTCTCTACCCTTATGGTCTGGTGGACTGGACGGAGAACTCTTTAGACATACGTCCAGTCCTTCGTTGTCAATCTTGACCTGTACCTTGTTGTCTGACCAAGGTTTATCCTTTTCCTCATGCAGTTCCGACATATAACAGTGGGACGAATAAATTGAAGATACGTCTCGTGGAGTACTCTTTGCGACCCGACCTTCTTCGTGTTCGACCTTAGTTCTAACGACCCTCTTTATAGTTATTGGAGTCTATACGTCTACTGTGGTGGGAATACCGTCTTTCACTTCTCCTCGATTTTTCGGAGAACTACTTTCACTTTCTCCTCTCACTTTTCAACCGAATTTCGAGTTGTAAGTCTTTTGCTTCTAGTACCGTAGACCAGGGTAGTGAAGTACCCTTTATCTACCCCTTTGTCACCTTTGTCACGGTCTGAAATAAAACCCCCCGAGGTTTTAGTGACGTCTACCACTAACGTCGGTACTTTAATTTTCTGCAAATGAGGAACCTTCTTTTCAATACTGGTTGGATCTGTTGTCTCTATAAGGAAACGGTTCTTTCCAGTCAGATCAGTTCCGATACCAAAAAGGTCACCAGTACAAACCTACACTCTCAACCTGATATTTCTTTCGACTCATGGCTTCTTAACTACGAAAACTTGACACCACAACCTCTTCTGAGAACTCTCAGGGAACCCGACGTTCCTCTATGTTGGTCAGGTAGGATTTCCTCCAGTCAGGACACACAAGTAACCTTTCTGACTACGACTTCGACTTTGAGGTTATGAAACCGGTGGAGCACACTTCTCAACTGAGTACTTTTCTGGGACTAAGACCCTTTCTAACTCCCACCCTCCTCTTCCCCTTCTGTCATACTCTACCGACCTACCGTAGTGACTGAGTTACCTGTACCCAAACCCACCTGAGGTCCTCGACCACTACCTGTCCCTCCGGACCACACGACGCCAAGTACCCCAGCGTTTCTCAGCCTGTGCTGACTCACTTACTTGACTTGACTTGACTCCATCACCCTCCGGTGACTGAGAAGAGATCAAGACACCAAGGTCTTGAGACAAAAGGAACGACCTCTTACCCCGACCACCATGTCCTCAGCCATGCGTTATGTACTTGTCATCGACGACGAAACAGTCAAACAATTTATTATTACCCGAGACAGACAGTGATTCTTACAGAGTTATTAGCTACCAAATAGTTGTGTAAAGAAACCCGGTCCGTCAAAATACACTAATTAAAAAAAAAGTAAACTAGAAACGTCTTTGAGTATCGTTTACGTGTCATCATACCACAGGAGTAACGTATTCGTTCTTCTTGTTCCAAATCTCTATCATTGTGATCCAATGATCCAATTGTGTCGATAGTTCACTGTCTTAGGGGCTCGAGACACATGGGATGACGTGTGTGGTGTGGTATGATGGGGGTGGGTCTCGGAGGGTCCCTGGGAAGGAGGGGTGGACGTCGCGTAACAATGAGGGGTTTTGGGGTGTGTTTTCCTATTCGGAAACTTGGTCTTTTACGTCGAAATACTCGGGACGAAGAGTCGGGTCCCCTGACTAAGATTCACTATTTTGAATAGACTATTTGCTCGTCTCTGAACTCAAACTTCGGACCAAGGTGACGCGTACCGAGTCTACCATTTCGCAGACGGATGTTACACCCTCTCGAACCAAGTCAGGGACCCAGCCCTTCTAGGGGACCTCTTCCTTTACCGTGGGGTGGGGTCATGACGAGGGACCTTTTAGGGTACCTACCTCCTCGGACCATCCGATGTCAGGAACCCCAGCTTTTCTCAACCTGTGCTGACTCGCTACAGTGAAAGTGAAAGAAAGAGGTGACGGGTGGCTGAGGCACTGGAATCCTTCGAAGGACTAGTGACCTTCAGTCACAGAGTGTGACCTCACTGCTAGTCTCCAAGACGAGGGTTGCTACCGGGACTCGTTACCGATTCTACGGATGACTAGCACAGAGGGTCTCTTACAGAGTAAGCCAAGTCACTCTGTACCGACCCCAAATCGACTCCCAAGGACCCTACCTCTGAGAGGAATCACTACCAAAACGTAACACAATTTACTTGAGGTAGTGCGCGGATCCTCTGGGTGGGGAAGAGTAGGTAGACGAGGAAGTCGTGGGATGTTCCGGTCCGGATGTCGGGCTTATTCTTTGGCGGATCACAAAAGTTGAGTAGTCGATGGTGTCGATCGTACTCCCAAACAACAGGTGTGGTCATCTGACTTAAACCTCCCCCCCCCCTTCCCTCCTCCCCCCTAAATAACTGGTCTCTTTTTTGTTCGGTTTCGGAACCGATTAAACACATTAGTCGAAATAGTTAAACGTATTTAACACGTAGTCCGATATAAGGAGAACCCGTATTATTCGGGTTTAAATCAAAAAGATTAAAATTTCAGTAGTCAGAAAAAAAAAAAAAAAAAACGAAGAAGGCAAGGAAAGACCCCGAACGTGCCCAGTGTGGAGGTGCGTAGACAGTCCCCCAGACACCCCGGGAGTAAGGGTCCCTGGGACAGTCACGGACCGACCTCGTAGATGACGAATAAAAGTTTTTGACCAGGTCGGGTCTGAGGGAAGGGAGTGGTTGTTAAGTACAGAAAACAGATCTAAAGTAAACAGGGACAAAACAATCTAGGGGTAAGTCTAGTTTTAGAAGATTTATAAAAATTTCTTTGGGAAAGACAAACGACACAAGAGGATGAGGTAGGAAGGTTTAGTGAGCCGGTTTAAGATCTACCAAGGGGTCGTTCGAGAGACAGGGTCGAAGGTGGGTACCGAAGGAGAGGAAGGAGGAAAGAGTCGTGGGGCAGAAAGACACGGTACGTACGTACGATTCTCCGAAGTCGACGCAGACTTAGAGACACTGGGATACCTGAGATCGGACGGTCCGAGGAGAGAAGGACTCTAAGAGGTCCGTACTAATGACCTCACCTCCCGGTACGGGTGGAGGTCCCCGAGAAAGACTGGGTCCCTAACTTGGGGGGAGAGAATGTAGAGGGTTTAACAGTCAGTCCAAGAAATAGTGAGTACGGTGGACCCTACGGGGTAAGAAAGGCAGGTCAAGTCGAGTCAGCGAGTCAACACCGGTTGAGAAACACTGGGGGTACCTGACGTCGTACGGTCCGAAGGGACAGGTAGTGGTTAAGGGTCTCAAACAAGTTTGAGTACAGATAGCTCAGTCACTACGGTAGGTTGGTAGAGTAGGAGACAGCATGGGAAGAGGAGGACGGAAGTTAGAAGGGGTCGTAGTCCCAGAAAAGTTTACTCAGTCGAGAAACGCAGTCCACTGGTTTCATGACCTCGAAGTGGAAGTCGTAGTTAGGAAGGTTACTTGTGGGTCCTAACTACAGGAAATCCTACTTGACTTACCTAGAGAAACTTCAGGTTCCCTGAGAGTTCTCAGAAAAGGTTGTAGTGTCAAGTTTTCGTAGTTAATAAGTCACGAGTTGAAAGAAATATCAGGTTGAGAGTGTAGGTATGTACTGATGACCTTTTTGGTATCAAAACTGATCTACCTGGAAACATCCGTTTCATTACAGAGACAAAAGATTATACGACAGATGTAACCAGTATCGAAAAGAAGGTTCCTCGTTCACAGAAAATTAAAGTACCGACCTCGGTGGCAGACGTCACTAAACCTCGGGCTCTTTTATTGCAAAGAGTGACAAAGGTAACAAAGGGGTAGATAACCGGTACTACACTACCCTGGTCTACGGCACTAGAATCAAAAGACTTACGACTCAAAATTCGGTTGAAAAGTGAGAGGAAAGTGAAAGTAGTTCTCCGAGAAATCAAGAAAAAGTGAAAGACGATATTCCCACCACGGTAGACGTATAGACTCCAATAACTACAAAGAGAAACGTTAGAACTAAGGTCCAACACGAAGTAGGTCGGACCGTAAAGTATACTATATGAGGCGTATCTTCAATTTACTCGTCCCACTGTTATATGTTGGAACTATGTGAGGAAAGGGCTAAACCTTGGTCAGACAACAAGGTACATGGTATGAAAGACAAGTCAAGTCAAGTCAAGTCAAGGCAGTGAGTCAACACAGGCTGAGAAACACTGGGGTACTTAGCGTCGTACGGTCCTGAGGGACAGGTAGTGGTTGAGGGTCTCAAGTGAGTCTGAGTGCAGGTAACTCAGTCACTACGGTAGGTCGGTAGAGTAAGAGACAATTCCCATAGATTAAGATTTTCCAGAGTCTTTCAAGACTGAGACGGAACTCTAACCTTCTACTTAAAATTACTTACCGAAGGGAGTATCGAGTCAGTCATTTCTTAGACGGACGTTAAGTCCTCTTTGGACCCAAGTTAAGGATCCAGGCCTTCTAACGGACCTCTTCCTTTACCGTTGGGTGAGGTCATAAGAACGGACCCTTTAGGGTACCTGTCTCCACGGAACGTCCGACGTTAGGTACCCCCGCCTTCTCAACCTGTGTTCAATCACTGATTTGGATTTCGACCCTGCACCGAACGTAGGTGGGAGAGAAGAGGGTTGGGGAAAGAACGGGGGGAGGTCCAAGGGGAGGGGGGTGCGGAAGGACCTGGAAAAGCCCCGAGAGGAGTGACCTGAGGACGAAAGTCAGACCTGTGCACAGTTACGTCGAAGGTACAGTGGGGGTCAAACTCGGACCCACACTAATTTTAGACAGAGTAGTTTTCTCCACTAGTATCTTGAGCAATTGGTTGGAATCATTAGTCTCTTGATTACATGGAGGAACTTTGATCGTTCACAAGTTCTTACGTGTCCCCTTTTATGATAAAATATTTCGTGCGTCGATCGTATACCCTGCGATACGTTCAACTCTTGTCCTCACTGAAACTCTTCCCAAATTTAAATACCCACTATGACCTCCGTGTCTAGGAGATTGGAACCCTCCCACTTTGGGTCCCGAACCCGGTGTTTCGTAGTAGTTTCTGGTTTGTAGTCTAAGCCTCTGTTACCCCTATTGGGTCTACTGTAAAGAACGTTACAATACGACAGGTCTCCCGACTTGACGACTGTATTTTAGAGACAGAGTTTCTACGTTTACACTTGGATTACAGGAAAAATTTTGTCATCGATCAATACCGTGATCTCTACAAGTTCGGGCTCCGAAATGTTTGCGAAAAACATTATAGTAGCCGGACTTCTAACGGAGACGGAGCTAAAGTATTGTGGTCGCGGACGTTTAGACCCGCAAACACTAAGAACGACAGAGAAAACAACGGCGATCTTGAGCCCGTAGACGACAGTCTCTTATTCGAAACAAGAGACGGGAACTTGGGCCCGTCCTACCGTCCCTCGCTACGACTCGGAGACCCGGGAACCGGAGTCAGTGCCGGCAGGTCGAGTCCAAAGGAGACCCGAGACCGAGCCGACCGGTCATTAAAAGTACCGACCAAATCTCTGGTACACGGATTAAATCTCGGCGACTGTGTCCGGTCCCTTGTCCGGTGGACCGTTTACGGAACCCGAAACTGACTAAGGTGATGGAGCTTCGTATCCGGTTCAAGGGGAGTTCAACAGGACTCCAAACATTTGGAAAACCGTTACGACCTGGTCCGGACCTGGTCCATTAGTCGCTAAGTGCCAGGAGCCGATCCACACTTTAAAATTAGTTTCCCTAAAATCAAAACGTCTTTATGTTACGCGGTGGTCTTTACAGTGTACCTTAATTTAAAACCTAAGTGACTCCAAGTTCTACTCAGTCTCCGAAAGAATTTGTCACCACTTAGGACAGGAGAAACGACCCATCCCCCGTTCACTCAATTTTTCTTTACCTTAGTCCCATCGAGACCAGGGAAAACAGAATCCCCCTTTATAAAGTTATTTAAAATCAGGTAGGTGTAAAACCTCGACTTATTAATGAAAGATGAAATTAATGTTCTACCGTGTCTTTTATGTATTCGGAGTCGGGTTTTTATGTGAGAGACATAGACCCTCTATGGCCTCTGCGCTAAACGAGAAGACACGTTATACCAGAGGACTACGCGAGGTCCGAGTGTCGTCAAGTAGATCTTACCAAAGGTGTCAGGAATGTAGACTATTCATTTGTGACCTATACCTTCTGCACCCCTGTAGTCCGATGTTACTCTCGCCCGAGAAGGGGTCCTTCTATTTCGGAGGAAATACTTCCCTTAAATTCCGAATCCTTCCTGCGTCCCGACTACCAATTACATCTCTTACCTACTCTTTCTCGAGCGACACCGAACCTTGTCACTTGAGTGACCTCAAGTAGGTCTCTCTAAGACCTCTTTATCTCAGGAGACTCATAAGGGACAGGTCTTGGGTCTGGTTCAATGGTGTGAAACGGGTAACGTCTTCATTAGGTGAGCTCGTGGTGTCCTTTCCCAAAGAGTGACGGAGAGGAACTGGACCTCGTCCAGTACTTCCGAGACACCTGAAGGTCACCAGAGAGAGAGAGACCAACCCTACCCTGCACCACACATCAGAACCTTGTCTCACACTGAAGATCCTAGTCTCGCCAAGTCTAGGAGGAGCCTTGAAGGGTCGTCACACTACACCCCTTTCAACGAAGTAGAAACACATGGAGTCAAAACAGTAAATACTTTACCCCATTTATCATCTGAGATGGAGTTTCCCAACGATACTTCCAATTCCCTTAATAACCGTTACATCGGTAATTGTGTCGTTAGGAAGTTATTTATACTGGTTCTACTACTACGAAGTCGATGTCTCCGGTACGACAAAGGTATACCCGTACATATTTGTCTTTCGCTATCATACACATATACATACGTACACAAATTTCTCTCCATACACTGATTTCGTGTTTCCTCGGACCCGTGATCCGCCGTTACTTCGACACTCTCTTTCTATGTTGGGGTACGACAAAAGGTCAGCGAGTCAGTACAGTGAGAAACGTTGGGGTACTTGGCGTCGTGCGGTCCGGAGGGACAGGTAGTGATTGAGGGCCTCAAGTGAGTTTAAGTACAGGTAACTCAGCCCCTATACTAGGTTGGTAGAGTAGGAGACGGCAGGGGAAGAGGACGGGAGTTAGAAAGGGTCGTAGTCCCAGAAAAGTTTACTCAGTCGAGAAGGATAGTCCACCGGGTTCATAACCGCGAAGTCGAAGTCGTAGTCAGGAAGGTTACTTGTGGGTCGTGACTAGAGGAAATCCTACCTGACCAACCTAGAGGAACGTCAGGTTCCCTGAGAGTTCTCAGAAGAGGTTGTGGTGTCAAGTTTTCGTAGTCGAGAAGTCGTGAGTTGAATGAAATATTAGATTGAGAGTGTAGGTATGTACCGGTGACCTTTTTGGTTTCAAAACTCAACTACCTTGAAACAACCCTTTTATTACAGAGGTGAAAAATTATACGACAGATCCAAACAGTGTCAAAAAGAAGGTTCCTCGTTCGCAGAAAATTAAAGTACCGACGTCAGTGGTAGACGTCCCTAAACCCTCGGGTTCTTTTATTTTTCAGACAAGGACAGACCCTATTCACTACGGTCCGACGACTACCTTTACTTCTAGGACCCAGTACTTCCGGGAAAGGAGACCACTGGTACCCAGAGGTCCAGAGTCTCCACTCCGAAACGGCTCGAGTGACGTCTGACAGATGGACCCCCGTGCCATCCGTGGGTCACACTGTACCTTGTTTTCGATTTCCACTGACCCAAGGAACACCAACTGAAACGTTCCTAAAATCGAAGACGAAGGTCCGTTTAGGCCACTAGCCCTGTACCTAACGACCCGACACATCCATAGGGACCTCCCGAGTCTCTCTGGATCCACCTCGTCAGACCTACACTTTCTTGATAAGAATACCATCCACGGACTCCGGGTCTCTGGAACACTATTCTCATAGTCTATTCGGATTGGAGTCATTAGGGTTGCGGATTCGCCTAGGTAGTAAAGAAGGAGGTGTCGACGCTCGTACCGGGAAGGAGACGGAAGAGTCGACACACTCCCTCCGGCCGTATGTCCGGGCGTCCGACCGACTTCGCACTCATCGGTACTGGACGAGTAGACAAAAGTAAACGGTAAGTACGAGAGGTAACAACTACGCTTACGGAGGTCGCCCCTTCCTCTATGCGTCTTCTTAATTGAATAAGTGCTACAGTGGACTTTAAATGGGACTTGGCTAGAAGTGCCCATTCTGTTTTGACGACTGATATGAATCCACACTTTAAAAATTAAAAGAGATAAATAAAAAAATTTTGATATTTAAATAAATAAAATTAACCTCCAATTAATGAAATGTTATAACATAACCAAAACGGTATTTAACTGTACCTAGGCGGTGACCCCGTGTACGCAGGGGGTAGGACTTGGGGGGAGGGTGGAGGGAGGGGTGGGGTAGGGAGACCCAGTAAGGTCACGGGGTCGGGCCTCGTGGGACAGAGTACGTAGCTTGGACCTGACCGCTAGGCAAAGTGTATATTATATAGTCGTGTTTGTTTATTGTACTGTGGTCAGTAATATAAACATGTATTATTCTTACAAATTTTTATAAATTAAGTAAATTTTGTAGCGATCTACTTAGTATAACATAAAGAGATCCTCGATTTCATGTCACCGTTTCCTAAAAATCACAAAAAGGATACGTGTATTTTACTTTACAAAAAATTATTCAAAAGAACAAATCACCTTTAATATGATACTCAACTTCAACATCTTTCCGTCCTTTCTAACCCTATATGATCAACTTCCACTGGGGGTCGACTCTGCCTCGAACCCCATTCCGAAAAGGTCTCCCTTTCCAAACTATGCGGAAAGGTGTGACAAAACTAACCGGGTACAATAACTACTTACAAACTCATGGTATTTCTTTGAGAATCTGTTTCACTTCTCTCGAAACTCAATTAAAATATAGATTTAACATTTTGTGTTGTCTTTTTTTTGAGACAATTCCTTTCTCTTGCACTACCTCGAACTAAAAAATTTTTTTAGTTTAACCCGTTATTTCGGAAAACAAAACTCGTATACGTTCGGGTTCGGTCTATACATATCTTAGGGATTACAATTAAATACGTACATAACTCACAGTTCATAATTAATTAAATCGTCAGGTTGCTTATAAACTTAAGGAGATTGTTCCTAGAGACGGAACGAGACAGAAGAGGACATGGGTGGGTATGTATGAGATCAAAGTATTCATGGTCCTTCATTAAAAGAGTAACTAAAACAAAATACAGTCAATAAAAATTATAGGAAGTAAACAGTTATAAGAAGTGTGAGAACTTAAAAGTTAAGTAAGTTATTCACGAAAAAGTGGTAAGTGTGTCTTCGGATTTTGACAGTACTCAATTTCTGTGGATCTCCTCTGCGTCCGGCACGAACAGGGACTGGACACTCTTAAGCTCACAGAATGACTCTTTTGTTTTGGTAGACTTCCGAATCTCGTACCACCACAACTGACTACACATTACCCCAAAGGTTCTTTCGAGTCAAACCCAATAATTTCTCTGAGACCCTCTCTACGGACTGTGACCTTTCAATTATCTACTCTTTCCCTTCTAAGACCCGCCCGAACGACCGTACTGGGCTCCACACATGATAAAGGTCACTAAAATAACTAAAAAGACGAAATCACACTGTTAGACGGAATATACTTGGGTTTCGGGTCTTACCAGGTATGAGGGAGGTTGGGTACCTTAACCTCTAAATTCGGCGCGAGAATCTGGGGTCGGCACCTGTCTCAATACTAGGAGCATAACCTCTCGACTCTGGCACGGAAAACGTAGAAACACTGAGGTCACGACCCGAGTACCTGTTAAAGAACGTATAACTACCTTACTTCCTTCGAACGTCTCACCCCCTACAGGGGTGCGTGGAATGGATTCCTTACTGGCGACTAGAGACGACCTTACTCGGGTCAGTAAACTTCGAAAGGGGGATCTTAGGTGTGGGGACATCCTGAGGACCAAAAATCTTCGGGAAAGGTTTATCACTTAACCTCTAAGGAAGGTCGTCGAAGACGGGTGACCAGGAGCGACACGGAAGAACTCGGTCAAACTGTCGCGACGCCGAACAAGTCCACCGTCTCGCAGGAGTCGCACCAGGTAGAACCGAACCCAACTTATCTGTGTGGGTGCACGAACTCAAGGAGACCCTACGAATCGCTCTAATAGGTAGTCACACCAAGTTGTGGTACGTCGGATCGGGTTTACCAGACGGAGAAAACAAGGGATACATCACCTTCTCTTCCTAAGTGACTTAGGAAGATTTTAGGGGTCTTTTGGACCGTTCAGTGACTAAAAAGACACTTATGCGACTACCTTCACTAGGATTCCTGGCCGTGGAAGACTTAGGGACTGTAAAACTTTGGGTCAACGGATGACTAAAAGGACGAACTTAAGGGAAAGGGTTCCCTGTTCTTTCGTCGGAGAACTTGTACGGTTAGACTTAAAAGTAAAATGTGAAAAGTTTCGTCCGAAGTTGACACAAACAGTCAGAGTAGGAAAGTAAACCGTCAAATACTGGACTCTACGAGGGACGGGGAAACGGTCTTATAGGTACGTCGTCCTCCGAGATCTGTCAATACCTTCGACCCCTCAGAAACGAAAGAAGAGGTGAGGTTGATAAAAGGGACCCGGAAAAAGGGTCGTTGTACAGTCGACGTTTTTATACTTAGAAAGGAGGGGACGAGGGGTGTCGGGTTATGTATACGATAAATAGTTTAGATTCTTATTTTTCTTACGTTAAAGTTCTTTCGAAAATTTCTAAAGGTAAAGGAAATCTTTCTCTCTCTCTCCGGTACACGAGTCGAGCTCCACAGTGCTCACGAACAATAAACTATGAACCAACAGTAATTGGCAACTCGCGCTAAGGATCAGACACAGACCTTTATTAGTCCCAGAAGTGTGTACAAGTGCACAAATTTAGTCACTCCCATTCTCAGAGGTAAGTCCCTTTCAGCGACAGTCGTGCTTTGAGACACGTCATCGAAACTCGACCAACGTTCCTTTCACACAAGACCGGCACAGACCCCCTTCGTCCGGAAAAAAAAGAGTGACAAGGGGTAACTGGTACCCCACAGACGTCGTGTGTGAGGTTTTGCCATCGGAGATCGGTCAGCAGCGACGACTCGTGAACTTTACACCGGGTATGCGTTACACAAGATTCTCACTTGACGTTTGGTCCAAGGTTTCTGAATCTCTTTTACATTTCTTAGTGTAATCACAAAATTCGATTGACGTACAACTTTATTATAACACCTATGTGACCTACTTTATTATAATAAAGTTAATAAAAGTGTATGCACAAAACTGAATGTGTTTACACCGAGGACCTTTTGAATTTTACTACACGCGTCGAGAGTCGTCATAAGGTCCCCTGGTACGACTTGACCCTCTCTCCTCTCAATAACGGGTTTGTCTTCAGGTACTATCAGTTGACAACGGTCTACTTGAATTAAAGAAGTTTGTAATTTGTTGCAAAAAATGGACTAAAAATTTTATAACAAAAGTATTAATAGGTCTTTAGATACTCGTTGAGCGAGGGACAAGACCATGCTCCGTTTTCCTTCACTAGACGGGATCGACGCAATCAGGTACCTTTACGCCATAAAAGGATGGAAGTAACTCTATCACGTCAGTCGTCATGGAACTTTAAGATGTCTGGATGGTTTCCCCAAGAGTGAGACGGAGTCTCAAAGGTATAAGACCAAAGCAGACCAAACAATTCTACGATACCTAGGTCATAGGTTCACAATTTGAAGGTTGGGGGGACGTGAGTTCCGCTTTAGAACTCATCTAGAACGCTTCAGCAAGTTCCGTGGCGCCCTGAGCGCTACGTTGACTTTACTCTTCTTGAGGGAAATAACTTGGACTCTGTGACCACAGACCCACTTGGTAGGCTTGAGATTAAAGATAGGTATCCGCCGTTAACTCAATATGTGAGATGGCACTACAGACATATTTGATACTCATAAAGAGGATCTTTACCCACTTGTAGTTCAATGAGATAAACAACCAATGAGAACTACTGAACACAATAAACTTACCGTAACTAAATGATGAGATAAGTAGAAAGTGAACTTTTAATAATTCTTCACTCAGTACCGACCCTCTACAACGGTGTAAATCTAAAAATTAATTGGGCACCACGTCCAAAAGGATCTTACCAGTGTCTATGACTGGAACTATAATTGGACTTAATAAGTTTAAGGGAACTTTACCAACAGGCTGCTCCAGAGAACAGGAAGACCAGAGTAGTGACAGACATTTTCTCCGAAAAAAACTTAAGAATTGGAGTAGGAGGAGGGTCTGGAGGTCGTCGACCCTCTGATAAGAGGGATGTGTTGTTGACGGAGGAATTAAGAAAGATTTCAGGTGGGTCCTCCCGACCACCCTGACCAGACTGACGAGACTTTTCTTTCTTTTCCCCCTGTAAAGTCGTAGGTTTAGACACACCAGGTTATACCGGACACCGATAACTGTACGACATTCGCATTTTATACGTGGTCTAATTTTTGTTGTTGGTGGGAGTTTAGTTGTTTCATTTTGTCGAGAAAAGACGTTTGTATCCTGTATTTGGACCGCAATCCTTTTTCAGCTAAAGATAAACACGAACGTAAGACGTTCCCATGTCTTTGTCTTATTGGAACCTCAGTGGGAGGCGGAGAGGGAAAACGACTCCCAAAATTGACGAGACCCCGAATGGACCAGGGTGTCGTGGGACCTTTTCGCCCTGGATCGTAGGTAATCTCCCGGAACCACTCCAGGGAATCCCCAGTCCCCAATAGAACCGGTGAATGCCACGGCCCGACCTAAAACCTTAGAGTCTCTTCCAGGAAAGGTAGAAGGTTCGACGAGAGGTCGTGGACCACCTGAAGACCCAGAGGACCCTACATCCCCGGGAACGTCCGACACACTTCGCGACAACAAAATCTGGCCCCGTCCGTCCGTTTGATGTCGGGTATCCAGTTTCGGCCGGTAGACGGACAAACACATTTATTTCAAAATAACCTTATAGGGTGTAAGTAAGTAAATGTACAACAGACACCGACGAAAACACACCTTCTGTCTTAACGACACCGTCTCAGGAAAACCGTGTGTTTCCGACTCTATAAAGGATAGACTTAGAAATTCTTGTTCAACTGGTTTAGGACCGAGCCTATATGGCACCTGGGCATGGAAGAACCAGAAGAGTGGCAGGGTCCCACGAAGAGTCCCTGACCCCGTGTCCAGGGGACACAAAAGTATAGGGTAGTCGACAGAAAAAGGAAGTGGGGTCTGAGTTATTACCTCCATAGCCATAGGTCCCTGGAGGGCATAGGTACAGGGTCCCTGGAGTGTTCGTAAATTCGAGATGAGTTGAGAAGTTTTCCTTCAGAAACAAGATCAGAAAGTCTATTAAAAGGTTTATGAACGGGAGTGGTTCACAGGGAAATAAAGAGGGTTTTAGACCCAAAATTCCTTTAGTTGGGACTTGTCAGTGACTTTCCTGACTACGCCTGTGACTAAAGGCTAAGAAGTACTACGGCTCTCGGCTGAGTGACCTTTTCGAAACTACGACTCTTTCTGACTTCCGTTTCCTCTTCTCCCGCCGTCTCCTACTCTACCAACCTCCCGTAGTGGTTGAGTTACCTGCACTTAAACACATTTGAGGCCCTCAACCCTACCTGTCCCTCCGGACCGCACGACATCAGGTACCCCAGCGTTTCTCAGTCTGTGCTAACTCGTTAACTTGTTACTGTTGATCCCAAATTTTAAGTTCAGAGTCTTAACAACGAGTTTAACGGTACCACGTCGGGGACGATTCCGTCGCTTGCTTCTGATCCCATCTAGACACTAAGAGGTCCTCTCCTCGCGTCCCGCCGTCGTCGGGCCCCTCACACAATATTTACGTCCAAGGGTCCGGAGACGGGTGTGGGGGACTCAGTCTTCGAACCTCTGCCCTGGTCCCTTGGACGTAAGACTGTGGTAGAGGGTCGTTAACACCACACCCGACCTCAAATCATTCGCGACCAACTCTTGCTCACCACGACCCCGACCTCTAGCCTTCTTTCGCAGTCTAGGCGCTACGTCAGACGACTACATTAGACAGGCACAAAGTGGGGGCGGTAAGGACGCAGACATAGGTGAGAGTGTCAGGAGGGAAGAGGACGTGGCTAACGAAGTTGTGTAGCCCCTGAACAGGTGACACGGGGTCTTGGACCCTGCCTGTTTTACAAGTCTCTTCAAATGAAATTTCCATCGTGGGTCGAAAGATCTCAACGAAGTCCGACACGGTCGTCCCGGAGGTCCCCCTATAAGTGAGAGGAACGACCACCTTTACAAACGTTCCAGACACACTCGTGGGGTTCGCCACCCGTCTTGCATTGGACCTCTGAGCCAGATCCGTGAATCGAGCAAGTATCTACTCCCTGACGAGGTCACCGGGGAACAAACCAATGAGTTTATAAGTGAAAGGTAGGCGTATAAACCATGACAATAAATACATGATTGATAATTTAGAAAGAAGGAAGTACAAGTAAAGGAGGGAGGGTTAAAGGGAGTGAAAGTAGGGCACAGAAGATTTGGGTGACCGGTACAAATATTCTTTCCGTAGTTACTTCGGGTACAAACCCAGGTATAAACTCCCCGGGGAATGAGTAAAAACGTAATCACAAGACCAGTCGATTCGTTGTCTAGACTAAAGAAAATGATATTTACAGTACACACCAGTGGTGAGTGGCGAATGGAGACCAGGGAGACGGATCGGAAACCGGTTCGAGCCGTCCAGCACCCTTGACGACGGTCGAATGTGTGTGGAGGGTCACTCGAGGACCGGGGGCAGGAGAGGGAAGTGTTGGAGACTGAGGGACAGACACGTTCTGACTCGTGACTCCACGTCGACCGACTGCTCCCCTCAGGGTCGCCGAGGAGACGGCACTCCCACTACCGCCGACGCCCCAGAGTATGTGGGCAGACATGCGAACTAAACCTCGGGAAAGTCTTTTTCCTTTGAGCTTCCACTTAAGGGGTGTGTGAAGGACATTCAACCAAGAAAGCGGTGGAAATAACGTCGCAAAGGTAAAGTTTTTGATTACTCTGTTATGCCTGTAGAGTATCGGTTACATTGACACTTAAACTGTTACAGGATTAAGTCCGAAGGTCTTTACGAACTAGTAAAAACGACACCCTCGTCAGTCCAAATGGCCTTTACCTGGAAAAACGAAACAAAACAATTTGTTAAGTATCGTTTTTAGGTACTAAAAAGTTTCTAGAAAGAGGTAAAGTTTCTCGTGACTTGATTTCTTCTCGTTTATTCTTTTGTAGTCGTTAAACCGAGGAAAAAATAATAGTCTTTATAAGACTGGTTGGAACACAGATCCAGCGGTAAGTAGTCCGGTTTGTTTAACTAGTGTCGGACGAAGGGACAATCAACGTCCGTCTTTTTTTACTATATAATTCCAAAAACGTAATTGTAAAAAATACGACAAATATAGAAAGGTTCGAAAGAAAACCTCCTTTATGTTTATGTATACTAACATTAAACTTCTATTATTTCTGTTTCTATAAGTTGAGTCAAGACTTGAGGCGGAAGGGGTAAAAAAGTTTAAAGAAAAAACATTTCCGGGGTGAGGCGGTGGCGGGGTGTCGTAACTGACTAATCTCTTCTTGTGCAGTAGATCGCGTCCCCTCAGGTTTCCGTCCAAAATACCCCAGGTCGGGGACCGTCCCTACCGTATGGTTACTCTCGAGACGGTAGTCAAAACTACTGTTTTGAAACCTCGTTTCATCGTTGACCCGTAACGCTGATATTTACTTTTCTAAGTAAGAGGAGATTCTTGGTTTTCAGTCGTGAAACCCAAATAGTAGTACTCCTGACTGTGTGCAAGACCGAAAAAGACAATCTCCTGAACTGCTACCAATGACCCCACTCATCCCCACTACTGTTCGTTTGCGTGGGGACACACAGGCAGCGAAGTCAGCCCAGATTGAGAAACGTCGGGACACCTGATATACCCGAGGAGACAGGGGCCCTAGGGGGTCCGTCCTCACGACCTCACCGACGATAGAGGAGGAGGTCCCGTAGAAGAGTTGGGACAACTTGAGTAGAGAGAACACGGAGGACGAAACGTTCGCCTGGGAAATGGTGACTCGAAAACCTCTTCGGGTACCGTTAGATTATAAGAGGTAGTTTACTTGACGGAAAAAGGAAAGGGACTCCCTACCTGACCTCACCACGGTACAATACATCGGGTTTACGGGAATATACATAAAACGTCGGGTACCTCTCTGCCGTCTCTGAAAGTGTGAGTTTCGGTAAACACATCGACCTAGCCCACGGGGAGAGGATACGTTTCTCCCGTCCTACACGTGAATTACAACAGTCGGTGCAAAAGCACAGCAGGTACCAGTGAACGATCTAAGACCGTCACGAGGACCCCTCTCTCGGAGTGACAGTCCCACCGGGAGAGCCACCTACCCCCCATCGCGACGACGACAATCCGACCCTCTTCCGTCTTGACGTTGACGACACGTCGCCCGAACGTACCACGAAACTCGCCTTCGAGGGGGAGGGGGGCCAGACGATATTTCCAGTACTTTGTAACAAAAGGGACATCTGACGTTCTACCGGGGTACGGGTCACAGTGGTCTGAAACTCCCGGTACAGGTCTAAGTAGGTTGCAGAAATAGTTTTTCTGACTTGTCAACGGGAGTAATCCTTGTAAGTAATATGATACACCCTACCATTTCGGATTTAGTAATTGGAGTCAAGGTCTAGACTGAGACCAGCCCCTACTTTGACTTGACTAAAGGTAGAAGGGTTGACGACTGAGTATCCTTTTTTAAGTGGGGTCCCGAGAGAATGACTCTTGGTGTCTCTTGTCCTGTTGCGTACGGTTCGAGTCTCTTTCATTTCTTCGCTGAAATTTCAGCCTTCAATTTCCCTCTTTCTTTCTTAGGATTTGGGACCACACACATTGTTCGAGTCCCGTTTTAAGGGAGAGGTCTTCGCGGTTCCTCGAGAGTTGACATGTAAGGTCTGAGGTCCTCGTCGTGGGGTGGCTACAGCTACCCTCTAGACATGAGTTTTCGTCACTTCGTTACCGTTATTTCTGGGTGTCGTATTTTTTTTTTTTTTTTTTGGTGGTGGTTTTTTTTGTGACGAATTACACCCCGACCCGTCCCTTAAAGACGGGAATCGTTGGTCTTGTTCTTGCGTCCCGTCCGTTGTTCCCTCGGGTGGATTGGTCTAGAACCGAACATAGAACTTAGGGATTTTAAGTCTCGGACCTAGTTTCCTACCTTTTCGACCCCCGTGTAAACTCAGGGGACCCTTCAAATTTTTTATACTGTTATGGGATTTGGGTAGGGGTCCTTAAGACCAATTTAACTAGACTCCTCCTGGTACCCGTAACCACAGAAAATTTCATAAGGGACTACTAAGATTACGTCGGTCTAACTCTGGGTGACGAGTGTACTACTTCGACGAAGTTCCTAAAGCACAGAGACGGGGTCTCTCGACCCACCAGTCGTCTGGACTGGGAAGAGACAGAGCCCCCATTCCTTATATCCAACTTAATTTAGAAGTAAATACTTTTGACAACTCTTTTATTTCATAACTAGAATGCACTCTCCGAAAATACAATCAGTTAATTTACTCATGACATGGAAAAGACGATCATTATACTCATGGTAATGATATACCTTTATATTACAAGGTATTATAAAAATAACACTCTGTCCCCTGCACAGAATGACGTGAGTTTACATGTCAAATGCGGACTGACATTTCAATCGACATTAGGTATTTGTCCGCTATATCTAGAATCTATAAAGAAAATTCTAGTCAACCTTCCTTTTAAGGAATAAGGAATCGTTGTGGTATCCTTCACCCTGACGGAGGTTCCTTTTCTTTTTTAGGAATAGAGAGGATTAATGAGGTGTACTTTTCCGTTATCTTGTAAGGTAATAAGATTATAAACTTCCCTTTAGTTACGAAAACACTATTAAACGTACATATAATAAGTTCATAACGTTACTTTTGTACTTTTCTATAAATAAAACGAAAGTAATAAAAAAAGTCACCGTGATTGACTTAATGGGACTTTATTCTTGGTTCTCTATATAAAAGGGACTGAAAGTATATGATGTTATCCTTTTTTTGTGTGTACATCCCTCCAATACACAAAGGACCCAACAACCTCCCGACTATCAAAGTTCGTGTCATGTTTATCCGTATAATGAACTTGTAAAAGTGAAATCCGATAAACCTTTACACAGTAAATTTTACACCTTAGGACCGTGTTCTAAAAGTGTGACTTTAAAAAAGTTTTGATAGATTTTACACAGAATAAACACTTTTGCGTAGAATAATTAGGTAACACTATATTTTATTGTCGACGATTATACTAAAATTTGAAACATTATTTCACGTAGTTTTACAGATATCGTGCCTAGCACCGTCATGTCGGTTGTCCGCTATAAAGTTCCCGAACATTGCACACACGTTTTACGGTCGGGCCGTCGTGTGTTTTCGGGGGTTTACGTAGACAAGACTACAACTGTAAATGAGAAGATTAGACCTGGGTGTGGTGAGCGGGGTCCGTAAGACTAATAAACTCTTTCTTCCTCCGTTATCAGTGAGTACGACTTCATTCACGATACCGGAGGGAACAGTCGGACATAATCGATCGACGACGCTATTTTTACGACACATTGTTTCGTGTAATCGACCCAACGCATCCTAGTAAATAAGGTGACAGAGACCCAGTCGTTCCCAAACCGACTAGACCCGACCCGAGTGAGTACGAACCCAACCATCTCCTTTACGGAAGACGGAGACTACCCTCTCGACGTCAGTGTCGTCATTACGTTTGGTGTCCTGCCGGGTATTATGAGAAGGAAGGAGAGACCTTTTACGGACGTTGCGAAAAACCTCCTTTCGACGGTGACCGTTGCCGTCACCAAATACGACCACTCCCTCGTCCTTCGAACGTACCTAATTTAAACCATTTAATGACTAAACTATAGTTGTATTCGTAGATCAGGACGATCTTTACCAAACTAAAACCCGAGATCTACCCGTTCCAGTCTTAGGGTGAAGGTTTTTAATGACGGAAACACAGAACCTCGTTCAACGTATTAACGAAACAAGAAAACAAAAGGAGTAGACCTTTACACTCTTTCTTCTTAGGGATTGAGTTTCCCAATGAAGTTCCTAGTTTCTTCAGTCACAAAATTCATAATTGAATTTGCTGCTCAGTAGCAGTAGTTGGTCTCAGCACTCCAGTAAGTGCAGCAGGCAGAAAGTAAGTAGTACGACAAAGACTTTATATCTAAAGGTCTGCTGTCCTCGGAACGGGCGAATTTGAAAGCCACACGTGAAAGGTCATTTAGTATAAACCATTCACTGGAGGGTCCTATGTCACCGATTTTGTTCATGTCTAATAAATGAAACGTATACATAATACAGACGGTTGTATCTCAATAGACCCAAATCCAAATAGTTCAAATATCGGTTGGGGTACGGACATGAATGGAAAGGAACCCTTGGCATCGTTTAACTCAGGTTGTTTTGTTCTGTTATTATGTGAGTATGTAAAAATCTGTGGACAACACCGACTTCTAGGAACGATATGTCACCCCTCGTCTCAGACCCTCTACCCTCAGTGTTTCACCGTTTCTCTTACAGGACAAGAGGAATTGTCAACGTCCAGATACTCCTTTCTATTTCCTCTACCCAACCCGGTGTCCTTTCGGTGTGTCTTTCCACTACGACGACCTTTCTATCACCGTTTTCTCGACGGACTCGACTCGTGTCCCGACAGAACTGACGAGCCACCTAGCGAGTAGACATCTCACTTCCATTATGGTCATGAATAGAGTCCGTCGTCAAAACTCCTAATTATGCATCCCGTGAGCATTGTAACAATTTACGATAGTAATCATCATAGTCCTACAGAGTAAAATCGGAAGGTTTTAGACCAAGAGACTAAAAGAACAAGGGATCATAAAGTCGAGGTCTGATTTTCGTAACGACAATAACCGTGACGATATTAATAAAAGGTGAAATGGCAACAAGAATGTCGGTTGTGAATATAAACGGTCGTAAATGGATAAAAAAACAAAAGGGAATAGGACATAAGGTATCAAAAGAGGCTCAAACTAAATGAAGGAACGGTTCTACCTAAGAAGTCGACACGAATATAACTCCCAGACTCCAGAAATCAGTTGTATAAAAATCCTAGATCTGAAGGAATAGTAAAGAACAGATTTTACATAATTAAAACGAGACTTCAAAATTGGTGTGGGATAGACACATGTCTGAAGATCCAACTACCAATAAAAGGGAGTCGTTAAACCTTGATAATCACATAAAAAAAAAAAAAACGGACATTATAGTACCTGTTCTTCATATACCAAAGAAACCTTTACGACCAGTAAACGGGGACCAACAAAGATATCAAATGTCAGAGACGTCTACAAGAAGTAGACAAAGAAGTGACAGGAATATAAAAGGAAATTTAGGAACTTGTATAAAGGTGAGTGATCACAACAGAGGCCTCTTCCGTCACCGTGGGTGAGGTCATGAGAGCGGACCTTTTAGGGTACCTGCCCCCTCGGACCACCCGACGTCAGGTACCCCAGCGCTTCTCACCCTGTGTTGACTCGCCGAAGTGAAAGTGAAAAGTGAAAGTACGTAACCTCTTCCTTTACCGTCGGGTGAGGTCACAAGAACGGACCTCTTAGGGTCCCTGCCCCCTCGGACCACCCGACGGCAGATACCCCAGTGTGTCTCAGCCTGTGCTGACTGTGCTGAATCGTCGTCGTCGTTGTCACAACAGAGTCGGCTCCCCACTCCCTCCACCGCACACATAGGAGATTTTGGAGTAGACACTAACCGACTCCCGACGAAGATCCCGATGATTGAGAGCCCGAAAAGACTAAACTGGACTTCTACACTGCCGTACTGAGGGACAGGTCTTTCCGCGGGGGCCGTCTCAGTGCCTACGAACGCCAGTCGTCGGACACCCACATCTGTACTTACAACGCCCGCAGACTCCGCCGTAGACGGTGTTGCACCAGTGGAGGGCAAGGAGGACGAGTGAGTCTTTAGTTACTGTCCCAGTGTCTTTTCCGCTTTTATTGTTATTTCTCGGAGGAGGAAGTTCGTGACAGTAAACTCCCTTATACACCCAGACACACGGACACACAGACACTCGTACTTTCGTTTACAAGAGTCTTAACAGTTGTCCTGTTAGTTCCCTCACCACTCGACGACGGAATCAAGTGCTTGTGATTTCTCTTTATCTAAATCAGAGAAGTAAGGTGGCTTCCCAGAGGAAGGTTAGTAGTCAAATAGACGCGTAGAAAGGGGGTTAGGACGTTCTGTGTGTATACTGAGTCCACCAGTCAACACTGGTCCTCTTTTTCACTTACAAATGAAATACCAGGCGACTAATTTATAGATTTTTGGTTAGACGTTGGTCGACTTATTTTGACCTCATCTCTCGACCCCGACGGGGTCCGCGGCCGAGGTAGAAATGTTTCACGACTTCAGGTCCCGACTTCGATACTTCCGTCCCCCGAATCTCTGTGGATTGGCAACACTTTTAGGGAGGTGCAAACAAGAGTCACAGACAGAGTGTCAAAGGAAATACAATATTCGTGTATCATTGTATGTGTGCGTGATACTAGTAAGGAACAAGGGTGAAACTCTCCGTAAAATCCTACACCTCCTCGTTTCTTGCCCATTTAATTAAATTAGTGATTAAACGTCAAAAGCCGACTCAGGGACTTAAAATCCTATACTCCTGCTGTCACTTTCAACGACCTACATACAAGTCAAGTCAAGTCAAGTCAGCGAGTCAGCACAGACTGAGAAACTCTGGGGTTCCTGTCGTCGTGCGGTCCTAAGGGACAGGTAGTGGTTGAGGGACTCGGATGGGTTTGAGTTCAGGTAGTTCAACCACTACGGTAGGTTGGTAGAGTAGGAGACAGTAGGGGAAGAGGGGGGCGGAAGTTAGAAAGGGTCGTAGTCCCAGAAAAGGTTACTCAGTCGAGAAGAGTAGTCCACCGGTTTCTACTTATAAACCCTCCATAATTTAGTGGAAATGGTGTTTAGGTATTAATATTTCAAAGGTGAAGTAAAATCCCAGTTTCCCTTTTGCTAGACCCATTTATACAGTTAGGACTATTTATTTTAAGATCCAGGACTTTTAGTCATTCATTGTTCGAATTACTTTTGTTCTTAGAGACAAAAAGACCCAACGAAAGAAAATCGATAAGGGACGTGTAGAGACACTTTTACGATGAGTCAGGAAACTGACCTTTATGATATACAGAGGACAGAAAGGAGAGAACTGCTGTAGAAGTACACGGGAAAAGGTTTCCCTTTTGGAAAAAAAAAAAAAGAAAGAAAAATTAGTAGAGTCAGATCACCCTACCTCTCGTTTTGGCCCCTTCATGCCCTCACCGTGACTTTATGTGTCTGGAGTTTCACACACTCAAGTTTACTTTCCTCAAAACTCCGACTTACTCAAACCTCTCAACTCTTCCAAGGATCTGTTCCAAACCAACTATACCTTTGTTTTTTCGTTTCTCGTCTATCTTGTCCTCGCTTAGAACCTGTTAAAAGTCTCTGTTTATATATCCGAACCAAAATTTGGTATTCCAGTTTATCAGGGAGACAGAGTGTAACCCGGTATACGAATTAGGTGGTTCTGATTCCGGTCTCGTTACTCTTAATTGGAGTTCCAGTCTTCTTAGCTAATACTGACAGTGTTTTATCGACACACTGGAACTCGGTTAGTCTAGTGACAAGACCCGAAGTGGGGTTTTGTTTCCTTCGTTTTTATTTTCGTATTTCGGATATACTTCGGAAAGTTCAAGAAAGGTCGTAACACCTAGGTATTTTACGACGAATTGTCTTCGAAACGGACCTTGTTTTAATTTAGGTTTTCTTTTTATCGAAAAATTTTTAGTATAGACTTGTAACTTAAACAGTAAACGAAATACTGAACGCACTCCGAACAAATTTTGTTGAGCTGTTCCAATTAATGGTCACGTCTCATGCCGCTGGCACCGCCATCGTGCTACAAAACAATCCGAACACACTGTTGTAACGTTTCAGCTAGTCGACGTACTAACAAACACTGAACCGTAGGGGAATCAAATTTTACCGGTGTCAGGATTTGTACACAGGGGGTTGGAGGTGGAGATACCTATTTCACGTACGGTAATTTTTTTAATTGTTGTTTTTTTTTCGTGAAAAGTTATTAAATAACTTGAGAAATCTTCCACATGTCTCCCACCTTTGTGTCTCCTGTTCAGAAGTCCACCGAGACTACGGTGTATTTGTCTTCGACATTTACGAAAGAGTCTTCTGTACTGTAATAAGTCTGTGACCGTCTTTCGAACAGGGTTTGATCCTCTCCAAGAACTGAACCAACTCCCTAGAACGACTCTTCATAGTTAATCAACAAATTTATGAAGTTTGTTCAGGAACGGAACAGTATTTTAGTTCAAGAATTTTTACTGACAGTTGAGTGAAAAACTTATTGGGTGTTTATCGTGGAATTATAAGTTCCTCCCTACTGAGGGTCAGGGTCCGTCGGCTCGAAACATATGTATGTCAGTCAAAAGCGAATGTCTTCCTTTGTACAGTGGTGTGAAGTGGTCTGACTCTTTTGTCTCCGTGGATGGACGTCATTTTACGATAAAGGACCCCTTCTAAGGTGAAAGAGAGGAGACCCCTCTTATTTTGGGAGACAGTCAACTTCCTCATAACTTGTTTACGACATTTTTCGCTCACGGTCAAAAAGACTCTGACAATTGTTACCACTTCTACAAATAAAAATAACTTCAATAAATAAGAGTAAATATACTGGGACTTATTTTATACGATCATATCTTCTACCGTGAACACAGTCCGGTTTGGATGATTAAGTACATAAAACGGTATGCCACTACACCCTATAAATTAGGTCGTCTTATAAATCTAAAATAGAAAAACGTTGTACTTTACTGTCGTTAACTTTCGGAATACTAAACGTATTCCTCAGATTAGAAACGCCGGAAAGTTCTTTTATAAGATCAACTTTTTTACTGTACCGACCAGTTAAAGGTAACCTTCGGTAAACGAGAACCCCGGAATACTTCCAGTGACACCAGATCTGGTCTCCCTCTATGAAAGTAAAAAGGACTTTTCGATGGATCAATTCACCCTAGTTTTGACAAGAGTAAACTCGTTGACGTCTCTACGACAAAACGTACACGACACACGGGAGAGGATAACACAATTCTAAACCGATTATTACACTGCATCCTCTACGTCCAAACTAGGGACCCAGTCCTTCTAGGGGACCTCCTCCTTTACTGTTGGGTGAGCACATAAGAACGGACCCGTTAGAGTACCTGTCTCCTCGGACCACCCGACGGATATCAAGTACCCCACCGTCTCACCCTGTGCCGACTCGCCGACTCGTGCGTCATTGGACTGTGGAATACGGTCGACAACTGATATTCCCTTTAAACTATTTTACGACTTCTCGTCCTCCTTCCTCCATGGATCGGTCGTCGTAGTTACTTTCGTCCCGCAGAAAGAAGACGCTGCCGAAGCCGGAAACGACCTATGCGAAGAGTGCAGAGACGAGGTTGCAAGAAGAGAGTATAGTTTAAACATATAATTGACGGTCCTTCTTTTCTTCCTTTAGTTTCACTTTGACATTAAGACTTGGTTTGACGTCTCTTAAAAGAAAAAGAGTTGTCTTCTCTACCTTTCCTTAACCGTGGCCGTGAATCCTTTAATGGGTGTGAACAAACTTACTTTACAAAAGGTGGAAATCTTGGTACCAAGTTGACGAATGTTAGATTTAGAAAGGTTTACACCGAGACGGTCGTAGGAGTTTACTTTTTCTTTTAACTGTAGTAGTAAACTTATCATATGTACTAGTAAGGGACAATTCCTGAGGTAGGAAACTACGAGGTTGCGAATTGTTATGAGAGACACCCCATTGTCCGGTGGACGACTAGTGGGGGGGGAGGTAAAAAACAGACCATAATTACTAACTTATAGAAACAACTCATTCACTTCTGAATTCACTTGTTTCTTTACTTTTTATCTGTTCAAGACGATGGGTCTTGTATCTCTGTTCTCTTCACTGGGAAACACTCGTGATCACAAACTCTGAGTTACCTGCACTTAAAGTCGTCGAGGACCTCTATCACTCCCTGTCTCCTCGGACAGCGCGACGTCAGGCACCCCAGTGCTTCTCAGTCTGTCCTAAATCGTTGACTTGGTCTCGTTGTTGTCTCGCTCCCATGGGGGAGACGCCGGTGTCTTTCGACCGGCGAGACCCCGTGCGGATCTCCGAAGGAATGTCAACGAGAGACCCACCCGAGTCGTACCCCTGTCCGGTACCCGTCTTACGGTTTCCTTCTCGGAAGATCCCGACCCCTCAGAGAGGAGGGTCGAGGGCGGGTCGTCCGAATAGAGTTCAGTCGACAGGCGGACCTAGGTCGGGAGAGCGTCGAGGGCGTCTCCCCGGTCACACGAGCCGGTGGGGCGGCACAGACGAGCGACGGGGGAGAGACGACAGGAGTCCAGACCCCGACCACGGGACTCCAGCGACGGAGGACCCAGGACCGTCGAGGGGATGTGCGAAATGTTTGAGAGGGGTTTCCCAGGAGTAGCCTCGCACGTTGGACAAAGGACGACCTGTCATGGGACTCGGCGTGCCGTTGAGCAGTGCAATCCCTCACTCACTTGGGTACAAAACGAGATAGTATGCAAAACACGTACAACGACACCCCCACTGAAACAATGGAGGTTTAAAGGATCTTCATAAAGAGCGTTTGCCTGTTTCACGGTGACTTACCCTACTATGAGTTCATAATTCAAGTACTCAATGTTTCGTTGTGTAATATCATGTGATATGATGTAATAGTATGGGATGTGATGTAATAGTATGTGATGGCATCAACACACACACCCAATCAACGAGTACAGGTTGAGAGACGTCGGGGTACCTGACATGGGGGGTCCGAGGAGACAGTCAGCCTAAGAGGTCCGTTGTCATGACCTCACCCAACGGTACAGAGGAGGTCCTCTAGAAGGGGTGCGTCCCCAACTTGGGTCCAGAGGACGTGACGTCCGTCTAAGACATGACAGATTCGGTGGTCCTTCGGGTAAATATAATTAATAACCCAACCGGTCTTCTAGAATGTCATTTTGGACTCACTTGTAAAACCGGATGGGTTAAATAATTAATAAACTGATATAACATAATGTAATGTAATGTGATGTGATGTAAGTCAAGTCAGTCAAGTCAAGTCAGTGAGTCAGCACAGACTGAGAAACGTTGGGGTACCTGACGTCGTGCGGTCCGGAGGGACAGGTAATGGTTCAGGGCCTCAAGTGAGTCTGAGTGCAGGTAGCTCAGGCACTACGGTAGGTCGGTAGAGTAGGAGACAGCAGGGGAAGAGGAGGACGGGGGTTAGGGAGGGTCGTAGTCTCAGAAGAGGTTACTCAGTCGAGAAACGTACTCCACCGGTTTCATGACCTCAAAGTCGAAATCGGAGTAAGAAAGGTTACTTGTGGGTCCCGACTAAAGGAAATCTTACCTGACCAACCTAGAGGAACGTCAGGTTCCCTGAGAGTTCTCAGAAGAGGTTGTGGCGTCAAGTTTTCGTAGTCAAGAAACTACGAGTCGAAAGAAATATCAGGTTGAGAGTGTAGGTATGTACTGGTGACCTTTTTGGTATTGGAACTGGTCTGTCTGTAAACAACCGTTCCATTATAGAGACGAAAAGTTATACGATAGATCCACCCAGTATTGAAAGGAAGGTTCCTCATTCGGAGAAAATTAAAGTACCGACGTCAGTGGTAGACGTCACTAAAAACTCGGGGGGTTTTACTTCAGACTGTGACAAAGGTGTAGATAGACGGTACTTCACTACCCTGGTCTACGGCACTAAAATCAAAAGACTTACAACTCGAACTTCGGTTGAAAAAGTGAGAGGAGAAAGTGAAAATAGTTCTCCGAAAAATTAAGAAGAAGTGAAAGACGGTAGTCCCACCACAGTAGACGTATAGGTTCCGATAACTATAAAGAGGGCCGTTAGAACTAAGGTCGAATACGAAAAAGGTCGGGTCGCAAAGAGTACTACATGAGACGTATCTTCAATTTATTCGTCCCACTGTCATATGTCGGAACTGCCTGAGGAAAAGGATAAACCTCGGTCAGACAACAGGGTACAGATCAAGATTGTGATGTAATGTATCATAATATGGTTAGAAAACAATTTTGATATCTTGTGTACATTTGTAAAGACTCTTTCATCTAATAAACTCTGAAAGTAAAAGAAGGAACGAAAAAAGGACGTGCGAAGTTTGAAAGATGTTATTTATACACGACAAAAACAGTTGTTTATAAATTTTTGATAATTGGTGAACCCGTCTTAGGGTTTGTATATAACGAAAGATGCGGTCTCGACTAACTCGGAATAAATCCCACGACAAACGTGTACATGGGAACACGAGAAAGAGAGCCATCTCGAGACGTTTCTGTTTAAAGACCGACCCTCCTATACGCTCCCGGTGTACTCGGGACCACCGACGATAGTAAGGGTCTACTCTGGGACTTGACAAGACGTGGCAAAAGGAGTCGGGTGGAGGGGAGATCGAGAAACGGGAAGAAGGTCGGGAGAGACGTGGAAACCAGGGGTCCTGCTAGGAGTGAGAGGGAGAAAGAGAGGACTGGACGGAGGTCGGTACGGACCCGGGTCCACCGAGGAACCTAGCCAGAGGACCAGGAGATGGAGCCCAGAACGAGGGCCCGGGGGTCAATGTGGACAGAGAAGACGTGACACGAAGAGACTCCGAGAAGTACCAGTGACGGGACTCCAGTCCGGTCCGAGGTAGGGGAGACACAGGTGTGGAGTAGTAGTTCCCGGTGGGAGGTGGTTTGGACATAGGAGAAGGACCCCTCCCGAACGCACCAGATTGAGTATGGTACATGGAACCTACTCTATGTTTCAGGACTGAAATAGAACCCACTCTTCGGAGGGACACCCCACACAGACACTATCCACCTAAGATACTCTTTAACACGGACTCGTTTTGGTATACGCCAAAATAACAAATTGATACGATGCAAGGCTCATGTACTTTGACTGCACATTTGTATTGAATGTACTTACGAAGTACTGTTATTTGGAGTCTGGGCGTTGCCCTCAAAGTGCCTCAAGACACGGAAAACGTATACACTGTGTTGGTAAATGTCTAGGTTTGGACCCTAGTAACAGTTTCTCCGTCTGGTAAGGTGTACTTCTTTTCAAAGTCGTTTACTCCGCCTTTTTAGGGTGCCAAGTTCGTTAGTTCCTATGTCTCCCCGAAGACTTGTTTTGTTCCCCGCACAGGAAGTAGATTCTTTATACCCTTCCAGGAATGGCTTCAAATAATTTAGAACATGATTTCCCCTTCTCAAGTGGTTTGAGATCTGTTGGAGGAAAACGTCGATCATAATTATTGACTCGTACATGTGTTTGCACGTGATAAACCTCTTTGTTTTCCTTTGAGACCTTTAATTGTAAGAAATGGGACACTTCCTGAGAGAGCGTACGTCATAAAGACACCGTCCAAGACCGCCACGGGACCAACGTCCGGGAGTCCGGGAGTGTGAGGGTGGACACGTGACGCCGGACTGAGGATTGTCGGATGTTGACGTGGAAACGGTCACTGAGAGACCCACCCTTAGTGGGCGAAGTGGGATCACCACACATTGCATGGGAGACTCCGGAAGGGATTGTCCACTGATTATTGCTACCCCTATGGTCCTAGGATTGAGGGAACAGGGAACCGACTATGAGATGTGGTATAGGGTAGATCAGGGACCCCAGTGCGGAGCAGTGAGCGATATCAGTGGCGAAATGATTACGCGGAGACGATCCACAGAAAGGAAGGGACACAGTGGACTGGGGGCCGTGCGGGACATGGGTGTGGACAGTATACTTCGTTTGGTACAAAGGCTACAAAGGGTCCCCTTCGTCTCGTACCGGTCGTTCCCAGGACGCCAATATCGGGTCGAAACTTCCTAGCACCGCTTATGGACGGGACGAGGGGAAGTCAGCACAGACTGAGACACGCTGGGGTACCTGGTATCGGGCGGTCCGGGGAGACAGGTACCCTAAGAGGTCCGTTCTTACGACCCCACCCAACGGTACGGGAGGAGGTCCCGTAGAAGGGTCGGGTTCCTAGTTTGGGTACGAAGAATACAGAAGACGTGACCGTCCACCCAAGAAACGGTACAAGAAGGCACACCTATAAACGGTCACATCTGTCCTTCCCCGACGACTTTGACGTAAAAAGTACAGAGAGATTCCAAGACAACATTACTTGATCAGGAAGACCAATCACCCGTGGATACTCCTCGATACCTATGATTTAAATCTATAGTTTGGAACTGAAAAATACACTTCAAACCTTCGACCAGTGTAAGTCTTACCGTACAGGGGTTGAAATAAAGGTACTATCTTTCTGTCACCCGTCCTGACAGTTTGTTGTCCGCAAGAACCAATGTGTCAGGTCGGATGGTGCATCTTTATTTTCGTTCGTTAAATAATTTGCAAGGGAGCTGGTTGTCACCGAATTCTCTTCTTTTTGTAGGTCACTCTCCCCTTTTTTTAAAGTACTTTAAGGTTTCAATAATTTTCAGATTTTCGAACTTTGGGAGGTTAAGACAAGACGAAAAGGAGAGGACCAATCGCCGTTATGGAGTCGTGTGTAAAGCGAAACCTGGTTCACACCACGAACACATTTGAGAGACATTACTCACCGCTGAGCATCGAGACGTATTTGTGTAACGTGGCACAAATATTTGAAAGGAAAGATAAATATAAACTTTTACAATCCACCGCTCGGTAGCATGTACTGGGAGGAACAGAAGAGAGAGGATAAACAAGAAAAAAGTCTTCGTCACATGTACTCCCACTGACCACTGCGGAAGAAGTGACTTTGATCACAAGCCACACGCACACACACTCACTAGCCTACCCTACTCTCAATATCTCCTTCGTTCCACCTCATTTAAACTCTCTCTTACCCTTTCTCTTACCACTATGAATCTTTTGGTTACAAAACTCTACATTTGAAATTGTGCTTTCCTGAAATCGAATTTATTTGACTCCTATTACGTTTCATATCTTTTTACACTTGACTTTAAAATTACGAGTAACTCACAAACCTTGCCACCATGGAGCATGTCACTGATCATAGGTGGTTACCGATTTAAATTTAATCAAGTTTACTTAGGTTTAATTTTTAAGTCAATCAGTAATCTGCCCAGTGTAAGTTTTGGAAGTCGTCTGCACACTTCGATCACCTGTCTGGATCATTCCTCTGTCTTATAAAGGTAGTGACGTCTTTCGAGTCAACCCATCAGAACCAGGTCTTTCACTTCAGAAAGCCGTAGCATGTGTCGTCTGCATTGACGCACGATAGTAGACTACTTCGTATACCTTTAAGACGGTAGGAGGTGGGGTAAAGGAGAAAGAAGGTCTCTGAACTTTATCCTTCTTTTTTTGGGTGTCTAGATGTTTTTTCTCTCTTTTCTGTTTCTCCTGGCAACATTTTTATTCTGCGAAACTTCTTAGACTTCGTCTACAATACGACCCTCGATCATACATGATACCCTGGTGGACACGGGTGAATTAAGACAGGTTCTAGTAAAGGAGGTGTCAATGGTACTTCTTTGTGCCTCTAAGTTCCTAAATTCTTATAAACTACCCCTCAGTCCCTTCTGTTTTCGTTCTCACTCCACATGTATCGCTATTGTCAGGTAAGGGTCACCCGTAAGGACCGAGGGACGGGTTTCGAACTGACCGACCGTCCCGGTGGTGCGTTTCGGTAAGGTATGCAGGTGTAAAACGTATTCTGTAATGTCGAATCGATGACGACCATGTATATATGTATATGAACATCTTCACTTTAAACACACACTTCTATCAGTTCCTGGTAAGAAAATAGGGTGGTCGTTGGACAAACCGATGGGTACAAAGTATCATAAAGTCACTAAGACTCGAACCGAGTCTACCATACAAAATTGGGAAAGGAACGTCACTGAACGAGTAAAAGACCGTGTTGAGAATTGAACTGATAAGAGTCACTTCCTTCAACCGGTCATAATTGAGTGACTAAGATTAATAACTTCCACAAGATAACGACCTGGGTATCGTTGCCTCACTTAATAGACTCCTCATTATACTTGAAAGAGAAGTTTTTGTTTAACGGACCTTTTTCTATGTAAGGAGTCTTCTACGGTAGTAAAAAGAAGACCTTTTCAATGACCAAGGGTAATTGCCTACATTTAGTCTTTTAGATTGACGTGACCTTCTTTCTGGTAAGACCTCAACTACACCTGTTGGGTCATATAATGGCGAGATCACTGTCACCCTAGAAATATCTTTAACTTATCCTTCATAATCGGTTGACTTTTTTGTGGGGGACACTTTCGAGTTTATCTCTCATTCACGACAGGGTCTGGATACTAAACGACCGTAGAAGCTAACAAGAGAACCGAACCGTATTAAGAAGAGAGAAACATCTTCTCCCGAGCAAAAAGTGTAAAAGAGTCGGTCACAAAAGGGAAGACTCGGTATCTCTCTTTGAACTCTTGTAGCCGACGCAAAAGACGGCTAAGAGGTGTACACGCTGAGAGTCCCTTCCTTCTGTTTGCGAAACTTACCTTTGACGTCCTACTTGAAATCCTACGCTCGACGTCTAAAGAGTCAGGTAAGTCGACAAGTAGACGAATAAGCAAGTTTTTTAGACACACTCCACGACACGATACTTGACCTCTAGGTTCGTCTTTCCATGTGTTTAGGGGAGAGAACTTCTGACGTAAGATCATTTTGTATTATTGGTTCCTCTAATCGAAGGATGACGAGAACGTTGTTTAATGGTGTTGACACTACCGAATTTAGACATGTGCGAATAATAGACTTGCTAAGACGTCCCGTCTTCAGACTGTCCCCAGAACGCCGTGACTTTCAGGGAGAGACCCGGGAGATCCCCTCTCGAGAGAAGAAGTGGAAAGGGCCGAGGATGTCCGGAGAGGGAGACAGTAGTCTCGGAGTCCCCGTCTCGGGTCCGGAACGGTGCAGTGTGGCGAAGCCAGGAAGAGGTAGTGGTGTCGAGACGAACTGGTGTCCCCGTTCCTCCCCAGGAAGGGAAAACTCCCAAGCGTATCGGTCTGACCCGGGCGGCCCTGCGAGACGGGTAAAGTTTCCAGTCATTAGTGTAGACGTTGTAGGGAAAACCAACACGTTCCATAAATAGGTGGCCGAGATTCCTAAGCCCGTTTCTGTAGAGGACCTTCGGTAACAAGACGGGTGGTATAGTACACGTGGTTGCTTTAATTTTGTTAACAATGTTACTCCGTAGCGGTGTGTGAGTAGTCTGACCGGTAATAGTTTTGTAGATGTTTATTATTTGCGACCCATCCTACACCTCTCTTTCCCTGGGACAATCACCCTTACATTTAACAATGTCGGTGATACCTCTTGTCGTATCTCTAAGGAAATTTTTATTTTTGTCTTGATGGTATACCGGGACGTTAGGGTGAGGACCCGTATATTGACCTGTTTTGGTGTTATTGGAGGTTAATTTTATTTAAATGTAAAATTTTTTTCTATGCACGAGAGGTTACAAGTAACGTCGTGGTAGATGTTATTGACACTGTACCTTCGTTGGATTTACAGGTAGTTTTCGACTCACCTATTTCTTCCAGACCCTTTCGACCAGTTGGTGGACATTTTCTTACTTTGATCTTGTGAAAGATTGTGGTAAGTGTTTTTAGTTGATTTTTACCTAATTTCTAGATTTGTATTCTGGTCTTTGATATTTTGAGGACTCCTCTTGTATCCGTTTTGTGAGAGACTGTATGTAGTGTCGTCTTAGGAGATACTGGGTGGAGGTTCTTATGACCTTTATTTTCGTTTTTATTTGTTTACCCTGGATTAATTTTAATTTTCGAAGACGTGTTGTTTCCTTTGATAATCGTTCCACTTTTCTGTCGGAAGACTTACCCTCTTGTATCATCGTTTACTTCGTTGACTGTTTGTTGATTAGAGTTTTTATATGTTCGTTGAGGACATCGAGTTAAGGTCTTTTTATTTACTGGGTTAGTTTTTTACCCGGTTTCTTGATTTGTCTGTAAAGAGGTTTCTTCTGTATGTCTACCGATTGTTTGTGTACTTTTCTACGAGTTGTAGTGAGTAATAGTCTCTTTACGTTTAGTTTTGGCGTTACTCCATGGTAAAGTACGGTCAGTCTTACCGACACTAGGTTTTCAGATATTCGTTATTTACGACCTCTCCCACACCTCTTTTCCCTTGGGAGGATGTGACAACCACCCTTACGTTTGATCATGTCGGTGATACCTCTTGTCACACCTTTAAGGAATTTTTTGACCTTTATCTTGAGTGAATACTGGGTCGTTTAGCGTGACGACCCGTATATGTGACTCCTTTGGTCTTAACTTTCTCTGTGTACATGGGGTTACAAGTAGTGTCGTGACAAATATTATCGGTCCTGTACCTTCGTTGGATCTACAGGTAGTCGTCTGCTTACCTATTCTTTCGACACCATGTATATGTGTTACCTCATAATAAGTCGGTAATTTTTCTTATGTAAACTTAGTGAAGATTACTCCACCTACTTTGACCTCGGATAATATGTCTCACTTCATTCGGTCTTTCTTTTTGTGGTTATGTCATATAATCGTGTATATATACCTTAAATCTTTCTACCATTACTATTGGGACATACGCTCTGTCGTTCTCTGTGTCTACATATTTGTCTGAAAACCTGAGACACCCTCTCCTCTCCCACCCTACTAAACACTCTTACCGTAACTTTGTACATATTATAGTATACACTTTGTTTAGTGGTCAGGTCCAAACTACGTACTATATCCTACGAGTCCCGACCACGTGACCCTACTGGGTCTCCCTATCATACCCCTTCCTCCACCCTCCCCCCAAGTCCTACCCCTTGTGCACATGTGGACACCACCTAAGTACAACTACATACCGTTTTGGTTATGTTATAATATTTCATTAATCTGAGGTTAATTTTATTTAAATTTAATTTTTTTTCTTCCAGACCACATATATATATACACACACATCTATATGTGTGTGTTACCTTATGATGAGTCGGTACTTTTTCTTACTTTATCACGGTAAACGTCGGTGTACCTATAAGGGTCTCTAATAATATGATTCACTTCATTCGGTCTGTCCCTTTCTGTTTGTGGTCTACTGTAATGGAGATACCCCTTAGATTTTTTTCTATGTCTATCGAGTATATGTTTTGTCTTTATCTGAACTTCTGTATCTTTTGGGTGAATACCAATGGTGTCCCCTTCATACCCCTGTCTTTATCTAATCCTCAATCCCTAATTACATGTGTACGATGAGATATATTTTATCTATCGGTTGTTCCTACGCGATATATCGTGTCCCTTGACGTAAGTTATAAAGTATTATTGAGTATTTCCTTTTAGACTTTTTCTTATATACAAACTTTATACAAAGTTATAATAAGTCTAAACTTATAAACTCTATAAGTTATAAGTATTATTTGACACTACCTTTTCTTAAACTTTTTCTTATATATATACATATACAAACTTAGTAAAACAACATATGGACTTTGATTGTGTTGTAACATTTAGTTAATACGAAAATTCTTTTTAGTGTTTTTCTCACAGAAACTACTTCTTCCTTTTTAATGACGATAAATTTTTTTATTAACGTACAGTACCACTCACAAAGTTTTCCTTGTCTCTCCCACTATGTTCTCTCTTATTCTCATCCCGTGATTGAAATCGCACCAATCCTCTCCGTAAAGACTCTTCCACCATAGATTCCACTCGTGACTCCCGGAAGGGTCGTCAGAGGTACCATTTCTTGGCGGACGGTCACGTCCTCTACACCGAACCTAGAGACCCAGTTCTAAGGGACCTCCTCTTTTACTGTCAAGTAAGGTCATAATAACGGACCTTTTTAGGGTACGTGTCTCCTCAGACCGTTGATGTCAGGTACCCCAACGTTTCTCAACCTGCGTCGACTCGGTGACTCCGGTATTCGTGTGATTCCCCACTTTCCTTCGAGGGAGTAAGTCAGTCACCTCGACCCGACCCGCACTCTAGACCGTCTGGGATAGGAGGGGTCGTCGTTACCCATGCACTGTAACGAGCCCGGGGACCTCGAGAAAGGATTCTGAACGTTCGAAGCAAAAGGTCCCTTTCACAAAATAAGAAGAGACACCACCTAGAACATTCATACTTTAGAATCGTATCAGTAGTCACGAGAAGCGGAACGTCTCTTGTAACGATATTTTTCCTTTCGACCGTGCATCTCAATTTGTCTGTGTCTTCTACCGTTTTTCGGAAAAGGAGCTTCATTTTGAGGACTGCCATAATAAATCCTAAGAAAACCACAATTTACAATCTTTGGCTTTTGGATGGAATTCGTTTCTTCACTTTATATTGAGACCGACGTACCACCTTCGGACCAGAGAGTCCGACCGACCTGAAGGACACCAGAGTACTTAGAGACCACGTAAAGTGAGAAAACAAGTGTTTGGTGTCCAAAGATAGAAGTCGTTGGTTTCATTAGGATTCATCACGTTGTCGTTCATTAAGATGAAACTCTTTGATGTCGGGTGGGTCTCGAGAGGTACTTCAGACTATTTGTGAAATTTTGACCCTACTTTACAATAATGACCGAAAATAAAAAATAAGGTTTTGGTGTCTATGGAGAAGTATAGTGAAATATTCTCGACCGAAACGAATAAACAGACTAACAAACACTAGTCTTACGTAAACACTAGAGGTGTTCGATCGGTAAAAGAGAGACGAAAAATTTTGTAACACTCTATATCGTATGTATATTTCACATTGTACACTTTATATATCGTGTCGAATTTCCTAGCATTTTCCATTGTCACTTCTCTGCTGAACGTTACCGGTTCGGATCTTTGCACTTGTTGGAGACACGAAACTTGGAGGAGAACGGCGACATACGTACGTAGAGGGAAGGATAGGAGGTTTTCATTGGTGCTAGGACTCAAAAGACGATTGACCCGAAGATAAAAAGAAATCTTATAATAACGCATGTACATACGGAAGGGTTCGCTACCAAAAATTAAACGGTTTAAATTGTAAACACATTTATCTGAGACATTTTATGTAAGTAGATGATGAACGAAAACAACGAGTCGTGACTTAAAACTCTGAGTAAGTCTGACTATACATAATCCTCAAGCAAGTGGAGGTGATGATATATGATTTGGTACGATACTGATACATTGTTAAATGAATTGTGTCAAGATGACTTTTACCTGTCAACCTACCAAAGATTACGAACGATAATATTTTGTGCAGTGGACCCCGTGTACTCATTCAAAGAGACGACATATGTGGATCCCCACGTTCTTGACTCTGTATCTTTTTCTCGTAGAAGTCGAAATCCTCATTAAGGTTCATCCAGAGGTCTTGTCGACGTCGCAAAATATTGGGTTCGTCACCACATATCGTATGTCGTGACGAAGTGCGACGTCGAGTTTACACATAACACTCTGAAATAATAATAATAATCGGAATGATAATAATTATTGAACAACCAACACTTTACCATAGAGTGACTCTAAAATTTAACCTAAAAGAATTCCTATGACTAGTGAAAAACGTCCACATACCCTTTTCGTAGTAGAAAGAAGACATTTTCGTACAAACATACTTTTACATATAAAACTTTATCTTAATAGTCGAATAACCACAACGTCATAAAGTGACTCAAACACTCAACGGAAATTTATAAGATAAAAAAAAATTTATTTAAGAATTAAAATTACATCATCTTGAATAACGGACCCCAAACATAAGAAGACAAGTTAAGAGATATAGAGGGAAGTGGTTACGATGGACAAAACTAAGGATCGTCACCTCATTTTTCAGAACTATAGACCATCCTGATCATATAAGTCGTCATATAACTAATAAGAACCGGTAAACGGTAGGAACATTTGAAATCTTAATGAATGGTTCAAGGTGTTTTTAGAGGAACCTTAAGGTTGACTTTGAGATGAAATAGATCTCTAATTAAACCCCTCTTAATAGTAAAATTTTTATAACAGAGGAATAGACACTTATACCAACCATAAAGGTAAATAAACTACAGATACAACCGAAAGTTTAAATTTTTAAAACAAGTGTATTTCCGGAAAATAACACACAAACTAGAAAGATTTATCTAATATAAAAGTGACCATAAAATTTAACATAAGGAAAATTTAATATAAAAGACAAACGTTAACCACATATTTACTGTTAACCAAGAACAATTAAAATACAAACTGTTGGAACGAATTATAAAAAATTTTAGATAATAAACTTCTTGAGAACACGAAAAATATAAATGTGAAAATCGTACGTTAGTATTCCTTTTTTATTCATTTCCAATCTTCCTTGTCTCATAAAAAGTAAAAGGAGTTTACCGACAACAGAATGGTGGATACTATATCTATTAGAAAGGAAAAATTTTTTTACATAAATAAATAAACCGACATGGACCAGAATCAACGTCACACACCCTATAATCAGGGGTTGGTCCCGATCTTGGGTCGGCGGACGCGACCCTCACACCTCAGAATCAGGGACCTGGTGGTCCCTTCGGGGTCCAAACAAAGAACTAAACTTTAGAAATAAGAAACATAAATTCTTTTAACACCTGTGAGGTAGTTTTTTAGGATATTTATCTGAAAAGGACTATCGTTTTCTTTTACGAAATTGTAAAATGACACCTCACCAACAAACAACATCCAAGTACTATCCATTGACAATAGTCTACTTTCTCTCAGGAGAAAGGACTCTTCGGAAATTTTTAATCGAAGGGGACACCGAGTCTACCATTTCTTAGACGGACATTACGTCCTCTGAGTCCAAACTAGGGACCCAACCCTTCTAGGGGACTTTTCCCTCTTCCGATGGGTGAGGTCATAAGGTACCTGTCTCCTCGGACCCCCCGACGTCAGGTACCCCAACGTACCAACTTAAAATAATTTACGGAAAAAAAAAAGTTGTAGATACCACTAACATACTAAAAAAGACATAAGAAACTTACATCCTTCAATGCGATTATGTATAAGATAACAACGTGGTTGGAACGTAAGGACCTTATTTAGGTAATCAGTAGTCCTCAATAGGGAAATATGTTACGTTCTAAGTCAAAGTATTATAAAACAAATCTTAAAAATCATATACAAATACACACTTTACTGGATATATAAAAGAACCAAAAATTTAACAAAGAAAGAACTACGATAATCATTCAAGTATGATCAGAGTATGTCACTTCTCATAAAATGAGTCGATAACGGTGCCATTACTGAGGTAACAGAGTTACCAAACGTCGATGAAAAAGAGTGCAAGATACAATATAATATTAAGAACAACAGAAACCGCTCGAGTCGACCTGAGACGGAATACACGAAAAAGTAAGATTTTGGGTCCTATTTTTTCATTGAGTAAGTCGTGTACGAGAAAAGTCCTGACTTCTACCTGTGGTATTTTGCGTCCTCGGTCTGAATTTCCCCGTCGGTGGTGTAAAAGAGTAATAAGTGACCGACCAGCATACCTCTTCGAGTCTCAGTTACTCCAGTCTGGAATGTGAGACAGGGACCTCTTCGATCTGTTACTGTTTTACCCTAATTCCTTAACAATTATTTATTGTCGAATGGTATCAGTAGGGAAGAACTAGTGTTTTTGAAAGAAAGAAGACGTTCATTTTATGTGAATCAACGAGTACTTTTGTAGGTTTTTACAGTGAGTTTATACCGTAATTCTAGATCTAGAGGTGACCTAAGTTGGATAAAATGAAAACTCTAGGTTCGTGTGTTTTTCTATAGAATACACATTCTACAGGCAGGGAGTGGGACGTGGTAGAGGTTGTCACCTCGTCTCAAGTCAAGTCAATTCAAGTCAACGAGTCAGCACAGACTGAGAAACGTTGGGGTACTTGGCGTCGTGCGGTCTGGAGGGACAGGTAGTGGTTGAGGACCTCAAGTGAGTCTGAGTGCAGGTAGCTCAGGCACTACGGTAGGTGGTAGAGTAGGAGACAGCAGGGGAAAAGGAAGACGGGGGTTAGGGAGGGTCGTAGTCTTAGAAAAGGTCACTCAGTTGAGAAGTGTACTCCACCGGTTTCATAACTTCAAAGTCGAAGTTGTAGTCAGGAAGGTTACTTGTGAGTCCTGTCTGGAGGAAATCCTACCTGACCAACGTAGAGGAACGTCAGGTTCCCTGAGAGTTCTCAGAAGAGGTTGTGGTGTCAAGTTTTCGTAGTTAAGAAGACGCGAGTCGAAAGAAGTGTCAGGTTGAGAGTATAGGTATGTAGTGGTGACCTTTTTGGTATCGGAACTGATTCGCCTGGAGACAACCGTTTCATTGCAGAGACGAAAAGTTATACGATAGATCCACCCAGTATTTAAAAGAAGGTTTCTCATTCGTAGAAAATTAAAGTACCGACGTCAATGGTAGACGTCACTAAAACCTCAGGGGTTTTATTTCAGACTGTGACAAAGGGGTAGATAAAGGGTACTTCACTACCCTGGTCTACGGTACTAGAAGTAAAAGACTTACAACTCGAAATTCGGTTGAAAAAGTGAGAGGTGAAAGTGAAAGTAGTTCTCCGAAAAATCAAGGAGAAGTGAAAGACGGTATTCCCACTACAGTAGACGTATAGACTCCAATAACTATAAAGAGGGCCGTTAGAACTAAGGTCGTACACGAAGAAGGTCGGGTCACAAAGAGTACTACATTAGACGTATCTTCAATTTATTCGCCCCACTGTTATATGTCGGAACTGCATGAGGAAAAGGATAAACCTTGGTCAGACAACAAGGTACAGGTCTAGATTGACAACGAAGGACTGGACGTACGTCCAAAGAGTTCTCCGTCCAGTCCAGCAGACCATAAGGGTAGAGAAAGTCTAAAAGTCTCAAATAACACTAGGTGTCTCAGTTTCCGAAACCGTATCAGTTATTTCATCTTTATCCACAAAAAGACCTTGAGAGAACGAAAAAGTTACTAGGTCGTCTACAACTGTTAACCTAGAGACCAAGGAGACGGAAAAGATTTTCGTCGAACTTGTAGACCTTCAAGTGTTAAGTACATAACGACTTCGGACCGAACCTCTTAAAACTCGTAATGAAATGATCGCACACTCTACTCACGTTAATACGCCATCAAACTCGTAAGAAACCGTAACGGAAGGAATCCCTAACCTTACGTTTGACTGGAAAAGGTCAGGACACCGGTGACGACTTAAAAGGTAGTAACAACGATCACATTGTTAAACCTTTAAGGAGATCCTTTTACGCCACGTCGGGGGATGACACCTCCATCCTTCACAAAGAAAAACGGAGGAAGGAAAGAGAGAGAGAAAGGAAAGGTATAAAAACGGTCGGTCCGTAACTTGGGTCCGGGGTCCTCACTCGTACGTCTCAGGATCGGTGACCTGACAGTCCCTCGGGGTCCTTCGTAAAGACCTAATCTGAGGTCCGTACCGACGACCCCTCCTCAGAGTGTCATCACTGGAAGAGTGGAGGGACTGATAAGGAACCCAGTAGAAAGGACAAAGTATTGGAAGGTGTCAGCGTAGATATCTCCCGATGCTGCAGACGTCGAGTCCACATAACTTATCAGCGTCAGAGAACCATTGGGTACGACAACTGTAAAAACCTTTGTTTTAATAGAATTTATGAATTTTTTTTTTCGAAGGAAAGAGACACGTGTTACTACACTCTAGTGGCAAAAGAAACACTCTACGGTGAGAGTCTTAGTAGACCCCAGGAACTCGACTCGTCCTAAGAATGCCATCAGAGTCCGGGACCCGGTAAGACGGATTTACTTCGCACAAATGTCCCTCAGTAGAATTGGGTTAGTCTCCTAAATTACTTTTATACAATCGATTCTAAAAGAATAAACCAGAAAAGAGGATCAGATATAAAATTACCGGTGTTAGAATCGGGACACTGACACCCGTTTAAACTTATTCTAAATGGTAGACCTCTACTCATTATCGACATTAAAAATTGGGAAGTTGTAGATCTTAAAGGTCTGAGAGTAAAAGGTAGAATGGAGACGTTATTGAACTTTTCGTCTTTTATGGATTATTTGAATACTGAACCCGTCTTTTCAATATTCTGTTTCGTACAGAGGTCTTTCTTGAAAATCCAGTCAAAACTACAAAACACACAAACACACACACACACGCACGTTAAATAAGTTGAGTAAATTTAAAATGTGGATAAAAATATTTTAAAAGAAATATAAAAAGTAACTTTTATTAGAGGTGTCACCAATATTAGTAAAAAAAGACGATTGTTATCAATAATTACGAAAGAGAAGGAAAATGAATTAGTTAGAAAGATCTTCAGATAGATAAAATAAGTAGAAGGGTTTTATGGTTAAAACACAACAAAGAGAGATGATATAGAAACGGAAGGTAAAGTAAGTAAAAACCCAAATAACAACGTAAAAAGAAGGTAAATAAAAGAAGTTAATTAACAATAATATATATATATAGACGTCAACTTACGGAAAAGGAAAGTCGGAGAGAAGAAATGATTATGTACGTAAAGTCGGATTTTTAACACGAGATTAACGGTAAAATCGATGTTAAATGTAATTTATACGTCAAACTTTTAATAAATCTAAAAAAAAGATAAACAGTGACAGAAAGAGGAAATTAGATACTTAATGAATCTTCACGTAAATTTCCATGTTTATATATACGAAAATTTAAGAAAAAATAACCAAAATAAAGCACAGTGAGTCTCTTATAACTAAATAACTTAAAACAAATTGGAACTAAACATCGTTTCGTGTCTTAGAAAAAAAACGTACGTTCCTTGTTCCTCATTCGTAGGTATTTTTTTGTACACATTCTTACAAATATAGTCAAATGAGTACTACGAGTTTTACCTTTGTCGAGTATATAGGTCGTTATCTTTTTACCTATTTCTTAACTTATAATGAGTTCTTGTCAGTTAGTGGTTATTTTTCTCTTACTTATTGTATTTACTAAGAGTTTTTTTAATACAACGTTCTTCCGAATGTAAACTCGTGTATTCTTCATGTTTTTCATCCTAAGAAGAATATATTTAAGATTTTGACTTTCTTAATCAGATGTTACCTTTTTTCGTATTTTAAACCAACAAGACCTCACCTCAATCCCTCCCACTCCTAATTGTTTCTTTACTATTTTAAAAGTACTATTCCAAAACTTAATATTGATATTTTTAAATAATTCAATATGTGAAATCCAAACATGAAAATTTTATAGACTCTGTATTAAATGATAACCAAAACTTCCAGCTAAATTGATCCGTACGTTAAAACTCAATGGTCAACTTAATATGGGTCATCAAACTTCTGTAAAAAAAAATGACAGAAACCTGAGAATAACAATGACAACTCTTTAGTAGACAATAAAATAAGATTAATAACACGAAGGTGTCTGAGATAAACTTACGAAAATAATGGAAGAGAAATCGTAGTCACGAAACATGAAAGTTTCCTCTAATTAGATCAAAAGGAAAATAATTAAGAAAACTCTCAGAAAACCCTAAAGACTTAGACTGAGACCTTGGAAAGTAGACAAGATCTTTTACAAATCGGTAGAAAGGAACCTTCACGTGGTGTAGGATAAAAAGTATAATTGAGATCCATATATAGTGTTACAAGAGAATGGTATAAGGGGTGGTACACAGACATCGTAAGACCTGTCATAGAAAAATTGATGGGATGTCAACTAATTAAGATAAGAGTCAACATGAATTAGGTGACAAATTGACAAAGGGAAAAGGGACGGAAAGGTTAAAGTTAATACAACAAAAGTTGAAGTTCTTAAACAAACTAAAAAAATTTTGGTCGAACTAATAAAAAATCCTTGACAATAATAAAAAATATAAAAATAATGTAAAATTTATAAAGAAATTTATATATTTTTATTCGAATAAAATATACCACATTCTTCTGAGAACTCTCAGGGAACCTGACGTTCCTCTAGGTTGGTCAGGTAGGATTTCCTCTAGTCAGGACCCACAAGCAACCTTCCTGACTACAACTTCGACTTTGAGGTTATGAAACCGGTGGACTACGTTTCTCGACTGAGTAAACTTTTCTGGGACTACGACCCTTTCTAACTCCCGTCCTCCTCTTCCCCTGTTGTCTCCTACTCTACCAACCTACTGTAGTGACTGAGTTACCTGTACTCAAACCCACCTGAGTCCCTCAACCACTACCTGTCCCTCAAGACCTCACGACGTCAAGTACCCCAACGTTTCTCGACCTGTACTGACTGATTTGACTGACCATACCACATATACTATTAGGTTACTCATAATAGAAATCCACATACCAGCACGGTATAAACCAAAGATGAATTACACAAAAACAGAGGAGTATGCAGTTTATTGAAAATATATCGTTAAGTACAAACAATCTTGTACCTCTAAAAAACTGTGACACCACAATTTTATAAAAAGTTCCACATAAACACAAACGAATACGAACCTTGGACACCTGTAATGAATAGCCCCTGTCGACATTCTATTTAAAGGTCGAACTCCAAAGTCTTTACCGGAGTCGTACTTATTCATATCAGAACATCAACTGTTAAGAGTTTCGTTTGTAAAAAGAGAAAACTGAATCGTTTTTGACTTTGGATTCTGACCATTAATCGGAGGACGGAGGATGATACCCTGTCCAAAAAGGGTCGAGTCGTAAGTCTCCGCACCCGATATTCTCGACGAGAGACTACATTGGAGGGTCCGAAACAGACGGACGGTACACGGACCGGGGAATGCAAGTCCACACTCGACACTCTTTAACCGTGTATAGCGGTCCCTTGAATAACAAGGAGTGTACTTGTGAAGAGGGTCTTAAATGAATAAAAGACCTACTACAGGAAAGGGTTTGACATGAAACACCAAGTTGAAAATCAATACTCTCTTGAAAGATTGTACTCTCATAAACGACAGTAAACTTGCAGGTCACTAAAAACCATATAATGTATATGTAGTTTTATTATATAGGAGAAATAGGGAAAATTACTGAAACGTAAAGTAAATTATAATTATATCAGTACAACTAAAATTTTTAGTCAGAAATCTCAATCGGCCATAAATATAATAAGGGGAGTGGTATAAGTAAGAACGAAGAGAGAGGTGTGTACAAAATCAGTGAACATCTCTGTCATACTTAGAGGGTGGGTTTTAATCTAAGTTTACAGTTCCGACTACCGTGGTGTATGGTAGTTCTACTCTACTTTTCCAAATCAAACATTCTTCCGAAAGACTCCTCTCCCACCATCTGGGAGTCGAACCAGGTTTGTTCCGAACTCTTTCAGACCTCTCCTCTGACCAAGTCAAGAGTAGAAGTGATCCTCAACCCCGAACTCACTCCCAAGAACGTACACTGTCCCTGCACGTACCAAACTTAAAGACGGTCCTGGTTTCCAGGGGGCTCGAAAGACTAGTGGACAAGTCTACCCTCGTCTCCCCTTCCCTCTCCTCCAGCCAAACAGTCGTCGGTTTGTAGTCTCTGCCCCAGTCCGAGAAATGGTATCCTCCGGTACCGCCCTAGTGATACCTGAAAGTAAGGTCTAAGACCTATTAGAAGAAAAAGTACACATAGATTCGTCAAAAGTCATCTTCACACCAACCAAAGAAAGGAGTAATGGTAAAAGAATAAGAAAAAAGTTGAGTAAAAGGTAAAACGACGACGACGATTCAGCGAAGTCAGCACAGGCTGGGACACGCTGGGGTATCTGCCGTCGGGTGGTCCAAGGGGCCAGGGACCCTAAGAGGTCCGTTCTTGTGGCCTCACCCGACGGTAAAGGAAGAGTATACGTACTTTCACTTTTCACTTTCATTTCAACGAGTCAATACAGACTGAGAATCGCCGGGGTACCTGACGTCGGAAGGTCCGAGGAGGTAGGTACCATAAAAGGTCCGTTCTCATGACCTCACCCTACAGTAACGGAAGAGACAGGTAAAACGATCTTGTATAAAAAAAGACTCCACCAGACATGCACTATATTAATGATTTACGATCAAAAGGATCTATAGTCTGTATTCATATTTTGTTTAGGAGAGTATTAAAGTTAGGCTATAGGAGAAGATCCTAGACCAAAACGGCAACTCTTGAGACTGAGGTTAGACTAAAACTGAAAGTAAACATAGAAGATTTGAGGGGAGATCTTCGAAACGAGAACATAATATTCCAAAAGGAGAGACGAAAATCGATAAAGATTTGTCATAACGACGAATAAGACGAACCACAAATGACTAAAAAATTTTATACTTAGAAGTCAAGAAGTGCGTCAAGATTAGAGTGACGAGTGAGTAACCGGGACGGTAACTCAACTGACCGTCAACTAACCGGGACGGTCACTCATCTGACCGTCAACTAACCGGGACGGTTACTCAACTGGTCGTCAACTAACCGGGACGGTCACTCAACTGACCGTCAACTAACCGGGACGGTTAGTTAGACTTAACTTAGACGAGAAGTCAAGTATAGAACTCGTACATTAAAAGTATGATTACGATAACCAACAATCTTCACAACCAAAAAGTACGAAAATTACTGAAACTCTTAGAGACATTCCCATAAGGTGTACAAAGACATTTCCAGTAACTCTTAGAGACACTCCCATAATAAGGTGTACAAAGACATCTCCAGTAACTCTTAGAGACACTCCCATAATAAGGTGTATAAAGACATTTCCAGAAAATTTTAAAAACGAAGGCAATAATCGAAATAAAGGAGTTCTCAATCAAGAAGGTAAGTGAGTAGAGAAGACACTACAACCCAAAGGGATTCACAAACACTTAAAAACTAGCGGACGAGTATGAGTGCACACTTTTGTGGAGAAACGAAGACCCTTCAAAGGTCAGATCAGTATCCCCGTGTAAAAGATACCGAAAACTCATACCTAACCTACATGAACGTTTATCCGATGTTGGTAAGTATGCGTCTTCGAGGGAGACAGAGGACTAAAAGGTCGATAGGCTTCGTTACTCGACAGAGAAACCGGGTTTGTGGACGTGGCACACGAAATTGGTCCTCCGTTTATGGTTTGTGTAGACGACGACTCGAGTTCACTCCCAGTCTCTCTCTTCGGGTTTGAGGCACGACCGCGTACGTGTGAAATAGTAGACACATGACCACACGAACAGGATGCCGGGGAGGAAATGAAAATGGACGAAAAAGTCAACCAGTACATATAAGTAATTAAGAAGAGAAAGGAATAAAGATCCCAAGACCTAGATATGAGTGTAAAGGTTGTTAGAAATAACCTGGTGGAAAATTGGGAAATGTAGAACCCAAAGGTACATTCCAAAGTAAACTTTTGTTCACTTAAGCATTTACTTGGAAATTTTTAGAGAGATTTGTACCGGGACAGGGGTAATCCTTCAGGTAGGACGCCCGTAGGACGACTACAACACACGATGCGAAACATACAGTGACGTAAGAGTAGTCACTACTACCGTTGCGGTCGGTTCAGCTGTCAAAGACTCCGCATCAATAATTCTTCTTTTGAAAGTTAAGTGTGTTCTTCCCCTAAATTCATTTGTATACCGTCTTTCACTTCTCCTTGATTTTTCGGAGAACTACTTTCATTTTCTCCTCTCGTTTTTTCAACCGAATTTCGAGTTGTAAGTCTTTTGCTTCTAGTACCGTAGGCCAGGGTAGTGAAGTACCCTTTAACTACCCCTTTGTCACCTTTGTCACAGTCTGAAATAAAACCCCCCGAGGCTTTAGTGACGTCTACCACTGACGTCGGTACTTTAATTTTCTACGAATGAGGAACCTTCTTTTCAATACTGGTTGGATCTATCGTATAAGTTTTCGTCTCTGTAATGAAACGACTGATTCCAGGCAGATCAGTTCCGATACCAAAAAGGACACCAGTACATACCTACACTCTCAACCTGACACTTCTTCCGACTCGTGGTTTCTTAACTACGAAAACTTGACACCACAACCTCTTCTGAGAACTCTCAGGGAACCTGACGTTCCTCTAGGTTGGTCAGGTAAGACTTCCTTTAGTTGGGACCCTAAAGAAACCTTCCTTACTACGATTTCGACTTCGAGGTCATGAAACCGGTGGAGTACGCTTCTCAACTGAGTAACCTTTTTATGAGACTACGACCCTCCCTAACCCCCGTCCTCCTCCTCCCCTGTTGACTCCTACTCTACCGACCTACCGTAGTGACTGAGTTACCTGCACTCAGACTCACTTGAGGTCCTCAACCACTACCTGTCCCTCCGGACCACACGACGCTAAGTACCCCAGCGTTTCTCAGTCTGTGCTGACTCGCTGACTTGATTTGACTTGACTTGACTTACTATTCCTCAACTTAAAAACTCTTCTTAAAGAAGGGACTTTACTTTGACTACAATAAAACAATGTATAGAACTAGATCACAACAGTATGGACGTTCGAATCTCCACCAATCCCAGGACCCACTTGAATTTTTCTTACACTGACTCACTCATGTTAAAAGGTTAGAATACTCTTAAAATCATACTACGATGTGATCAACCCTAGTCCAAAACACCTATTAGTGTACACCATATTACGTTGGGGACCGTACCGACTCTGTGTCTGGAGGGACCCGTACCCTCTTGGATATGTCTCAAGTCAGACGTTGTAAGCCACGATGGGACCTTCGTTGTAACCTGTCCCTCCGCTAAAAGATAGTAAACTGACCCCACCCACCTTATTAAAATTAACGATTCTTTAACGTAAAAGTAACATTTCGTTAAGTTCAATATCGTCTAAGTATTACGTCGATAACATTTTTACTGTAAAGTCACTGTAAAGACACTCTTCTTGTACCACTAAAACTTTTACTGTACCACTCCCGTATCGTCAATGTGCTTGTTGTGCAAAAGTGTTAGGCACACGACTCTCGTATTTATTACTACTACCGTTATTATAATTATTGTTACCGTAAGGTACTCTCTTTTGGAAAATAGAGGTGTTAAGGTTTCAAGAAATTGAGTGTGGATAGGTTGTAACGTAAGGTGAATTTATTAACTAGAACTGTGAAAAACTACCTTACCTCGATTCCTTTGTTCACAAACGAGTTGAGACATCGTTTAATTACCGTTCGTATCTTAGTCTTGAGATAAAAGAAAATTTTTCAGAAACCCCTACTGAGTGGTCTTACTCATAGTACGTCCATACCCTTTACTATAACAAGGTTAAAATAATATCTACATAAAGGTAGTCAAAGAATCCACCCAACAACCACTCGTTAATCGTTGAAGAGAGAAGTACACGTATTTTCTACATCGTAATAAAATAAAGTCCTACTTGACTCAACGAGTAAAGTTTATACAAATATTTTGTGAGATTATTCAATGTGTCCATTCGACGAAAACAATCGGATTCCCGTATAATAAGGGTGTCACCCATACAGTAGTCGTAAAAGGAAAGTGTTACAGTAATAGTACAGTAATTATATCTGTAGAGGGTAGAAAAGAAGATGTATATAAAATTCTCTTTTTATCGAGGAAACGTTGATACAACAGTCACTAACCTTTATTCTCAACCTCACGACCGACAGTCGTGTGCACTGGGTACACCAGTCGTAAGACGGTACTCCCAATGGTTCCATTAGATAGTTTCTCCGATGTTCTGTCTCCTTTTTAAATGGGAAACTGGTTTTCGGAACTGGTGAACTAAACTACTAAACACATACAGACTTTGTCGAATGAGTTTAAATTCTTAAACCTCAGTCGTGAATTAATGTACAGTGACTGCCGAACATAAATTATCAACTATCGGACATAAATTAACTATGTCACATAAGTCCGACCCAAAATAACGTAATCAAGATTACGTTTTACACTCCGACTCCGAGAGAGAGTCCAATCTCCCCTCCACTCCGTACCAACATTGACAAACCTTCTACAAACGGATATGGGTCGGTAATAAAGCAATAGGCAATTCAGCCATGACCTTCACCTTCAACTTACAAGGAATAGTAATGCGAAAACCAAAAGACCTTCCCACCAATCCGAATCACTTTAGACCTTTTTTGTTTGTTTTTACAAAGAAACGAAAAATTTGTTTCGTGAATGAGAAATGCTTAGGTAAAAGAAAGGACCCGTTCCTTATATACTAAGGTTCGATTAAGGTAATGACTAAACAACGATGTTACTCGTGGTCTCTCGATTACTTAAGAAGACAAAGTTTCCGATACTAAATGTAGAACAAACCTAGTGAACCGGGGTACTACAGTTCGGAAGGTAGTCTCAAGATGCCAGACTGAAGAAGTAAAAGTGTCGAACGTCCGTCATAGAGGGTGTAAGACGGTTGCGTCCCGAGGGTACGGAGAAGAGTCGGAAGTGAGTCTACCGATTTACCGTTCCACATAGTTACGTACAATTTCTCTGGTACGTTTAAACGATGTTTTGTAACTGTAACATTGTAGACGTTTCCTCGGCAGTGGTATAGTTATTGTTATTCATTATGACGGTAAAGAGAGGGCACCAAAGTCGTTTTTTTTTTTCTGTGACAATACCCCGGTTATACTCTTTCTGAACTGATACAAAGTAAGACCCAAAACATTTTTCGGCAAACGTTTTCTTTCCGATTCTTTCATATAAGTTTATTAACGTTTTGGTTTCTTTTATATTCTTTCATATAATTTTATAAATTTCCATTTGTGGGTTATGTCACTACCCTGTTCTGGGTCCCATCCTGACGTCTTCGACAGACCTCGAACCTACTCTTTTTACTATTTTAATCGTAATACGTTTTTAAGGTGGATTAGAAATCCGAGAACTATGTCAATGACTTTAGTCACTACTATTCCCTACTACTACTGCTTCCTTTTCCAGTTCAGAGTAACCTTTGAAGGTCAGTCTCCCTTTGATCGTCAGTCTCCCTTTAGACATAGAAGTCCTGTTGACCTAGTCAGTCTGAGAAGTTTGTCACAGTCCTATTCGCAGTTGAACTTTTGACGTCGTACACTCTCTACGCTGAATTCAAACTAGACCCCGTTTTACTCCTGACGTCGGGTCTTCTGTCGCGGACTCTATTAAACCTCTACGGCGGACGTTCTCCGTCCTCCTTCCAGTCTCATGTGCACTGAAACCACTTCCCCCTCATGTACCTTAGTTCGTGCATAGAAAGGTCTTCCAAAGTCGATCAGCACACTTCGAAAATGATCAGTACTCCTTAGTAGCAGTGGTACTTCCTATGGTCACGAAAAGATCTGTACTCCCCTGTCCTCTTAACCCAAGTGTTTCAGCCGAGGGCTTTTATAGACTGATAGACTTCTGGACAGACGGACAAAAAGGGGTTCGTGTCTCGCGGAGTAAGGACGAGGGGTGGGTCTTAAGGAAGGTCCCCCACAACTTTTGGTCGTCGACGTCGTCGTACCCTAAATCACGGACGTCTCCACCTACCGTTCCCGGCGTCACACCAACTGGTTTCCCTGACAGTTTGACCCACGGACTGGAGTGTCTCGGGGTTTAGGGAAGGGTCGACTCTGGTGCTCGACGACGCGCACCTCTGGGTCGGGGTAGAGACCACGACGCCACTCTACGACCAGGCCGTGGAAGCACGGTGATTGGGTGACTTGAGGGCAGACCCCTGTGAGACCCCTTCTGGGTCCGTAGACTAACGGGAAAGAGCGCCTTTCGCACAAGTTATAGATCAACTCTGTAAAACACGTCCAAGAGTCGTCAGAACCAGTTCCGTCGGGCACTTTTCCTCACTCTCTACTCACGATCGGGGTCAGGGTGAAAACTTGTCTCGTTGGGGTGAAAAATTAGATTATAAAACAAGTATTTTCCCCAAGATGACGTTTGTAAACATTCGATGTAGAGGTCAAAGTGAGGACTAAAGTGTCTTTAGTCCGGTCTCTCTTCACTGACCTGGTCTTCGTTCCAAGTACTCCGATTTAAGTCCGTTGACTGCCGTACTATTGTCGTACTCTCGACAAACGGCTCAGCTCTCTCCCTAACGTTTACGACCCATTCCAGGCCGCCGACCCCTTGCTTTCCTAAGTTGTCGGTGTCTTTAGGTAGGCACGAATACAGACGACAGTGAGAACGAAATCAAAGAACCGGTCTTTTACGCCAAAAAGACGGTCCTTAGAATCCATCCCATGGATATGTTCTATCTTTTAAGGACCCGGGTATTGTTTGGAGAGTTCTACTCCTCCGTAACACCTGGTCTCTTGGAAAAGGGCAGGGAGCCCACAAAGTAGGTTTCTCGAGCAAAACCACGGTCTTCTTCTTGACGCGGGAACCGTTGCAGAGACGTCACTAGGTCGTAGGACACTACGGCCGGGGACTGGAACCGACAGGTCTCAAGTTCCGATGACCCGTCTCCCGTCACCAGGTGTTTGACCCGAGGGTCCGGGCTCCCCACCCCTTAGACGCCGGGCAGTTCGATGGCGCGGAGACAGGAGGCTCGGCCCTACGGACTGCCCAGGCACCCTACGGGCACCGAGGGGAGACGCACTTCGGGTGGGGAGACGCCAGACCGAAGGGCTTAAGAGAGGGCCTGTCGACGCCGACTGTCGGACGGGTGTCGTGGCGGGACTCTACGGAGTTCCTTGTCGACCTTGAGAGGGTCCCCGACTCAAAAGGTGGTGCTTAGACCTTGGTTTATAAAAAGGGTGAAGTATCTATTATACCTTTTATGCAATTCCTTTATGGTGAATCACAGCCTTCAAGGTTTTAGCTGGTTTGTAATGACACTCTTAACGAACGGGATAAACGGCGGCTAATTTAGTTAAACACCCCCACTCATAAAAGACATAATTGATAGTACAACAAGACTTCGCGTTTACCTCAAGTGTCTAATCTAAGTAAGTGACACCCCCCACCCCTACGTCGAAAGAACACAAACTTCTCCTGTAAAAGAACGAAGAGAAATCTAATGTTTACTAAAAAGAAGTCATTGGGAGGGGGATTTAGGAGATGGACGATGAAAAATTTCGAGCCTCTAGACCTCGACCTCCAAAGTCATTCCACGACACGGAAATTTTGGCCATTTTCGTTTACCCAAAATTCTTGGGTTGTCCTAGAACCCGGTAGTATTGTAAATTAGACGTAATATAGAGTGAAGGATTAGTGAGGAAGGTAAGGTCAACATTCGGCCCTCCACCCACCCCCGTAGAGTCTTTTAGAGGGCCTTTTGTTCAAACGGACGCTCGACGGCTCGGGCCTTGTGTGCGAGGGCGGAAGACTGGCGTAGGTGGGCCTGGTAGGGTATGCGATTTTTATTGGTGGGCTTATGATTAGGGAGAAGGAGACGGAACAACGACCAGCGATACCACGACGAAAGCTGACTCTTCTTGAGTCGCGGTAATAGTGAGAGACACAGAGAGAGCCTCTACACTAGATTAACGTCTTAGGTGTGGACAAGGTGTCAAGTCATCTTAAGTCGAGACCACCTCCGTCTGCGCTTTGTTGTGCCCATGTGTGCGTCCGTGTGAACACGTGTGTGTGTGTGTGTGTGTGTGTGTGCTACTAATGGATCCTCAAGTCCCCCGCAGTTTCTGTCTATTTAACTAGTTCTCCCACTCGAATAGTCCTTTATTACAGTGCCTCCCCTCCCCCCCCTTCCGACGAAGACACCAGTGACCTTCTAACGACTACCCGCGTACTTATTCCGTACGACGTTGTAGACAAGAAACAACACGCGAGTCGAAAAATTACACAAGTTTCTCGTCGAGACTGCGTAGCGACTGATGGTGAGGGGTAGGCTCGTCGTAAAGTGGTCTTTTATTATTTGGAAGGACCACCCCACGTCTCTCGGTTCCGTAAGCCCGTTACGGTAATTAAGCCTTTATAGAGAAAAAAACGACCCTAAAATTTTAGAGAGAGGGAAACTTGTAACGTGTTTAAACCCTGGGTCGGATCGTAGGGAGAGTCGGATTTGTAATTTAGTCAGACTTATAGATAAGTTGGCAAAAAACAACAACAACAAAAAAAAAAATTCAGTCATTTCCTTTCCACCCTCCCCCATCAGTTCAGGTTCAAATGTCTGAAAACGGGGAGACGAAAATTAAGATAATTACACTCGAAGATAGATAGTCCTACTAAAAAAATTTTTCGTACAAGGTCGTAAATAAACATGACTATTTTAAGTCTCCGTCGACTCCGGAGACTGTCAACTTGTTATAACCGACCAATAAAACTATGTCACACCATCCGTCGTGTTCTAATTTTTTTGCCTCGTAGGCTTTGACTCTTTTTGGTCGAACTTAAGATTTTATTTTAAAATCGTCGTACCTAAAGAGAACGGTATCCGATACTCCGATGATACTTAAAGTCTACGTAAAGGACTCGACAGTTACTCCACCTTTCTACTCTGACCGTAATGCTTCTAAACGACGCCGAGGTAAGTCCCATTAACGTTCGGATCCACCTCGCTGTAATTTGGTGGTGGTTCTTCTCGACGACCACATGTGTGTCACACCTTTATCGAGCGGTCCGTTGGCTCCTGGTCGTGCCCCTAAAGAAATACAGTGAAGTAGACTGAAAACGTAAAGGGGTGAAAAGTCCAGTGCCGAGTCTCCGTGACGGTACGGTCACGCGACGATTTCGACGAAGGCGTTGGTCGACCTGAATTAGAACACCTTCCCCCTGTCCTGGAAAACCCATGTCCCGACGATAAATTTCAGGGAGAAAGGTTGTAAGAGAAAATATTAGAACCACACGTCCTAAGACCAGAAGGATAAGAACCGAATCAGTCGGGAAAAGGTTTCCTGTCAATGGTAAACTAGCTACAGCCTCCCTCGTCCAGTGGTAATCCGAGGCGCAGTAGTCATTTTAGTAGGACTTGACGGACACCCTGAAGAACCATAGGGTCGATATGAAAGTCGAAGAAAGACGATTTTAGAAAAACACGGAAAAGCACGGGGCTAAGATCCATGTCGTCCGGTGGGTTTTGAAGCCACATATTATGGTCTTTTGTCTAGATTTAAACACCAATCTACCCACTATAAAAATTTTCGTACCAAAGGGCACAATATGTCATTCTGCAACAAATAGAGAAAATATATGGCGTCACATATAGACAATCAGGGTTTGAGGATTGAGTAGGGAAGGGGGCGGAAACCATCGGTCTTCAGGACACACAGACACTCAGATAAAGACAAGACATTTATTCACGTAAACACAGTATAAAATTAAGATGTATGTTCGTTACAGTATACTATAAACAGAAAGAGACAGACTGAATGAAGTGAATTTTACTATTAGAGATCCAGGATCTACCCACTATAATTTTTGAAGATAGGAAAACAACTCGTAACGTACCAGAAGAAAAACCGAATGTACCCCTAAATATTACAAGGGACAGTTCTGTTATGTTAGTATTACTTTCTATAACCTAAACAGTGTCTAATTTGGATTAATAGGACCTCCTTCCGTACCGTTGGGTGAGGTCATAAGAACGGACCTCTCAGGGGCACCTGTCTCCTCGGACCACCCGATGTCAGATACCCCAGGGTTTCTGAGCCTGTGTTGACTCGTTGAATCGAGTGTTCGTGTTTGGATTAGTACAATATAAACTACCATAGAAACGACGATTTTTTAGGGTGTCCTACTGTTGAAAGGTTTACCAGTTGCTTTTACTGGCAAAGGTTCCCACGTAAGACAAGATGAAAGTTGGGGTAGTCGTACTTTCATTTACTACTAAATCCCTTCCTACATAAAACACCTACACACCAATCGTATATAAAACGTATCTGAATTACGTGTATTGTTAATGGGTCAATTACTTCAAAGTAGTATTATTACAAACTTTAAAATTCGATAAATAGTTTGTTGAAGAATAAAATATATTGTTGAAAATTGGGGAAGTTCGGGTGATCTGTCAGTACCATACTCTTCACTGTAATAACAAAGTCAGTTCCTATACGATTAAATGACTCGTGCTTACAGATCAGTTTCTTATCCTACACCTTGTTTATAATTGATATACGGGATAAACCTACTCGAGGATGCAAAACGTGACGAAAACGGTCGGTCTACTATCCCTTCTTCTACACCGTAAAAGCTACTACGAAAAAGCTATACAATGTTTCGAGTTGAACCGGCAAAGGTCCAGTTTACAAGTTTCTTTTTTTATAGGAAGTATGTTCTGACTCACTAAGACTACAACTTCCGCATGTACTTCTAGTCGGAGGATTGAAAGATGGTCGAAGGCTTGTTCCGAGACGAGGTATCACGTACACCACTCCCGCTCGGGTCCGGTGGACAATAGGACGTCCTGACAGTGGGTCCCAGACCCCAGTTGAGTGTCAGGCGAGACCCACAACGGGGTTTCCCTTCTGTCACATGGAACTGGCCCCACAACTATGTGTGTGTGAATCCGTGTCGGAGTGGGGCCACTGTCCAGTCTCACCCTACATTTTAGGTCCGGGGACGCGTCGTCCAGTCCTGTTAAACCTTACAGGTCGGGTGAGACCTCGGGGGTCCCCTCGACTGACTCGTTGAACGACTCTGGAGAGAAGGCCAGAAGGTGCCACGTGACTAAGACTCTAGAGTGGAATTTTGGTTGGAGACGAAGTCTTAGACGGAGGGACCTTTCCGAGATGGACGTCGTGGTAAATTAGAAAGGAAGGTTGGAGATGGCGACGAGTAGCGGAAACTACTGATTTTATTTCGAGGCAATAGACTGTACACGACTGTTCGATATAAATAATAGAAGAGGAACTAATGAATAGATTTGAACAAAAAGAACAAGCTAACTATGAAAAAAAAAAGTTGGACCCTATAATAAGTCTATGGAACTCAATCTTAAAAGGGTAACTTCAATTATTTTGTAACAAAAAAATTTTTTCATAAGTGTCCCGTCCTTCCGAACCCCTCTTCCACTTTAACAACTCACTCCCGCCCACGACAGTCTCCGACGTAGTCGTTCCTCACGAGAGTCGACGTACCCTGACTTCTAGGTCGGGTGTCACTGGACTTGTTCCCTTTGTGTAAGGGAAGTAATCGTTCTGTAGGTCTCCGTCCTTTCAAGGTCCGACCTATTGAGTCACCGAATTAGTACAGTAGTTCCTGACTGGAGGAGAGGGAGAAACGTCTGACCAGGAGTCGGATAATCGGTGGGAAGTACACCGTTCTCTACGAACGGAGAGACTATCCGTTGTTACAGTTTCCGACCTTCTCCCCCTCTCTCTAACGGTGGAGGGGCTCAGGCAGAAATGCCTGTTATTTTGGAAAGAGTTTCGAGGGGAGTAATCGGACATGAACACACCTGCTAAGACGTCGTAGAAGACGACACCCTCCAGGACCACCCGAACTCGTGGGTGTCAGGTCGAGTCACTGTGTGTGGACACTCTGAAAGGAGGGAAGAAATAAGAAAACGAGTAAAGAGTGAGAAGAAAAGTTGGAAAAGGGTTTACTTCGATGGACGTACGTTTGGGAACGGAGTCCGAGACAAGGAACCCCATTGAGTGTGGTATGTTCCTACGGAGGAGGTAATAATCCCTGCAGGGTAGGGGTAGAGGGAGTTGTACTCGCTTACGTAGGGATTGAGGGAGACCCCGAAGAGCCGTAGGTCCATATGAAATTGAAGAAAGATGATGTTAGAAAAACACGGAAAACGTCTTAGAAGGACTGGTCATGGGTTCTAGTCGAGAGATAAAACGTTTCCTCGGACAAAGACCAAGTTTCTTTTGAGTGTTTAATATTTACTGTTTGGTTTCGTGTTGTTCTTTGACTGGTACGTCCGACTAGGGTTGTATGCAAACAAAGAAGAGGGTGGTCGGTCGGAAATCGAATACTCCCTCACTCCCGTTGTGTTCCGGTACTCCCGTGGGTCCACGTTTCTTATGTGTGACTCGAGAAGTTCGTCAAAGGGATTTTAAGGTAGGGGGCGGGGAGTGTCGGAGTCAGACTCCCGACTCACCCAAGTACCGTATACGCTGGAGAGGGGCTTTATAATAAAGAATCAGACTGAAAAAGGGAATAAAAGAGGTTTGAAAAGGACCCTGTTTCAACCGACTAGTTGATTCTTAACGTTTAAACCAATAGTTTATGAAGGAAAGGGGTAGGAGACACACACAAAGTGTGAAACTAAACCTTCCACTGGAAATAACAGAACCCTGGAGTACTTTTTATCAATATTCACTTATTTTAAACATGTGTATACGTTTCCTGACGTCGGAAGACTTACGAGACTCGGAGATTCTAGACTAACAACCATATCTTAATAAACTAACACTAACAGAAACACCAGATAGACGTTACTGATATTTCTACCTCTCAAGGACTACCAGTTTCTTCCCAGTATTTCTACCGTTTGAAATTTGATTTCTAGTAAGAGACAATCCTTTATTAACTACCCGTTTATCTACGACTTAATCCCTACACATTCACCGAGAAGATCAGAGTTTAGACAAATCAAGAAACAACCATTAATTTTTATATTAGTAAGGGAGTACCTTTCGACAAATGTGTTTGAACGATATTGAGAAAAACATAAACCCCCGGAGCTTTCTCTTTTTTTTACTAGGATGACTACTTCTCTCTTACCCCTTTATTTACTTCATTAATACTCGATCTCATTGTTTATGGTGAATCCGTATATGGTTAATAAAGACGTTTTAGGTGTTAAATACCGTTCTTTAGAGTTACAAATGTATAACTAGTTGAAAATAAGTATGGTCTTCTCTTATGTAACATTATTTCTAAAGAGTGACTAAACCTCTTTTCACATAAGGTGATTTCACAATCTAATGACGGAGTAGAGTAGTAGGGAATAAAAATGGTGGATTTGGTTTTGTCGAAATACCCTTCTTTTATAACATGACATATTTAGAGAAGTACTTACTTGCTCGGATTCTTCCTCTCTTAACAGGTCCAGGAGGAATGATAGACCGACAAGTACCATCTCATAACAGACTTTATTTTCGACTAAACCCATTGAGGACGTGGTTGCGACTACTGTTTGTAAATATACCAAAGTGGTGTTACTCAGATGGAGTGAAACTTACTACTGTCACTGATATTAATACGGTAGGGACGGGATCTCCTTCATAAAAAATTAGAATCGGTACAAAATGTCATCCGTCAAAAACCAAGTACCTTTCGTTTGAATCTCTAGTAAGGTACATGGGGAATGGTAGTCTTTCGCCTTCGGTCCCTCTAATTTCTCTGTGTGACCCAATTACCGTTTCCTGACAGATCTTAAGTTCAGGAGGTCAAAGTTTTGATCGTAGGAAGGGAACGGTGGTATAACACTTCTTATTATGGTCAGTCAAGAGAGGTAGTCGGATTTCTCCGTAGTGTTACAACGAGAGACTCTGTCTGTGCACGACCCGGTAAATGTCCCCTCACAAGTTCGATTTTCACTTTGTACCCTGAAAAAAGTAAAGGTTTTAGTATTTCCTCCAGTCGAAAGTCAAAAGTGAACTATAAACTGGTTCTTAGAAAGAGAATATAAATATTAGATGGGTCTAACACCATTACTACGTGGTTTGGTTACTACAAATATTTACTTAGTAACGAGAAACATCAATAAGTGATCATAGAAATACTCGACCACGGGTTATTACAGACATATCTGTAGACCCTCGGGTGGACTGTTCCCTTTTGTAATTAGATTAGCTGTGACATTGACTTTCTTGTTAGAAGATAGAAGGGTAGGATTAAAGGTTGAGACCTATTTTCCTTTTACACAGAAATAAGAATAGTAAAAGGTGAATCCCAACATCACCAATGTAATCGATTTTTATCTTAAAAAGTAGAACATTTCTAAAGTGAAGTTGACAAATATACACTGATGTTTCCCGATTGACAAGTTCGACCAAAATCTTTTTCGTCTCCTTCGTCTATAGTTAAACAGTTGTAGGTAACCTAATAACTTCTTCGTTCTTTTAAGGTCTTTTTTGTAGATCAAGACGAAATAACCCATACGGTTTCGGAAACTGACACACCTAGTGGTGTTTGACACCTTTTAAGACTTTCTATACCCTTATGGTCTGGTGGACTGGACGGAGAACTCTTTGGACATACGTCTCGGTCTTCGTTGTCAATCTTGATCTGTACCTTGTTTTCTGACCAAGGTTTAACCCTTTCCTAAGGCAGTTCCGATATATAACAGTGGGACGAATAAATTGAATATATGTCTCATATAGGACTCTTTACGACCTGACCTACTTCGTGTTCGACCTTAGTTCTAACGACCCTCTCTATAGTCATTGGAGTCTATACATCTACTGTGGTGGGAATACCGTTTTTCGTTTCTTCTTGACTTCTCGGAGAACTACTTCCACTTTCTCCTCTTACTTTTTCAACCGAATTTTGAGTCGTAAATCTTTTGATTCTAGTTCCGTAGACCAGGGTAGTGAAGTATCGTTTATCTACCCCTTTGTCATCTTTGTCACCGACTGAAATAAAACCCCCCGAGGTTTTAGTGACGTCTACCACTAACGTCGGTACTCTAATTTTCTGCGAATGAGGAACCTTCTTTTCGATACTGGTTGGATCTATCATATAATTTTTCGTTACTGTAATGAAACGGTTGTTTACAGGAAGATCAGTTCCGATACCAAAAAGGTCACCAGTACATACTTGCACTCTCAACCTGGTATTTTTTTCGACTCGTGGTTTCTTACTACGAAAACTTGACACCACAACCTCTTCTGAGAACTCTCAAGGAACCTGACGTTCCTCTAGGTTGGTCAGGTAAGATTTCCTCTAGTCAGGACCCACAAGAAACCTTCCTGACTACGATTTCGACTTTGAGGTTATGAAACCGGTGGAGTACTTTTCTCAACTGAGTAACCTTTTCTGAGACTACGATCCTCCCCAACCCCTGTTCTCCTCTTCCCCTGCTGTCTCCTACTCTACCGACCTACCGTAGTGACTGAGCTACCTACACTCAAACTCATTTGAGGCCCTCAACCACTACCTGTCCCTCCGGACCGTACGACGTTAAGTTCCCCAACGTCTCAGTCTGTACCGACTCACTGGCTTGACTTGACTTATGGAACTTTTACTTCTCTTGAGAATCACGTTTTAATCTTATACCCCTTTAGAGTCAGGGTACCGCTCAAGAAATACCTTCGGAGGTTTAAACTAGTATACATTTATGAAGTAACCGTCCTCTATTTGAGGACAAATCTGTCGTCAGTAAATACCCAACACAAACCGAGTGTGAGGATGAAAACCTATCTTTGTTTAACCTTTTTGTTTTTTGTTAAATATGGGACCATTCACGGGAATAATGTCGTGAACCAAAGGTCATTATGGTATATAAGAATATAAGACAGAATACGAATCATACTCACGGATGTTAAAACTCTTTCTTCAGTAGGGAAATTACTCAAGCACCAACTTAGGATGTACTATCGTCCCGAAGAGGAGAGACGGACGTCATCAATCAATGGACATTGTAATGAACCTGTGTCGTAATGTGTACCACTCGATAAGTGTCCTCGTGACCGTCTTCTTTCTCGATCCTGTACCGAGATCTACACGTGTCGGTCCGTCCTATCGACCCTGTGGACCGGGTCGACGTTACTACTCGGGACCTCTCAGTCCACCTAACAACTTTCGATCACAGGACCAGAAGTTTCTCGAATGTCAGAGTCTACCTCCTGGTTCCTCAGTTACTTGGGTTTTATTTCGGTGTACGACTTACGGTCACATCTCTACACACGCGGTCGAAGACACCCCCGTATTGCTTCACTTTATCATTTACAAAAGTACTTCGTTCCAGTCTGAAGTTTTACCTACACTACAAAACCAACTCAAGACTCTTAAAGGGTTTTTGTATTCCAACGTTCCCTTCCTCCCATTAAAGATCCTTATTTCTTATCATACCACTTTAGGGACAGGACCCGTATATAAATCTCTTTTGAGACTAAACTTTTCTGTGTACGTGGAGTTAAAAGTATCGTGGCGATGAATGTTGTCGGGTCTGGTCTTTCATAGGTAGTTGTGGACTTGCGTTTTTCTTCTACACCGTGGTGTATTACCAGTTTCCTAGTAGGTTCTTCTTCTACATTGTTAATATTTATATATACGTGGGTTGTATCCTCGTGGCGTTGCACGTTCTGTTTACGATTGTTTATACTTTCCCCTTTAATTGTCATTGTGTTATTCTCACCCTCTGAAATTATGGGGTGAGTGTGGATACCTGTCTAGTTGATTTGTCTTTTAATTGTTTCTTTGTGTTTGAAATTTACTGTGTTATCTGATCAATCTGGATTAACTACAGATATCCTGTAAAGTGGGGTTTTGTTACTTAAAGTGGAAAAGGAGTTCACGAGTACCTTGGAAGAGGTCCTATCTAGTGTAAGACCCGGTATTTAGATCGGAACCATTTAAGTTTTTTTAATTTTAGTAACGTTCGTAGAAAAGACTGGTCTTACGTAATTCTAATCTAGAGTTAATGTCTTCTTTTTGAGGTTGTATACTTCCGACTTGTTGTACGAAGACTTATTGGTTGTTTAGTGTCTTCTTTAGTTTTTTCTTTAGTTTTATACGTATCTTTACTTACTTTTACTTTTGTGTTGTTGGGTTTTGGACACCCTGTGATATTTTCGTCACGATTCCCCTTTCAAGTATCGTTATGTCCGTATGGAGTTCTTTGTTCGTTTTTCGGTTTATTTATTGGATTGAGATGTGGATTTCGTTGATCTTTTCCTTCTTTACCTCTTGGGGTCCCAATCATCTTCCTTTCTTTAGCATTTTTAATCCCGTCTTTATTTACGTTTTCTTTGTTTTCTCTGGTATCATCTTTAGTTGTTTTGGTTTACGACCAAGAAACTTTCCTATTTATTTTAACTGTTTGGTAATCGGTCTGAGTAGTTCTTTGTTTCCCTCTTTTTAGTTTAGTTATTTTAATCTTTACTTTTACCTCTCTAGTGTTGTCTTTTGTGTCTTTATGTCTTCTAGTATTCTCTGATGATAGTCGTTAATATACGGTTATTTTACCTGTTCCACCTTCTTTACCTGTCTAAGAATCTTTTCATATTGAAAGGTTTTGACTTGGTCCTTCTTTATCTTTTAGAATTCTCTGGGTAGTGTTCGTGTCTTTAACTTTGACATGAGTCTTTAGAAGGTCGTTTGTTTTCGGGTCCAGGTCTGTCGAAGTGTCGACTTAAGATGGTTTTTAAATCTCTTCTCGATTGTGGATAGGATGAGTTTGAGAAGGTATTTTAACGTCTCCTTCCATTTGAAAGTTTGAGTACGATACTTCGGTAGTAGTGAGATTATGTTTTTGGACTGTTTCTATGGTGTTTTTCTCTTTTGATGTCCGGTTGTAATGACTACTTGTATCTACGTTTTTAGGAATTGTTTTAAGATCGTTAGTCTTAGGTTGTTGTGTAATTTTTCTAGTATGTGGTACTAGTTCACCCGAAATAGGGTCCCTACGTTCCTAAGAAGTTATAGACGTTTAGTTAGTTACATTAAGTGGTGTAATTGTTTAACTTTTGATTTTCGGTATACTAATAGAGTTATCTACGTCTCTTTCGGAAACCGTTTTAAGTTGTCGGTAAATATTATTTTTGAGAGGTCTTTCGTCCTTATCTTCCTTGTATGGAGTTGTATTATTTTTCGATATATACTGTTTGGGTGTCGTTTGTAATAGGAGTTAGTACTTTTTAACTTTCGTAAAGGGGATTTCAGTCCTTGTTCTGTTCCCACGGGTGAAAGTGACGATAATAAGTTGTATCAAGACCTTCAAAACCGGTGTCGTTAGTCTCGTCTTTTTCTTTATTTTCCTTAGGTTTAACCTTTTCTTCTTCATTTTGAGAGTAACAAACGTTTACTGTACTAGGAGATGTATCTTTTGGGATTTCTGAGGTGGTCTTTTAATGATCTCGATTAGTTAATTATATCATTTCAACACCCTATATTTTAGTCGTGTGTCTTTAGGGAACGTAAGAATATGTGATTATTACTCTTTCATCTTTTTCTTTAATTCCTTTGTTAGGGTAAGTGGTAACGTTGTTTTTCTTATTTTATGAATCCTTATGAATCCTTATATAGATGGATTTCTTTGATTTCTATATATATATCTTTTGATCTTTTGTGACTACTTTCTTTAGTTTCTCCTGTGATTATCTACCTCTTTATATGGTGCAAGTACCTAATCTTCTTAGTTATATCACTTTTACTCATATGATGGGTTTCGTTAGATGTCTAAGTTACGTTAGGGATAGTTCGATGTCCGCCATAATAAGTCTCTCGATCTTGTTTATTAAAGTGTTCAACATACCTTTATGTTTTTTTGAGCTTGTCGGTTTCGTTAGAACTCTTTCTTCCTACCTTGACCTCCTTAGTTGGACGGACTAAAGTCCGATATGATGTTTCGGTGTCAGTAGTTCTGTCCTACCATGACCGTGTTTCTGTCTTCATATCTAGTTACCTTGATTTGTCTTTCGGGTCTCTATTTAGATGTGTGGATACCTGTGGTATAGAAGCTGTTTCCTCCGTTCTTATATGTTACCTAATTTCTTTTAGAGAAATTGTTCACCACGACCCTTTTGACCAGTTCGTGAACATTTTCTTACGTTGATCTACTACTACTGCAACCACACTAGTGGGCGGATCTCGGTCTGTAGGACCTTACACTTCAGTTCACCCTGAATCTTTCGTAGTGATGCTTGTTTCGATCACCTCCACTATCTTAAGGTCAACTGGATAAAGTTTAGGACTTTCTACTACGACACTTTATCGATATGAGTTATACGGTCGTTTAAACCTTTTGAGTCGTCGCCGGTGTCCTGACCTTTTCCAGTCAAAAGTAAGGTTAGGGTTTCTTGCCTTTACGTTTTCTTACGAGTTTGATGGCATGTTAACGTGAGTAGAGTGTACGATCATTTCATTACGAGTTTTAAGAGGTTCGGTCCGAAGTCGTTATGTACTCGGCACTTGAGGGACTGCAAGTTTGACCAAAATCTTTTCCGTCTCCTTGGTCTCTAGTTCAACGGTTGTAGGCGACCTAGTACCTTTTCGTTCTCTCAAGGTCTTTTTGTAGATAAAGACAAGATAACTGAAACGGTTTCGGAAACTGACACACCTAGTACTATTTGACACCTTTAAGACTTTCTCTACCCTTATGGTCTGGTGGACTGGACGGAGAACTCTTTAGACATACGTCCAGTCCTTCGTGGTCAATCTTGACCTGTACCTTGTTGTCTGACCAAGGTTTATCCTTTTCCTCATGCAGCTCCGACCTATAACAGTGGGACGAATATATTGAATATACGTCTCATGTAGTACTCTTTGTAACCTGACCTTCTTTGAATCGACCTTAGTTCTATCGACCCTCTTTATAGTTATTAGAGTCTATACGTCTATTGTGGTGGGAACACCGTCTTTCACATCTCCTCGATTTTTCGGAGAACTACTTTCACTTTCTCCTCTCGCTTTTTCAACCGAATTTCGAGTTGTAAGTCTTTTTCTTCTAGTGTCGTAGGCCAGGGTAGTGAAGTACCCTTTATCTACCCCTTTGTCACCTTTATCCCAGTCTGAAATAAAAAACCCGAGGTTTTAGTGACGTCTACCACTGACGTCGGTACTTTAGTTTTCCGCGAATGAGGAACCTTCTTTTCAATACTGGTTGGATCTATCGTATAAGTTTTCGTCTCTGTAATGAAACGGGTGATTCCAGGTAGATCAGTTCCGATACCAAAAAGGCCACCAGTACATACCTACACTCTCAACCTGACACTTCTTCCGACTCGTGGCTTATTAACTACGCAAACCTGACACCACAACCTCTTCTGAGAACTCTCAGGGAACCTGACGTTCCTCTAGGTTGGTCAGGTAAGACTTCCTCTAGTCGGGACCCTAAAGAAACCTTCCTTACTACGATTTCGACTTCGAGGTCATGAAACCGGTGGAGTACGCTTCTCAACTGAGTAGTCTTTTCTGAGACTACGACCCTCCCTAACCCCCATCTTCCTCTTCCCCTGCTGTCTCCTACTCTACCGACCTACCGTAGTGCCTGAGCTACTTGCACTCAGACTCACTTGAGGCCCTCTACCACCACCTGTCCCTCCGGACCGTACAACGCTAAGTATCCCAACGTTTCTCAGCCTGTGCTGACTCACTGACTTCACTTGACTTCTTGTGAAAGATTGTGATATGTGTTTTTTATTTGAGTTTTACCTAATTCCTGGATTTGTATTCTGGTCTTTGATATTTTGAGGATCTCCTCTTGTATCCGTTTTGTGAGAAGCTGTATTTAGTGTCGTCCTAGGAGATTCTAGGTGGAGGGTCTTAGGACCTTTATTTTCGTTTTTATTTGTTTACCCTAGATTAATTTTAATTTTCGAAGACATGTTGTTTCCTTTGATATTCGTTCCACTTTTCTGTCGGAAGACTTACCCTCTTTTATCATCGTTTACTTCGTTGACTGTTTGTTGATTAGAGTTTTTATATGTTCGTTGAGGACATCGAGTCAAGGTCTTTTTATTTACTGGGTTAGTTTTTTTACCCGGTTTCTTGATTTGTCTGTAAAGAGGTTTTTTCTGTATGTCTACCGATTGTTTGTGTACTTTTCTACGAGTTGTAGTGTATAATAGTCTCTTTGCGTTTAGTTCTGGTGTTACTCCATGGTAAAGTGTGGTCAGTCTTACCGACGTTAGGTTTTCAGATGTTCGTTATTTACGACCTCTCCCACACCTCTTTTCCCTTGGGAGAATGTGCCAACCACCCTTACGTTTCATCATGTCGGTGATACCTCTTGTCACACCTCTAAGGAATTTTTTGACCTTTATCTTGACGGAATACTGGGTCGTTAAGGTGACGACCCGTATGTGTGACTCCTTTGGTCTTGACTTTCTCTGTGCACGTGGGGTCACAAGTAGTGTCGTGACAAATATTATCGGTCCTGTACCTTCGTTGGATCTACAGGTATTTGTCTACTTACCTATTCTTTCGACACCATGTATACGTGTTACCTCATAATGAGTCGGTCATTTTTCTTATGCAAACTTAGTCAAGATTACTCCACCTACTTTGACCTCGGATAATATGTCTCACTTCATTCGGTCTTTCTTTTTGTGGTCATGTCATATGATTGTGTATATATACCTTAAATATTTCCACCATTACTATTAGGACATACGCTCTGTCGTTTTCTCTGTGTCTACATATCTTGTCTGAAAACCTGAGACACCCTCTCCCTCTCCCACCCTCCTAAACACTCTTACCGTAACTTTGTATATATGATAGTACATTCTTTGTTTAACGGTCAGATCCAAGCTATGTCCTATGTCCTACGAACCCCGACCACGTGACCCTACTGGGTCTCTCTACTATACCCCTCCCAGTACCCTCCCCCCAAGTCCTAACTCTTGGGTACATGTGGACACCACCTGAGTACAGTTACATACCGTTTTGTTCTGTCATATCATTTCATTTATTTATTCATTATTTCTCTCTTTTTTTTTCTTCTACACCGTGTATGGATGTGACCTCATGATGGGTCGGTAATTCTTCTTCCTTTATTACGGAAAACGTCGTTGTACCTACCTTGACCTCTAATAGTATGATTCACTTGAGTCAGTCTACACACACCAGTGCACGACTCAGTACAGACTGAGAAACACTGGAATACTTTTTATTGGGTGGTATCACGACACACAGGGTACCTGTCCAAGGAGACAGGTACCCTAAGAGGTCCGTTCTTGTGACCTTACCCAACGGTTAAGGGGGAGGTCCCCTGGAAGGACTGGGACCCTAGTTTGCGCATAGAGGACACAGCGGCCGTGACCGTCCACCTAAGAAATGGTGACTTGGTGAACCCTCCGAGATCACTCGTATCTCTCTTTCATTTATAGGATACTCTCGTGAAATATACACCTTAGATTTTATGCTACGTTTCTTTGGATATGTTTTGTCTTTGTCTGAGTGTTTATATTTTTCGTTTCAATACCAATAGTTTCTCCCTCATCCCTCACTATTCGATCCTTAAAACCTAATTGTCTAGGTACGATGATATATGTTTTATCTATTGGTTGTTCCCGAAGGATATATCGTGTACCTTGATCTAAGTTTTCTCTCTCTGGATTCCTACCTTCCGACCCAGTCAGACGGGTTGGACACCCGTCTTTCTCTTTCTCCTTTTATCTTTCATCAACCTTTTTATTTCCAGTTCCTCCCTCCTCCTCCAGTCTTCTATCACCTTAGTTCCTCTCTTTTACCTTTGTAAAATATTTCCTTCGGTGATTATAACGTAAAAGAACCGTTTTGTTTTTTCGTGCTCAGTATCTTTGTGGGAGAAGGTTGTTGTGTTCTCTTCCGAGATCTGTACCCGTAGTGGTCTACCAGTTGTGGCTTTAGTCTAACTAAGATAAGAAACGTCGGTTTCTACCTCTTCGAGATATGTCAGTCGTTTTTGTTCTGGTCCCCTCGACTGACACCGAGTCTAGTACTTGAGGAGTAATGGTTTAAGTCTGAATTTAACTTCTTTCATCCCTTTTGGCGATCTGGTAAGTCCATACCGGAGTTAGTTCGGGGAATACTACTATGTCACCTTCAGTCTTTATCTAAATTCCCGGATCTAGACTATCTATCTCACGGACTACTTGATGTCTTACTCCGGGTATTGTAACATGTCCTAAGTCAAGTCAAGTCAGCGAGTCAACACAGGCTGAGAAACACTGGGGTAATTAGCGTCGTGTGGTCCGGAGGGACAGGTAGTGGTAGAGGGCCTCAAGTGAGTCTGAGTACAGGTAGTTCAGGCACTACGACAGGTCGGTAGAGTAGGAGCCCGTAGGGGAAGAGGAGGACGGNGTTCTCTTCCGAGATCTGTACCCGTAGTGGTCTACCAGTTGTGGCTTTAGTCTAACTAAGATAAGAAACGTCGGTTTCTACCTCTTCGAGATATGTCAGTCGTTTTTGTTCTGGTCCTCGACTGACACCGAGTCTAGTACTTGAGGAATAATGGTTTAAGTCTGAATTTAACTTCTTTCATCCCTTTTGGCGATCTGGTAAGTCCATACCGGAGTTAGTTCGGGGAATACTAATATGTCACCTTCACTCTTTATCTAAATTCCCGGATCTAGACTATCTATCTCACGGACTACTTGATGTCTTACTCCGGGTACTGTAACATGTCCTAAGTCAAGTCAAGTCAGCGAGTCAACACAGGCTGAGAAACACTGGGGTAATTAGCGTCGTGTGGTCCGGAGGGACAGGTAGTGGTAGAGGGCCTCAAGTGAGTCTGAGTACAGGTTGTTCAGGCACTACGACAGGTCGGTAGAGTAGGAGCCCGTAGGGGAAGAGGAGGACGGGGGTTAGGGAGGGTCGTAGTCTCAGAAAAGGTTAGTCAGTTGAGAAGTGTATTTCACCGGTTTCATGACCTCGAAGTCGAAATCGTAGTAAGGAAGGTTTCTTTAGGGTCCCAACTAGAGGAAGTCTTACCTGATGAACCTAGAGGAACGTCAGGTGCCCTGAGAGTTCTCAGAAGAGGTTGTGGTGTCAAGTTTTCGTAGTTAAGCCGCGAGTCGGAAGAAGTGTCAGGTTGAGAGTGTAGGTATGTACTGGTTTCCCTTTTGGTATCGGAACTGATCTACCTGGAATCACCCGTTTCATTACAGAGACGAAAATTTATATGATAGATCCAACCAGTATTGAAAACAAGGTTTCTTCTTCGCAGAAAATTAAAGTACCGACGTCAGTGGTAGACGTCACTAAAACGTCGGGGGTTTTTATTTCAGACTGTGACAAAGGTGACAAAGGGGTAGATAAAGGGTACTTCACTACCCTGGCCTACGGTACTAGAAACAAAAGACTTACAACTCGAAATTCGGTTGAAAAAGCGAGAGGAGAAAGTGAAAGTATTTTTTCGGAGAACTACTTTCACTTTCTCCTCTCACTATTTCAACCGAATTTCGAGTTGTAACATGTCCTCTGTCCCTAGTTTTGGTAGGGGTACCTTTTCTTTACGTTTTTTCGTTTTACCGACAGACCCCTCCGGAATGTTTATCGACACTTTTCTTGTCTCCGCTTTTCATTTCCTCTTTTCCTTTCTATATTCGTAGACTTACATCTTAAGGTTTCTTATCGTTCTTCTCTATTCTTTGGGAAGGAGTCACTAGTTACGTTTCTTTATCTCCTTTTCTTGTCTTACCCTTTCTGATCTCTAGAGAAGTTCTTTTACTCTATGGTTTCCTTGTAAAGTACGTTTCTACCCGAGCTTTTTCCTGTCTTTACCAGACCTGGATTGTCTTCGTCTTCTATAATTCTTCTCCACCGTTCTTATGTGTCTTCTTGACATGTTTTTTCTAGAAGTACTGGGTTTATTAGTGCTACCACACTAGTGAGTAGATCTCTGTCTTTAGGACCTTACACTTCAGTTTACCCGGAATCTTTCGTAGTGACACTTGTTTCGATCACCTCCACTTCCCTAAGGTCAACTTGATAAAGTTTAGGACCTTCTACTACGACACTTTCACCACGGGAGTATACGGTTGTTTAAACCTTTTGAGTCGTCACCGGTGTCCTGACCTTTTCCAGTCAAAAGTAAGGTTAAGGTTTCTTTCCGTTACAGTTTCTTACGAGTTTGATGGTGTGTTGACGTGAGTAGAGTGTACGATCATTTCATTACGGGTTTTAAGAGGTTCGGTCCGAAGTCGTTATACACTTGGCACTTGAAGGACTACAAGTTCGACCAAAATCTTTTCCGTCTCCTTGGTCTCTAGTTTAACGGTTGTAGACGACCTAGTACCTTTTTCGTTCTTCAAGGTCTTTTTGTAGATAAAGACGAAATAACTGATACGGTTTCGGAAACTGACACACCTAGTGTTCTTTGACACCTTTTAAGAATCTCTCTACCCTTATAGTCTGGTGGACTATACGGAGAACTCTTTAGACATACGTCCAGTCCTTCGTTGTCAATCTTGACCTGTACCTTGTTGTCTGACCAAGGTTTATTCTTTTCCTCATGTAGTTCCGACATATAACAGTGGGACGAATAAATTGAAGATATGTCTCATGTAGTACTCTTTGCGACCTGACCTTCATTGTGTTCGACCTTAGTTCTAACGGCCCTCTTTATAGTTATTAGAGACTATACGTCTACTGTGGTGGAAATACCGTCTTTCACTTCTCCTTGATTTTTCAGAGAACTACTTTCACTTTCTCCTCTCGCTTTTTCAACCGAATTTCGAGTTGTAAGCATATTGCTTCTAGTACCGTAGAAAGACGGTATTCGCACCACAGTAGACGTATAGACTCTAATAACTATAAAGAGGGTCGTTAGAACTAAGGTCGAACACAAAGAAGGTCGGGTCGCAAAGAGTACTACACGAGACGTATATTCAATTTATTCGTCCCACTGTTATATGTCGGAACTGCATGAGGAAAAGGATAAACCTCGGTCAGACAACAAGGTACAGGTCAAGATTGTCTAGATTGTCTAGATTGTCTAGACGTGTCAGTTTCCGAAACCGTATCAGTTCTTTCGTCTTTATCTACAAAAAGACCTTGAGAGAACGAAAAAGGTACTAGGTCGCCTACAACCGTTAAACTAGATGATGTCGATACGCATCATCATCAGTTTCACCTTCTTGGTCTCTTACAAGAGTGTTAACCCTCCGGTGTCAGTAGAATTCACCTCACAAAATTACCTCAACAATTCTCACTTTTAACCTACCTAATTCCTTGTTTTTCCTTTACCTTTTACAATCACGTTTGATCAAACGATGTTGTTACCTTCTTTAAACTGTCGTTTCTTTTCATTTCTCGCCACCAACCTCCATTTGAGTCACAACTTCACCGTCTCTACACTGGCACGAATATAAGATTCTACTGTCTTGTTCATCCCTCTCCCTAAGCACTTTCATCTTCTACTCCTTCGCTTAGAACTCGTGTGTCCTCCCATCGACGAGACCCACTTTCGATAGAAAAAAAGACTCTACCCTCCCTTCTTAATCAAACCATATTTATGTCTAAGTAGATCGTCTGACGACCAAGTATCACTTTTCCATACTGTTCTGTCGTCCGTTAGGTTTACCGACTATTGTGAGTACCAATTCTACCCTTTAGATAGATAAAAACACCCCCACCCTCCCTCAGAGGTCGTTTCTCCGAAAACTTTATAACCAATGTTCGTACCCGAAATCTCCTACTATCCTGTCGTTCATCAATAAGACTGTGAGGGATCGAGTCACTGGACTTCAAGAAATTTAGGAAAAGATCCGAAGGTCAGGAAGTAAACATTTAACCCTTAATATTATCATAGATACAATATGGTAAAACACTTCTACATTACTTTAGTATGTACCTTTCACAGACGGCAGAGTATCCCTGAGTGCAGATTGACCCGACTTTTTTTTCGCTCCTGGTTTCATCTGTAAGTCTACACGGATATCGCGTCCGGTTGAACCCTTGTCACGTTTCTTAGTACCCTTAAATCGGTAGTAGGATCTCTGACCGACGCCACCTCTCGCCTCGTGAGGGTACTCGGTCCACCCTCGGGCACCCGACACCGGCGGGACGTCTATCGTCTCGACACGACCGCGGGTTTCCGTTCGGGGTGACTCTCGGACAGCGTCGGAGGCTGCGCAGGACGAACACACCTGTCGGGGGTGAGTGAAGGACCACTGCTACCGTTGTTTTCGCGTCCTCGGACTGTTTAAGGTCGACTTCGTAGTTTCCCCTGTGCTCTTAACCTCTGAGGAGGTGGTGACTGTCCTCGATCTCCTCTTGCGAAACGTAAACACCTTTATATTCATTCTAAAACGGTTACCCTGGGATGGATCCTTTCTGTGACGACGACGACGACTCAGCGAAGTCAGCACAGGCTGAGACACGCTGGGGTGTCTGCCGTCGGGTGGTCCGAGGGGGCAGGGACCCTAAGAGGTCCGTTCTTGGGACCTCACCCGACGGTAAAGGAAGAGGTTACGTACTTTCACTTTTCACTTTCACTTCAGAGAGTCAGCACAGGCTGAGAATCGCCGGGGTACCTGACGTCGGGTGGTCCGAGGAGGCAGGTACCCTAAAAGGTCCGTTCTCATGACCTCACGCCACGGTATCCCGAGGGAATGACTCTTTCACCATGTCAGGACTCTCCTTTTTCCGTTTCCTCCAGAACTTCCGTAACATGATTAGGGGACTATGTATCCTAGGTACCATCCTTCCGTACTGACAGAGCCCTAATCGCCCCTTGTAGAGGGACCGTCCAGAATGCTTAGGTGCCCGTCAGTGACGAACCCCGGTCCCGGAGCACTGGTGTAGTATACCGGTCATCAACCCGACTTGTCGCCTCCTGAAAGGAGTTCCAGTGTTCCAAGAAAGGACCGCTGAAACACCAGCGTATTTCTTCCTCTAGTCCGGTAAGACCTAGACCGAGGCCCGTGTTACTGAAATGGTATGTGTCTCTTTCGATACTGGAGTCGAGTATTTTACAGTCTCATTTAGAGGGTGGTTCTACACATTGGTGACTTACCCATTTTACAGTATATCGTATCTAGATTTTCTCCTAATCTTTTTTAGGTTCGTTTGATACTACCCTAGATTCTTTTTAGACAAGTGACAAAACGACTCTTTATGATCCGGTCTATTTTATCAGTAGTGAGTTCGTACTTATTTGTCCGTTTTATTTTGGAGTAATACTCCGTATACTTTGTAAAAAACTGAAATTCTTTCCTTTTATATCGTGAGTTCTCCGTCTCCTTCTCGTACGAAAACTTTTTCTAAATGATGTCCTTTACCCTTATTTAAAATTCGTCGTATACGAAACACCAGATTTATTGTAAGTTTCTGGGATACTTCGTCCTCTACTTTTTACTCTCTTACTTTATATAACTCCATTCTTTCTTCGACCAATTCTTTGATTTATATCTTATTCTACTTTCTTCCTTTTTACAATATTTTGACTTATACTTTATAGTTTTACCTTTTACGTAATCCTCGTTATTTCACTAATTAACCGTTACAAATATCACTTTAGTCATTATATCTCCTATTTAAACTTCGGGAGAAGATCTTAATTTTCTTTTACTTTTAATATATTTTTATGATACTTTTCTCTACTGTCTACGTCTTCCGTCTTTCACTTTAGGTTATACTTCTTTTGACCATGACGGCTTCTTCTGTGGACTTAGTCATCCTTTCTATCGTCACGATCTCGTTACAATATATACACACATACATACATAAATTTCACTATCTTTTATTAATTCATTTGTAAACATTATTAAACTTACATTCATTTATTTTTTCTATGGACTTAAATTCATTCATTTATGAGTCTAGTTCACCCGAACTACTTACGATTTGTTTTAATTTTATTTGTCTGGGTAAAGAAACTTTTAAACTTTAAAATCAAAAAGTACTTTTCTTAATACCTTCTGTCCCCTTTTTTTTTTTTCTTTTACTAGTCCTGTTCTTCAATTCTTTCATTGTAGAAGTCTACGGAGTAAATGATTCTAGATTCTTACGATTTGGATCTGTGTAATAATAACAACAAGTGTAAACTTCAGTCATTTTTTCAGAAGAGACTATGGTTTACAGTTTTGGATTTAGTTAGTTCAGTGAAAGTACTAAACTTTTTTTACAAAAGGTCTGTTAGTATTTTATTCAAGTCGAAATTTTTGTAGGACGTTTTATTTTTACATGAAATAATTTTCATAAAGTCATAAATAACGGTCATTCATGACTTTATAAAATTACATCCTAGTTCAGATTTGACAACATTTATACGATATCGACGTTATCTCTAACGTTTGAAGTAGAAATTAGGAACCTTCTCTTTTATATTGTACATTTATTACTATAGATCGTTTATTCTTACACCCAGATTTAGGAGTCTATCACCTCCTCTGGAGTCTCTTCCTTTCCGTTATAGTGTACACATGGCACGTATCCTCTTTTTACCTTCGTGTAAGAGGGGGGGGTTGGGCGGGGCGGGGCTGTACTTGTCTCTTTATCTCAACAAATAAAAACTTCCCATTGAAACTGGTTTTCATTTTCATCCTACGTAGGAAAAAGTAATCTTCTCTCTTTTCTCTTTGTTTAGAACATACTATCTCAGTTTCCATTTATAGTTTCCTCTTCTTTGACTCTGTTTGAGATCTAGTTCGACTCATTGTGTTTGTATATTAAATACTGTTTATCTTACTGAATTAGTGTAATTCACCGTTTTTAATCCAGTAATCTGTTAGTCGTGATTAACAGATAATTTCTATCGATACTTTCTAATTGTGTTCTTGTAACTTTCATCTTCTAACATAAATTTATATTTCTTGATAAGAGGGGTTGATTGTCAACCTTAATGTTAGTATGTTCTACTTCATCTAAAAGTTCCTTTTTTTAAATTCACAGAGTATCTATTAAACAAAAAAAGTTACAATCATTCTTCTAGGGTTTAATTTTACATAGTCCTAAGTTGAAGGTACACGGTTTATTGTCTTATATATTATTCGTATTTCGTTTTTGACAATCTTAATCTTTCTCCTTGACTGACGTTACCTACGTATTATTTTTTACCTTATAAAAAGACAGGAATTCTCAATTTCATCCGTTATCTGTTTCTTTACCCCATAGAATATTACAGTAGCTAACTCAGTCAAACTTTTACGTGTACCTCTAAATATGGAGTTTATCTTGTATGTAAGACAAAAATTTATAAACCTTTGTGTATCTCATAATATATATAAACTAGTCTTTCTTTTGGGGTCTTAAAAGATTTTTCGTCTGGATACATCTAGTGTAACAAACTAGTTTTACATTGTTTTAATTATGAACTTGTTCTTATTAAAAAAATTTAAAGGGTTGGAAAAATTCACTTCTTTTTTTCTTTATAAGAAGACTCAGTTTATACTCTAATTTTTACATTTACGTTTTATGAATGTTTTAATGCTAATATTCGTGTCATGTATAAGTTTGGATATCATGAATCAATTTCGACGTTAACCCGACGGGTCGATTGCGATCACCAGTTCTTGAATGGATGGTCACGTCCTCTGAATTCTTAGTACCCAAACTGAGGACCTATCCCTTCTAGGGGACCTCCTCCCGGACCCTCGGGTGAGGTCGTAAGAACGGACCTCTTAGGGTACCTCTTTCTTCTAACCGACCGACATTATGTATCCCAACGTTTTTCAGCCTATTCTCACTTCACTGAATCTTCCGTGATCTTAAATTTTTTTATTTTCTTTGTTTACTTAATTCCGTAATTGAACTTTTCGAAGTAAGTATAACTACACACCGTTTTGGGTATGTTATAACATTTCATTTTTTATCATTATTATTTGTTTATTTATTTTTTCTTTTAGATTCTCGTTTTGTTTCGTACCGATTCTCCTTTATTTTTATTTTTTCAATAATTCCTACTTCGTCTTTAATTTTAAATCATTTGATTTTCCTTTTCTTATCTCTTTATTTAGGTTCACCAAGAAATCTTTTTTTCGGCTGATATTTATTTCGTTTTTTATTTTATATGTTTGAAGATAAATAAGATTAGTTTCTTTTTTATACTCTACTCTGTTTTTAATTCTTATTCTTGTACAGTAGAATCTGTACTTTTGTAAACTTTTAGAACTATATTACTTAGTAAACTAAGAATAGTTTGTACATATAATTGAAGACTTCTTCATCCTTTGTAAGAACTCTTTTTTTTTATTCGTTTTCATTTATAAATGGATAAGTCTTCTAAATTTCGTTTTAAGAAAGTTTAAAATTTCTTGTTTATTAAAAGACCGAATAATTTAGAAACTCCCGTAATTGTGTGTACCCTTGTTCAGGGTAAAGTTCTTGACCGTTTTGAAATTGTGATTTTTGAATATTTGGATTGAGTTTTCTCTTTTACTGTTTCATTGGAGTGTTTATAACTCTAAATCTACGGTTTTAGATTATACGTTATGATGTGAATGGGTCGACAAACACTTTATTACCTTTGTTTGGGATCGTCTAAAAGAAGGTTCTTACGTTTATATTTAGTTATAATACTTAATTAATTAAATTAAAAGTGTAGTTATACAGTGTCTTTTTTTGTTTCAATAATAAGTCTTTATACGGTTTTTGATAAAACGTTGTTTTGCATCGTAGGTAAAAATCAATTTCGTGGACTATTCATCCTGGTATTATCCGTACTTCAGAAGAAAGAATTTAACCATGTCTCATAGATAGATTTATACACTAGTCAAGTCAAGTCAACGAGTTAGTACAGACTGAGAAACCCTGGGGAAACCCTGGGGTACCTGACGTCTTACGGTCCGAAGGGACAGGTAGTGGTTGAGGGTCTCAAATGAGTTTAAGTACAGGTAGCTCAGTCACTACGGTAGGTTGGTAGAGTAGGAGACAGTAGGGGAAGAGGACGGAAGTTAGAAAGGGTCGTAGTCCCAGAAAAGTTACTCAGTCAAGAAGCGTAGTCCATCGGTTTCATAACCTTAAAGTCGAAGTTGTAGTCAAAGTTACTTATAAGTCCTGACTACAGGAAATCCTAACTCAACCTAGAGGAACGTCAGGTTCCCTGAGAGTTCTCAGAAGAGGTTGTGGTGTCAAGTTTTCGTAGTTAAGAAACCGCGAGTCGAAAGAAATATCAAGTTGAGACTGTAGGTATGTTCTGATGATCTTTTTGGTATCGAAACTGATCTGCCTGGAAACAACCGTTTCATTACAGAGACAAAAATTATACGATAGATCCAACCAGTATTGAAAAGAGGGTTCCTTGTTCGCAGAAAATTAAAGTACCGACGTCAGTGGTAGACGTCACTAAAACCTCCGGTTCTTTTATTTCAGACAGTGACAAAGGTAACAAAGGGGTGGATAAACGGTTCGGTCCGAAGTTGTACTTGGTACTTGAAGGTCTACAAGTTCAACTTAAAGTTTTTCCGTCTTCTTGGTCTTTAGTTTAACGGTTGTCGACAACCTAGTAGTTTTTTCGTTTTCTCAAGGTCTTTTTATAGATGACGACGAAATAACTGATACGGTTTCGGAAACTGACGCACCTAGTGTTGTTTGACACCTTTTAAGACTTTCAATACCCTTATGGTCTGGTGGACTGGACGGAGGACTCTTTAGGTATACGTTCAGTTCTTCGTTGTCAATCTTGACCTGTACCTTGTTTTCTGACCAAGGTTTATCCTTTTCCTCATACATTTCCGACATATGACAGTGGGACGAATAAATTGAATATACGTCTCATGTAGTACTCTTTGTGACACGACCTACTTCGTGTTCGACCTTAGTTCTAACGGCCCTCTTTATAGTTATTGGAGTCTGTACGTCTACCGTGGTGGGAATACCGTCTTTCACTTCTTCTTGATTTCTCGGAGACCTACTTTCACTTTCTCCTTTCACTTTTGCAACCGAATTTTGAGTCGTAAACCTCTTGCTTCTAGTCTCGTAGGCCAGGGTAGTGAAGTGCCTTTTTTCTACCCCTTTATACACTATAGTTGTTATTTTGAGATCCTTGTAACTGAAATTTTCTTTTTATCTACCTACGAAAAATAATATTTATGATTAGTTACAACAAGACGTTGAGGATTGGGTACTTTACTCTAGACCACTTCTCCCTTTTCCCCGATCACTAACTTCTCCTTCTCCTTTGATAACGATAAATAATTAAACAACTACCAGATAGGACTCCAGAGTTTTGGTCCCTTTTTCTTAGTCAATTTTTACTTTGTAAAAATAACTCTCAAAAGTCGAATTCACTGGTCAGTATTGGTTTATATGTTTTTAGTTAACCAAAATATATATTTTCGTTATTTATTAATCTTCTCAATTGAATTTGTAGAGTGAGTATTACTTTACTCGTTTAATAGACCCTTACATAGATTATTCTTTACAAATTCTGGGTATCCTTCTTTCGATATTTTAAATAATACCTAAATTTTCTGAAGTTATTTACCTCTCTTTGTAACATAAAAAAAAGGTCACACAAATGACTCTTGAACATTTCGACAGTCCAAACTTGCCCAGGGTCTCGTTGTATTAGACCAAGGTGAGTCCTTGTGCCTACGTTTTCAGGATTCGTCTCGTCGTAGTATAGTTCGGTTCGTCGTATACCTTTACCATTGTGTGGATGTCGTTTATCCCAACTAAGATTCTTACGTTTCCAACGAGTCGAAGTCCCGTCTTTTGAACGGACAGGACAAGAACAGAGACAAGGACTGTAAATGACACCAGTAACCGTAAATGCATTGTCACAATCAGTGAGTCAGTACAGACTGAGACGTTGGGGCACCTGACATCAGGTGGTCCGAGGAGACCAGGTACCTTAAGAGCTCCGTTCTTATGACCTCACCCATCGGTAAGGGAAGAGGTCCCCTAGAAGGAGTGGGTCGCTACTTTGGGTCCAGGGAACGTGACTTCCGTCTAAGAAGTGGTAGACTCGGTGGTCCCTTCGCGTATATGTACTCAAAAGTTATTTATACACGACTGGCTTACTCGTACTACAACGGGAGACAAAACGATGTAATCATCTAATTTCCTGTCTTAGATGAATTATAGAATTATCTACAGACTTTTTTAGTAAACTCTTTTAAGTTTTAGGTAAAAAGTAATTTACGATTCTAACTTTATCTTACTCGGGAAAAAAATTAGAACGCTTGTAAAAGATGGTCTTTGTACGTCGTTCACAGGACGAACTATTATTTTACGAGTCCTCGTTCTTTTCACACGAATGATAGTGGAGTTGTATAGTTTTGAAATGACCTTTAGAATCAATTATTTAATTAGTTCTTTTTATTCCTATCACTTTCCCTCCTCATCTATTTTGTTTTGTCAAAAATACACATCTACTGTGATTAAAAACGAGTCTGTTACTATGGGCTTCTCCTGGTTCTCTGTTGACGATTCATAACCGAGGTTCTGGTTACACGTCTTTCGAGACCCGACAAGGTGTCAGATCGTTATTGACTTATTTCGAAATTATTAGCGGGACAAGTACTAACATTGTTTTATTAATTCAAAAATCCTTACTGTGTCTTTATACTGTTCTGGGTCTACTTTTATATAATATTTCGAATCACCTTTTCAACTTATTTACTTCTTCTCTGGTACAAAGACCCAATATTCTATAGTGAAGAAACATTGAAGAGACATTTAAGTTAATTTAGACTTAAATTTTTAGGGTATTCTTAAAAAAAAAGAAAAAAACCTTGTCTTGAGTTATTCGATGTGAAGGTTTAAGACCTTTTCTTTTTGGTTCTATAAAGACTTTTTCTCTTTAGTTCTCCCCGTTAAACGGGACAGTTTGTAGTTTTTATTTGGTAGTCAAGTCAAGTCAATCAAATTTTGATATTATATAGCGTTGATGTAAATGATCGACCCCTGATTAGTTAGTTATCTGGTTTTTCTTCTCCTTTAGATCTACGGATGGTACGTCATTGATTTTCTGGTTATGTAATTTTTTTTTTTCTGGACTACAAATTTTTTTTCGTAAAAATTTATATCTCCCTTTTTTATTATAAATATATTGAAACCGTACCTCCGGAAGTATCGGTTCTATACTTTAGGTTTTCTGTACTTCATTGTCTACCTGTTTAAACGGGTGTATTTTTAGTTTTAGAAGTCATACTGTTTTTCGTTATACTTCGAATTTTCGTCGAAATCTGAGTTTATTTGACAAAAACGAGGTGTCAATTATCTATTTCCTAAGTATTAATTTCATCCATGTGAAGATTTATCAATTCCTCCTGTTGGTTAAAAATTTTACTCGTTTCCTATTCTTATTTGATAAATGACTTTTTTTAATATCAAAGATTTCTACAAATTAGAGTAATTATTAACCTCTTTTACCCTTAATTTTATTTTCTCGAAACGAGGATCTTATACCTCAGTTCACAGTCACTCCCGGCCCCCTGTCCGTAAAAACCCACGACGATAGCCCTCATATTTAACTACTTCTACTAAACCGTCATAATCTTAATTTTTGTGTTCAGAGGGGTCAATATGACGAATCCGAAAGATAATTCTCTTTTATATGTACATGACCCTCTCTGACTTTCGTTTTTCTCTTCTCCTACCGTCTCCTACTCTATCAATCTATCACAGGGACTGAGTTATCGATACTTAGACTCGGTAGAGGTCCTCTATCCCCTCCTGTCTCCTCGGACCGAACGACGTCAGGTACCCCAGTGTTTCTCAGTCTGGACTGAGTCGGTGACTTGTCATTGTTGAATAGGTGTCAAGTTTTTTATAACCTTTACATACATAGACTGTCATACTCAGTGAAGATCATGATACATTAGATATACCCGTTTATTTTTACTTATGACGCACCCGTCTCTTTTCCTTAATATATCTGGACATATATTCTTGGATTTGTCGTTGTGTAACAATTTATTTGTATTCGTGGTTGGCGAAATTCTGAAACAAGTAGGACTTAGGAGTTGTAGAATTAGTTAAGAACCGTATGTCCAAGAGTTAATTTTTAGAGAACTTATTTATTCACACTTTTATTCACATACTTGATAAATTTATATTACCAGGATAATTATAAATGCCCGAAGGGACCACCGAGTATACCATTTCGTAGACGGACGTCACCCCCTCTGGGTCCAAGTTAGGGACCCAACCCTTCTAGGGGACCTCTTCCTTTACCGTTGGGTGAGGTCATGAGAACGGATTTTTTAAGGTACCTGTCTCCTCGGACCACCCGATGTCAGGTGCCCCAGTATCTCAGTCTGTACTGACTCACTGAAGTGTGAGTGAGTAATTATAAATTTTGACTTATACTTGTTACAAATGTTCATATCTTTTTCCTGACTTTTACATTGTCGTTTAAAAAATCATGAATGAAGATTCTCAGTTCAAATCCCCTTCGGCAGAAATCTTTAGTAGACTTACTGGGAAAGGAATCTAGTGTAAGTCCCTGGATTTTGTCGACAGCAAAAGAGTAAGAGACTAACGTACCTATCACTTGCATCTGTCGTGTCTCTGTCGAACACAGACTCGGTGCTGTAGACTTCGGAACCAGAATAAAGTTTTCTGTCCCTGAGTTACAGTCCTCTGAAGAATGTACAGCCACAGGTCCAATCCTGCTGAAGTTCCGATGAGGAGACCCTGACAGTCGACGTCACTGTAGACACACCCGACCCCGAGAAGTGCCGTGCCTCCGAAGTCCCAACAACCTGAAAGGGATGTTGCTGAATCCATAGGTCCTCGTTCACAAGGGTACCTGTTTCACCTTCCACGTTCTAGAAAGTACTGGATCGGAAGTGCCGGTCGGTCGTAGTGAAGACGGCACAAGACAACCGACTTCGTAAACACTCAGGGGGTTTAAGTTCCCCTCCTCACCACTTCTGGGTCGTCTCTCCCCTTTACAAATAAAAACAAGTAGAAAAAAAAAAAAATTCATTGGACAAATTAAACTGTTAAACAAGTCCTGTCATTTTCTCCACCATTTTTTTTTGTCTTAGACTTTGGTCTTTTGGGTTCAAGTTTAGGACTGTGGAGGTGAGATTATCGACTGACTAGGACCCGTTCGCGAATCGGAAAGACACGGAGGCAAAGAAATATACATTTCAATCTCTATTAATGTTGTGGATGAAGAACTGACAACCCTGTTAAAACACGTAGTTATGTATACTTTCAGGAATCCTGTTTCAGTCTGTATAACATGATCCGTATTGATAATGAACACACATTTTTGAAAATTTAACTTGGACGTATTCTTTACCAGAAAATTTTTAAGTTGTTGTTACTCTCTCTTTCGAAACATAATTAACCTATAGGGATTGGGAGTCGACCCAAAGGGACCACCGAGTCAACCATGTCCTAGACGGACGTTATATCCTCTTGGCCGAAGTTAGGGACCCAACCCTTCAAAGGGACCTCTTCCCTATCCGATGGGTGAAGTCATGAGAATGGACCTCTTAGGGTACCTGTCTCCTCAGACCATCCGATGTCAGGTACCCCAGCGTTCTCAGTCTGTGCTGACTCGTTGATTTGGTGGTGGTGGGGAGTCGGTTCAAATTTTAGAAGACAGATCGACACATTCGGTAGGAAGCTGTTTGGCGTCAGAATCGAAGGAGTGGTGTACCGTCGGAGTACGGATGATGTCTTGTCGAGTCCTGGGGCCTCTACTTCCAGAGTTTAATTACCCCTCCTGTGCCTTCCCAGATGGAACAGGATTAGACACCTCAGTCGTCAGAGAAGACGGTGCGAGACAACCAGTCGGTTAGAGATTCCAACCAGGTCCAAGGTCCCCTTATAAGAGAAGTCCTCCTTACAGTTTTTTTTAACTTCTATGCACACTTGTAAAGATACAGAAGATAAAGGTCCCGTCGCACAACCTCATTCTTGTGAAAATCTAGGCTGTGTAGGGGACCCGAACTTATGGTAGAGTCAGTGAATGAACCGACAAATCTGAACAATACTGATAAATTATTTAATTGTGTACATTCTATGAACCATATGCGGTTTAATTCACAAATCATTTTGAATTGACGTAACGAAACCCATTTTTAATTCCAAAACAAAGATACCGGTCTACCGATAAAGAACCCGACAACACGATATCTTATCCTTTAAAGTTTTTGATTCGCCATCCATTTAAGTAGGCTGCGTAGTCATATCTCCCCGTTATTTTAGAGATCCAGAAGTAGAAGAGTCTTTTGTGTTTTTCACGTACACAGGGACGGGTTCCTTAAGAGGGGTCACGTATAAGGGTTGACCCCTATATACAGACCAAAAGTTAAAAATCCCAAAAGACGTAGGATTCAAGACAACACAGGTTGAGAAACTTTGGAGTACCTGACGTCGGTCGGTCCGGGGAGACAGGCACCTTAAGAGGTCTGTTCTTATGACCTCACCCCACGGTACGGGGAAAGGTCCCCTAGAAGGACTGGTCGCTAACGGCATGGAGAACACAGAGGACGCAACCGTCCACCCAAGAAGTGGTAATCATGGTGGACCCTTTGGGTCCCATCAGATCAATGTTCGTTTTTTTTTTTTCAAAGACAGTCTCAACTTATATGTGGAGGAGGACGAGAAAGATTAGTGGAATCGAAACACCACGTATAGATCTTTTAAGCCGTAAATGCCTTTGGGAAAAGTCCTGACTGGTGTCTTAAGAGAAAGGAATACGGATCTACCACTCGTTCCAGAGTACTTTACGTATAGTGTAGTAATATAATACAAATTTGTAAAAATAAGGAGGTCTCTTAAATTTTATATGTTTGTACACTGAGACACTCCTTTACTAGGTTTTTTCTAACATTTATTCCGGTATTTACAGTTTCAAGGATTTTGTAAAGGGACCGAGATAGAAGTCTTCTTTCACGAATGTGTCTCTCGTGAGTGGTCGTACAAAATAATGACAACAACACCCGCAATTTGCGATGTTTACGTTAGACAAACTGTATACGTACTTGCTACTAGAGGTGTCTTGAAGTTCTTCACGGAGATTCAGGTACTTCGACTCGCCGTCCTTGTCAGCGTATTCCGGGCCCGTCGCCCGCGAGGTCTCGCTCGTTCTGCAACGGCACCGAGTCTCTGTTATTCCTTAAGGAGAAGTCCACTGATTTGTCGTTCAAGTCCAAAAAAGAATTAGTTACAAATCAAAATTTTGACACAAACAAAGACCTTTCACACGATGTCAATTATCGCTTAGTAGTGGATGCTAGGACAACCTGAGCAGGTCCTATTAGTCATAAAGAAAAGAATTTTTTTTTTTTTTTTTCTTGTGTCCTTTCCTCCTTCCTTCCTCCGTCCTCTTCCTTGCCTTTTCGCTTCGTCCTCTCTTCCCTCCTTCCTCCTACCTCACCTCCCTCCTCCCCCGCACCCCTACCTCACCTCTACTTCTGCCCTCGCCCTCCCTCCCTCTGTCTCTCTCCTTTTTCTTCCTTTACCGGGGGCAAACCTGAACGGCGCAGATCTCCCAGAGAAAGGAAGAACCTGGGAGAATGAGAAGTTTCTTAGTCGTCATTTCAACTGGAACGGTCCGGGTAGGAGGAAACTTTCCTTTGATGAGGTGAGAGTCAGGGGCGACGGACGTAATTCCTTCCAATCTTCTTTGTCCACTTGAAGTAAACTTATTATATAAAATATTCGGTCATATAGATTTTATAATAGTATTCTTGTACAGTAGTTATACTTTTACTTTTGGAAATGTGAAAAAGAATCATGACTGAAAAACTTTAGGTTACAAAAAAAGTGTGTATATTGAGTAGTGTTAATCTTCATCAGTGTAAAGAGAACATAGAATAGGAAGAATAACGAAAGATAAGTAGGTATTTTATTGGGGGGGAATCGAACTTGGTCAAACTCAACCCGAGAGGAAGAAGTTTGTTTCGACTTATGTCATCGATCGTCTCACCAGTGTCACAAATAAACGAATAAAGGACTGAAGTTCTTTAATAAACCATACCGTGGTTTAATAAAAAGAAGTCAGTAGACGATGACCTCTACAAACCCTAATAAACACGAAAAACCCTACCATACTAAACTGAAATAGAAGGATAGTACATGAGAAAAGATAGACTACAATGTAATACAAACGTTTTTACCCGAAGGGACCACCGAGTCTACCATTTCTTAGACGGACGTTACACCCTCTGGACCCAAGACAGAGACTCAGTCCTTCTAGAGGACCTCTTCCCTTACCGATACGTGAGGTCATAAGAACGGACCTCTTAGGGTACCTGTCTCCTCAGACCGCCCGATGTCAGGCACCCCAACGTTTCTCAGTCTGTGCGGACTCACTGATTACGATAGATACACACGTTTTTGTGACTATGCTAAGTTAAAAAGTAGTCCGTTAACTCTCTCAAGGAGAATTGTTACGGGACTCTCTGAGAATACTTTCAATTGTAATTTACGGGATCGTTCCCCGATAGGGATTATGGTATATTAAAGTAATTAAATTTAGGTTCATTTCTAGTTTAAAAGGTTAAGTAGAGTCGGTAAATAATTGGAATCGAAAGAACTAATAATTGAAACTACTGTTATCATAAAGTGAGGTACAAGTTTGTATTATGAACTGAAGAAAGTGATGTCACCCCAATAAAAACCCATTCATAAAAATGAGGTCTCGTCAAATCTCTTTGGTGTTCAAATACTCAATTAATAGGTTCGGAGTCAAATGAATAATTAATTTACCTTCTCAAGGAACTGACATTGGACAAGACTGTTGTTGTCTGGAATTAGTATGAACCACATACTTACGTTGTTCTGTGTGTACAGTACTGACAAAATTTTTAATAAGACTCTCCATTATAACTTTCTAATTTCTGTTAGTGTACCCGTTATTTATGAAAAATAAAGACTTTAAATAAGATTAATAAAGGAGTGGAGACTGGAACATACAGGTCATCCCAACCCTATACTGGAACCCACGGGAGTTCGGAGTAATTAGTTCTACTCAGTATAAAATTTCGTTATTAAAATTTTTATTTTACCTTACGGTTTTTAGACACGACTTTTTTTTTAGCCTGAAAATTTGCTTTCTATCCTAGTCTCTAACGTCACTCGTCTTTTATGACGAGGGTCCAGTAATCATTGTAATCAATAGTTTGGTGAAATGAAGTCAATTTATCTTAAAGTCTTTGAAGGTGGTCTGTACCTTGAGTTATATAAAAGTCGAGAATTCGTTGGTGAGGCAAGATTATAGAAATGAATGTATAAAAAAAAGAGGAAAGTAAAAAGTGTCCAACCCCAAGAGGGGTCTATAATACAATCCTCTAAGTTTACTCAAAGTGAGAAAGTCTAGAGACAACCACGATGTACTAAGATTTATTGACACTTTGGATGAAAATCCGTCTCATATTTATTGTACCAACTCTTATCTTTAGATACTTATCACCAAACTGACTTTCTTACCACATTGGTCAAAGTGAGGTAACTCCATAGTGATTTGTTCCATTCGACCAAAGTAACGTATGTTTCCTTACTGGTTTAATTCGCACCCTTTGACATTCTTTTAAAAGTCCGTACTGAAAAAAGGTCGGACTAAAAAATGAGAAGACACACCAAACTTTATCTTAAGAGTTCTCGGTGAGGAAGATAGAGAGTTCGGGAACCCTTTTTGGTCAAACTAGATCTGAATAAAAATAATCACCGGAGGATTGTGGGGCACAAAGTCTACAAGTCCGGTTCATCCTTCTTCCTTCGTCACTCCTACCGTCACACGTCAGAATTTCGATTCGGTCTTGAAGAGTTTGAGATATATTAAGGAACCCTACAATGATTTTGCGTCTAAGACTCTGCGGTGGACTACAAGACGTAAAGATTGTCTAAGGGTCCATTACGGTTTCAAAGATAAATTCCACGGTTTGAGGCTCATCGTTCCTGGATACGACGAACACTTAAAGACAACAACGAAATCTGTGACTCACAAATTCTTTAATGAGATGAACCTTTTTCAACGAAGAGATCTTAAATTCTGAGAGTTCTCACCCCCAAAACAGAACAAACAAGGATATCGGGATGACGAATCCGGTAAGGTCTCACATAATTTCCACAAATTACAACAACCAACAACTTACCTGTTTTTTTACTTTATGCTGGTTAAAAGTTTGTCCCCAAGAATTCAAAAAAACCAGGATACACAGAACAAGGAAACTGTTAGACCATCTGACACCTAGGGAAGAGTCTAATTATAAAAATTTACGTAATTTCTTGTACATATCGTTAATGTTTCCTTTGGTTAATCTCCCTTAATATCAATAGTTTTATACATTTTCAGTTTATACACTATATTATTATATACACGAAAATTTTTTGTTTTAGATAGTCATCTAGATTATTAATGGTATTAAAACTTCTTCACTACTCTATATTTGTTACAAAAGTCTATAGACGTCGTTGACATTAAACTATCCTTTTATAGACATTAAAGAAAACCACTGCTTCTCTGTCCATGACGATTATCATGATGTCCAACATCGGATAGAAGTATTAACTTCCTATACGAGTTAAAGTAGACCTTCACTCACTTCTATTACGACATTAATAAAAGTGTAAGTTCAAGTGTCTGTGGGACGCAAGATGGGTACTGGGAGAACCCTAGACACTTGGGATTAAATTCTTGGACAAAAACCTGTCCAAAATAAATAGTAAAAGGTGACAACCGACTTTTAGGAAAGTACTTTTCCTATTTTTACCACTATGAATACTAAAAAAATACTTTACATCACAAACCACGACCTGTATGTATAATAAGGTCAAAAAATTACGTCATGAATTTGAACGTCTTTAGACTTTATCGAGAAGGTTCACTAATAAAAGAAGGTAAGGTAAGTATAAATGTTGTCACTGTTTTTATATTACCTATGGATATGAGTGACCTATTTGTTGAGTATTTACGTCCAAACATTTCGTGTAAGGGTACTTTGTATAGGTATTTGGACCAATCGTGTGGTTCTGTGGCAGTTCTTACAAACTTGATTTAGAATTAAACAAGGAGTACTTGTAAAGTGTACCGGAAGCTTCACTTAATACACGACGGAGCAACTGTTCCTTACATTGTCTGATGTGTAGACTCTCTACCTTGCCCCGAACACCCTAACAAAATAACTTGTTAAAGTGTCCACAATTGTCCTCTCCACCCGACTTCTCAAAGTCGTCTCTCTTTCATTGAGGCTCGGACCTCAATGAGTGTGTGGACAACCGTCCAACAGTATAGAGAAGACGAGACGAAGGAAACGCTATTAAAAATACCGGTGGAGTGACTAGAGGAGGAGTCTTCAGTCTCACTCCCCTTCCCTCTCTCCCTTCTTTCTCTTTCGTCCTCTCTTGATCGATCCTTAGTTGAGACCGTGTCACGGTTCCTGTCAGATAGGAGGTCTCGTCCCCCAGAGCCTGAACCCCGACCTTCGTCCTCGTTTCCTCTAAACAAACCAAATATGTGGTAGTTATTTTTAGTTTACACCATACCGTGTTTCCCTTGGGAGGGTATGACAACCACCCCTACATTTGACCATGTCGGTGATACCTTTTGTCATACCTTCAAAGTATTTTTTGATTTTATCGTAACAGTATACTAGGTCGTTAGGGTGAGGACCCATGTATGTGTCTTTTCCCCTTTTCAGATTAAGTCTTTCTCCGGGGGGGGTTATCAGATATTTACGTGGTAGATGTTATGGGCTCTGTACCTTCGTTAGACACAGGTGACTGTCTGCTTACCTATTTCCGCCACACGATCTGCGTCACGCACATGTGTTACCTCGTAATGAGTCGGCATTTTTCCACCTTGTCACGGGCACCGTCGTTGTGCCTGCTCGGTTCTCTGCCAGTACGACTCACTGCATTCAGCCTCTTCTTGTTCATAGTACACCACAGTGCGTATGCACCCTAGATTTTTCTCTCTGTTTCCTTGAGTGTGGGGTTCGTCTTTGTCTGAGCGTTCGTGACTTTAGTTTGAATACTAATGGTTTTCCCTTTACTCATCCCCCCTCTATTTAATCGTAGAACCCCAATCGTCTATGTGTGATGACATATATTTTGTCTAATGATTGTTCCAGGAAGACATGGTGTGTCCCTTGATATGACTCGTAGAACATTATTGGATATTAACTTTTCTTAGACTTTTTCATATATATATATATACATATGGACTTTGTATGTGTAGGCTTTATATGTGGATTTTGTACATTTGGACTTTGTCTTGTAACATTTAGTTGATCCAAAGTTAGAAATTTTTTAGCTTAAACCACGAGAATCCTCTCACGTCTAGTCGCAAGTACTCGGGGAAGATCCCTACTCCCGCCCGACTGTCGTGAGAACACATCACAGACGGTCAAAGGCGCTACGTCTACGAATCCTTCGACTAGCGCCTAAACCCCGTTCTACACACGCTACCCGGGACCACCAGGAGGTTCGACCTGGTCTCCTGCGACAGGAAGTCGGCGCGACGGGGGATAGGTTGGGGTGGTCTAGGAGGTCCCGTGACCTTGCGTCTTGAAAAGGACGTCGAAAAAAAGGGGGTCCGAAGACTGTGCCAAAGGTTTCGGTCTCACTCCTTATACGACCGATAAGACTCTACGGTCGCCTCTAAAGACAAGTAACACTTCTTTGGTTCTCCGAAACCGTCGGCGGCAGCTCCTGACGCGGACCCTACGTCCGCGCTCCCTTCGGCCGAACCCGCCGTGAACTAACCGACGACGGACAGACACAAAAAGGTAGACAGTTTTCGTCGACACTCCAGTGTTGGTTCACTTACCACCCTTTATTAAACATTTTCATTACGACAATGTGTCCTTTTTTTTTTTTTCTCATCATGAAAAGAAAGAAGAGGAGTCGTGGGGACGAGGTGATTTATTCTGTAAGACGTTCCTAACCCATGATAAAGACAGAAAAGTGTGAAGAAGAGAACGATTGAAAGTCACCCGAAGACTCTAGACTATATTTACACGGCCGCTACACCTTTGACTACCTCTCCGTCTCTACATATACTTTGACTACCTCTCCGTCTCTTCGTATACTTTCTACTATATGTATGAAAAATGGCGAGGACAATTACAACGTCAAAACCACTACTAGGTCAACGAATTTACCTTTATGTCTGAAACTCTCGTATAATGAATTTTTTTTTAGTATAGTACACAGGGAGTTTAGTATAAAATGGGTCCTTTGTTTCGGATAGAAATGAACACTACTACGAATTTCTTCAATCCCCCTCAACAAGTCCCAAGAATTTAGTCATCTCGCACAAGGGAGTCAAGTCAAGTCAAGTCAGCGAGTCAACACAGACTGAGAAACGCTGGGGTACTTAGCGTCGTACGGTCAAAGGGACAGGTGGTGGTTGAGGGTCTCAAGTGAGTCTGAGCGCAGGTAGTTCAGTCACTACGGTAGGTCGGTAGAGTAGGAGACAGCAGGGGAAGAGGAGGACGGGGGCTAGCGTTTCGGGATGACTCAAGACTTGGTCACCGGGTTCGGTGGGGTCGGAGGAGCAGGACCAATGTCCCTGCGATCTAATACGTCCTTTACTACTTCGGCGACGACCCGAAAAGGAGACGGGCGCCACGAGGACGGGTCGGAGGAGGGGTGTCCATCAATGACAGTCGCGGTCTCCCGAAAATCATCCTTCAGACCCCTGGGACCGAAATAAGGTACTGACAGAGAGTGAAGAAGTACCTCAGGAGAAAGACCGAAGTCAGTGGAGACGATAGGATCTCTATTGTCCTCATTTCATCTTTCGTCGTTCTAGACTTATAAGTAAATTTCTCGTGAAATTACTATGAAGTTCTTTTGTTTGTCATTCAGTCCAAATCTATCACTCTTATCCAAATCTTCGGTAAAAGACGGTAAAACGCCATCCAGGAAATAGAGTGAATTGAATCTACGAGTACCGGACGGACACCATACTACCCCCTCAGTCAGACTTCCGCCCCTCTTCTGTCTAAGAATATTTGTACAGCCACGTTCTTCAATGTTACACCTTACAGATAGTAGGACAAAGGTCCGAACGGTAACTGGAGGTCCGGAACCTCCGGGTCGGACCGTTTGAAGACGACTAGAAGACTCTGAGTAGGCTCTGTACTGCTCAGAGAAGGTCCTTTGTAGGTACAATCGAAGGGGGACCCTGAGGGGACGCCAGAGGAGACAAACGACGTGTATGGTGTCATATAATAGACAGACGGGACAACCCGACGGGTGAAGAACTCTCCTCTCTTCTGTTGAACAGGTAGTGACACTGAGGTTAGGGTAAAAAACGGAGCATATATCTTTCACGAAGTCTGGCAAGACACTTACTTACTCAGGATTTCCCTACGATGTCATTCACGTTTCTTGAACATACCTCAAATATCTTATCGTCCTTAAAGTCGTCTTGAAACTCCTTACGTAAGAAACCTCATTCTTGCATGCAAAAGTACTCTTTTACTTCCCCCTGAGTTGCCCTTCCTTAGACAGACGGTAACGTCTTCTGTGCTCAGAGTGGGGACTCACTCCTTCTAGGGGACCTCTTCCTTTACCGTTGAGTGAGGTCATAAGAACGGACCCTTTAGGGTACCTGACTCCTCGGACCGCCCGATGTCAGGTGCCCCGGCGTTTTCTCAGTCTGTGTTGATTCGCCGATCTGTCGTTGTTCGTTCTAGATACATCTTCCACCACGGGGCAAAAGAAAACGACACCAAACTATTTGTCATTTATTCTCGTCGGTTCGTTGTCCCTTCCGTTAGACATCTGTCAGTGAACTTCGGACATACGTTTTCTTAAAGTGGTACTGACCATCGATACGACTACCGTGTCAGTAGACCTTTACGGTATGTAGAACATGTGAGTTTACGTACGATCCAACAGAACGTTTCAGTGTCAGGAACTCATAGATTTTCCGTGGGATATTTCCTTACTTCGTTTGGAGAGTGATCTCCAAAGGAAACCCCGACGGAGTAAGTCGACATGAAGACTGACGTTGTCACTCGATCGAGACTTATAGATGTAAAGAAGAAGTAGGGAACCTTTTATTTTAAGTCGAAGTGTCTTCGTTAAAGTGAGGTAATAATTACCGTAGTCTTTTACAAGGGTAAAGAGAAAGATACCAATTTAAAATAGAAAGTATTTTTAGTGCACATCAAAGAAATAGTCGACCATCCGTCTTGACGAGTTATGGACTCTTTTAGGGAATACAGAATCTATGAAGAAAATAAGACAGTAACTTGTGAAAACTCTTCCTAATGAGGTAATGTGCGGTAATATGTGTGTATGTACGAGTGTACGGGAATACAGTAATTACCATATAGAAATCGTAGAAGATGTCGTTCGAACGGTACATAAAAAAAAATTAGATGTGAAGTATTCACAACAACGGTCCAAGTATTTTTTCTAGTGTTCTTTAATAAAGATCGTACTCTTCGTCAAATGGTTTTTGGACATGACGAAGAAGTTGGGGGAAGGGGATGAGACAGGAAACACTTACGGAGAACCTGGTCTCCCTCAGGTTCTACCCCCACATTCTTCTAGGACTTGAGTGAAACAGGGTGTCTGTGTGGTCTGGTCACAGATGGAGACCGTATTAATGACGATTTTTCTTGACTATTAATCGTCTCGTCGAGGAGGTGTTATCAAGGAGACCCTATTTTCCCTAGGTAGTTCTACCCATTCTCTCCTTCTCCACACCAGAAAGGTTTTTAGGGTGAGGGTCGTTACTGTGTGTCATTCCTTCCTGGAGCACCCAGACTACGACGAGGGAGTCTTCATTTTCCAAACACGACTAGTGTTCGTAAGGTTTGGAACCCTGGACGTGACTTCTCTGTTCGGGGGTTTTGTAAACCGAAATCTTTCGTTACCCCGAATACAGGACCCTTGGGTTCCCGACATCCCTAGGAGTCTGTGAGGTAGACTTTCTGAGGACTCATTGGAGTAAGTAGGAGTGTGAGTCGTATTTCCGTTGTAAATCTCTCCACGGACCTGGTGTGCACTTTCCCCCAAATAATCTATAAAAATTTCGTAGACGACCCCCTGTCCCTGTTCAATCCTGAAAGGACCCCTACCTCCGCACCGACTCACGGTAAAAACGTAAGAAGGACATGGAGTGAACACGTCCGTTTCCACCCCTGTGTCGGAGTCATTTCGACGTCCGAACGAGACGAGGGTTGTGAGAAGGGGTGGGAGTTGCACAACGACTTAGTACTAGCGGTGTCTGTGGACGTGGGGTCGTGAGAGAGGGTCGGAACGATTCCGGGGTCCAACAGACGTCACCAGTAGGGCACACAGGACGGGAGTCGTGAGGACGTCGGAACGATTTCGGTTCTCCAGTCGTGTCGGGTGTCCCCCACATATTTTCCACTGTTCTGAGACCTGGTGGACCGGGACCACCGGTGTCTTCGAACGAAAGAACCCGGAACACCCTGACACTGTCTGTCGAGAATCGTCCGAGAGTTCGGATTCCGGGACGTGTTGTCGTCCGACTTTGTGCGTTCGGGCCAGACGGGGACTCTCTTTCCGGGTAAAGGAACAGGACTACGAAGTTGGACTCGCTGTCCGAAGTCCCAGCGACGTGCGGATCTCGAATGTCTCCACGAGAGTTCAGCGAACCCGTCCTCTGTGGTAGGGACACGTGAAGGAACCACAACGGTGTCAAGGGGTCGTAGGGGGTTTGTCTCGAGTGTGTGACTAGATTTCGGGGACATACAATGTGTCCCAGTGGAGTCGATGTTCTTCTTTTGGTCTCTTTAGTGTTTGTACACTTCCAATAAGTTCTACAACGACTTTTTAGTTGTCCGTTCACTTCTTTAGTTTCCTGTTTTCTATCGACCTCTGTTTATTTTTTATCTTTATATTGTAAGGTTTTAGTTGTACTACGACATTTTGGTCAAGATTCTCCCTATCGTCAAGTCCGGGTAGAAGTCTTTGTTTTTGTAAGAGGTTATTTGTTGGATTCAAATGGAGATTTCCTTGCTCACTTTGTTTTAGTTTCGGGTTTCAATCATCTTCCTTCCTTTATTATTTCTCGTCTCACCCTTATTTACTTTATCTCTGTTTTTCTTTTCTTTTCTAGTTATTTAATAAACAAGATCGAGACACTCTTTATAGTGACCATCGAACTATCCCTAACGTAACTTAGATATCTAACGAAACCCATCATATGAGTAAAAGTGACATAACTAAGAAGACTAGGTACTCGTACGATATAAAGAGGTAGATAATCACAGGAGAAACTAAAGAAAGTGGTCACAAAATATCAAAAGATATATATCCAGAAAGTAAAGAAATCCATCTATATAAGGATTCATAAAATAAGAAAATCAACGTTACGTTAGGGATAGTTCGATGGTTGTCATAAAAAGTGTCTCGTTCCTGTTTATTAAAGTGTTAAGAATCCTTGTATATCAGAGGTTCTGACTTGGTACTTCTCTGTTTAGACGTTTGTTTTAGGGATATAGTCAACTATGAAACCACTTGAGATAGTTTATAAGTTTCTTTTAAATTATGGATAAGAAGAGTTTGAAGATAAAGATACGTAACTAGCGTCTCCTTCCGAAAGAATAGAGAGGAACGATAAGAAACCTTGAGACCTAAGTCTACGAATATAGAAAGGAAAAGAGGAAACGAAAAGTGAAGAGAAGAAAAGTGTCGATAAACATTCCGGAGAAGTCTGTCGGTAAAACGAAAAAACTAAAAGAAAAAGAACCCCTACCAGAACTAGGGACAGAGGACATGTCACAGTACTTGGAGACAGGTATCAAGAAGTCCATGAGACAGATAGTCTAGATCCGGGAATTTAGATAAAGAGTGAAGGTGACATATTAATATACCCTAAACTAAATCCAATGTAGACTTACCAGATCACCAAAAGAGGTGAAAGAAGTCAAATTCAGACTTAAACCGTTATTCCTCAAGTACTAGACTCTGTGTCAGTCGAGGACCAGAACAAAAACGAAGAGGTAGAAATCGACGTTTCTATATTAGTTAGACTAAAGCCACAACTGGTAGACCACTACAGGTTACATCTCGGAAGAGAACACAACAACCTTTTCCTACAAACGATACTGGTCACGTAAGAGAACGGTCTTGAGATAATCGGAAACGGGACGAAGTAAGACATGAGGTTCCGGTTTAAACGGACAATGAGGTCCACAAGGAACTGAAGGATGAAAACGTAAGATCAGGGGATACCTGTAGAAAAAACCCACAATCAAGATCTTCCGGAACGTCCAGAAGTATCTTAATAAGTTGAAATCGAAGAAGTCGCAATGACCAACCCCGTATCTGAACCTAATGACACTATAACTTACCAAACGGAACTTTACTTGTCTCTAGTAAGACAGCAAAAACTCTAACGTAGGTTCATGACGTAAAGTCTGAGAAAACAACTGGCAGTACCGATGAGGTAAAGAAGATTCCCTAAGGACGGACGTCATCATCTATATTACCCGTAGACTCAATTTAAGTCGGTAAGGTCAGGTAGAATCAAGTGACTAAGGATCTTATAGTTACAAGTGAGAACAGTAGAGGACAAACTGGCGAAGGTTAAATGGAACTAAGTACCCGGATGTAAGGTCCAAGAATACGTTCCTTGAAACGAGAAATGTCGTAGTTTGGGACGAAGGTAGTGGCAAGGGTAAGTGTTGTCCCACAACAAAAACGAAACCGAGGTAGGGGAAGTAAGAAAGACCTCAATAAATAGGTGACTAGAAGTCATCGTATAACCCATGGATGGTTGCACCTCTCAAGTAGAAAGTCACAGGATAGAAAAACGGAAAGGTATGACAAGTACCCCAAGAGTCCCGTTTTTATCACTTCACCAAACGGTTACGGAAGAGGTCACCTGGTGTAAGACAGTCTGGAGAGGTGGTACTGGGTAGGTAGAACCCACCGGGGTGTGTCGTACCAAATCAAAGTGATTCAATCTGTTCCGACACCAGGTACACTAGTCTCACTGATCAACAGACACTGACACCAAAGTCAGACAGACAGGAGACTAGGGAAGAGAGTCAAGGATGGTAGAATGAATCCAAAGAGAATGGAACCTGTACCCCAGAGAGTAGTACCGACGAGGTCGTTTCGCGTCGACGTCGAATGGAGTCCGTGTCCCGTCAAGGGGAGCTTAGTTACGTATCTTTATCTCCTTTTGTTGTCTTACCTTTTCTGATCCCTAGAACAGTTCTTTGAATCTCTACGGTTCCCTTGTAAAGTACGTTTCTACCCGAGTTATTTCCTGTCTTTACCATCCCTGGATTGTCTTCGTCTTCTATAATTCTTCTCCACCGTTCTTATGTGTCTTCTTGACATATTTTTTCTAGAAGTACTGGGTCTATTAGTGATACCACACTAGTGAATACATCTCGGTCTGTAGGACCTTACACTTCAGTTCACCCGGAATCCTTCGTAGTGATGTTTGTTTCGATCACCTCCACTACCTTAAGGTCAACTCGATAAAGTTTAGGACTTTCTACTACGACACTTTCACGACGTGAGTTATACGTTCGTTTAAACCTTTTGAGTCGTCACCGTGTCCTGACCTTTTCCAGTCAAAAGTAAGGTTAGGGATTCTTTCCGCTACGGTTTCTTACGAGTTTGATGACTAGTTAACGTGAGTAGAATGTGCGATCATTTCATTACGAATTTTAAGAGGTTCTGTCCGAAGTCGTTATGCACTTGACACTTGAAGGTCTACAAGTTCGACCAAAATCTTTTCCGTCTCCTTGGTCTGTAGTTTAACGGTTGTAGACGACCTAGTAATTTTTTCGTTCTCTCAAGGTCTTTTTGTAGATGAAGACAAAGTAACTGATACGGTTTCGGAAACTGACAAACCTAGTGTTATTTGACACCTTTTAAGACTTTCTGTACCCTTATGGTCTAGTGTACTGGACGGAGAACTCTTTGGACATACTTCCAGTCCTTCGTTGTCAATCTTGACTTGTACCTTGTTGTCTGACCAAGGTTTATTCTTTTCCTCAGGTAGTTCCGACATATAACAGTGGGAAGAATAAATTGAAGATACGTCTCATATAGTACTCTTTGTGATCCGACCTCCTTCGTGTTCGACCTTAGTTCTAAAGACCCTCTTTGTAATTATTGGAGTCTATACGTCTACTGTTGTTGGAATACCGTCTTTCACTTCTTCTTGATTTCTCGGAGAACTACTTTAACTTTCTCCTCTCACTTTTTCAACCGAATTTCGAGTTGTAAGTCTTTTGCTTCTAGTACCGTAGGNTGTGCGATCATTTCATTACGAGTTTTAAGAGGTTCGGTCCGAAGTCGTTATGCACTTGACACTTGAAGGTCTACAAGTTCGACCAAAATCTTTTCCGTCTCCTTGGTCTCTAGTTTAACGGTTGTAGACGACCTAGTAATTTTTTCGTTCTCTCGAGGTCTTTTTGTAGATGAAGACAAAGTAACTGATACGGTTTCGGAAACTGACACACCTAGTGTTATTTGACACCTTTTAAGACTTTCTGTACCCTTATGGTCTAGTGTACTGGACGGAGAACTCTTTGGACATACGTCCAGTCCTTCGTTGTCAATCTTGACTTGTACCTTGTTGTCTGACCAAGGTTTATTCTTTTCCTCAGGTAGTTCCGACATATAACAGTAGGAAGAATAAATTGAAGATACGTCTCATATAGTACTCTTTGTGATCCGACCTCCTTCGTGTTCGACCTTAGTTCTAAAGACCCTCTTTGTAATTATTGGAGTCTATACGTCTACTGTTGTTGGAATACCGTCTTTCACTTCTTCTTGATTTCTCGGAGAACTCCTTTAACTTTCTCCTCTCACTTTTTCAACCGAATTTCGAGTTGTAAGTCTTTTGCTTCTAGTACCGTAGGTCAGGGTAGTGAAGTACCGTTTATCTACCCCTTTGTCACCTGTGTCACCAACTGAAATAAAAAGACCCGAGGTTTTAGTGACGTCCACCACTAACGTCGGTACTTTAATTTTCTCCGAATGAGGAACTTTCCTTTCAATACTGGTTGGATCTGTTGTATAATTTTTCGTCTCTGTAATGAAACGGTTGTTTACAGGTAGATCAGTTCCGATACCAAAAAGGTCACCAGTACATACCTACACTCTCAACCTGATATTTCTTCCGACTCGTGGTTACGAAAACTTAACACCACAACTTCTTCTGAGAACTCTCAGGGAACCTGATGTTCCTCTAGGTTGGTCAGGTAGGATTTCCTCTAGTCAGGACCCACAAGTGACCTCCCTGACTACAACTTCGACTTTGAGGTTACGAAACCGGTGGACTACGATTCTCGACTCAATAAACTTTTCTGAGACTACAACCCTTTCTAACTCCCTTCCTCCTTTTCCCCTGTTGTCTCCTACTCTACCAACATACCGTAGTGGCTGAGTAACCTGCACCCAACCCACCTGAGGCCCACAACCACTACCTGTCCCTCCGGACCGCACGACACCAAGTACCCCAGTGTTTCTCAGTCTGTGCTGGCTCGTTGACTTCACTTGACTCGAAGAGTTTGATAAAGTTTTTTAACTTCCCTTCTTATATGAAAGTTTGAGTAAAATACTCGGTTGTAATGGGACTATGGTTTTGATTCGTACTTATAGTGTGTTTTCCTTTTAATATCCGGTCATAGGGAGTACTTGAAACTACGTTTTTAGGAGTTGTTTTATAATCGTTCAACTTAAGTTGTTATGTACTTTTCTAGTATATATAACTAGTTCACCCCAAATAAAGTCTCTATGTTCCAGGTGTTTAGTTAGTTGCACTATGGGTGTCATTTTTTACTTCTTATTTTCAGATACTAGTAGAATTATTTACGTCTTTTTCGTAAACTGTCTTAAGTTGTAGATAAATACCAATTTTTATTGAGTCGTTTCACCCATGTCTCCCTTGTATGGAGTTGTATTATTTCCGGTATATATTGTTTAGGTGTCGATTGTAGTACGAGTCACCACTGTTCGACTTTCGAGTCCTTGGGCTATTACAGGTTGTACTTATTCTTCGTTTTGACGGTGATAAAAGTCTACTGTGCTACGATACACGAATTTCGGGACTTTTGAGGTGGTTTTTCGTCGAGATTGATCATTTACTTGAGTCATTTCAACGTTCTATTTTTTAGTTATAAATCTTCAGATAACATAAAGACATGTAACTATTGTTGTCAGTCCTTCTTGTTAATTTTGTTAAGGTGAATGTTGACGTAGTTTTCCTTATTTTACGGATCTTTAATTAAAATTTGTTCCTCCACTCTATAGATATGTGTCTATAGATATGTATTCTGTAACTACTTTTTGAGTTATTCTGCGTTTATTTACTTTTCTAAAAGATAAGTACCTAATCTTCTTGATTATAATGATTTTACAGGTTTGATGGGACTACTAAGTTTCGTTAGGGATGGTTTTAAGGTGTTGTAAAAGGTGACTTGATCTTTTTATTAATGTTGTCAGTTTAACTTGGTGTTTTATAGTGTTTATCGGTTTTGTTGGAAATCTTTCTTCTAGTTTCTATCTCTATAGTGTGTGGGACTAAAACTTTAAATGATGTTTCAATATCATTAGTTTGTTACAATACTCGTATTTTTCTCTGTCTTTAGTCACCTTATCTTACCTGTCGGGTCTTTATTTGGGTTTGTATATGTCAGTTAAATGATGTTTCCTCGGTTTTGATACGTTACTCTTTTGCTGTTAGAGAAAGTATGTTCGCCAATCCCTTTGACCTGTCGAAGTAAACTTTGTTATTTTGGTCTAATGATAGAATATATTATGTGTTTTCAATTAATTTCTATTTAATTTCTGAAGTCCGACATATAACAGTGGGACGAATAAATTGTATACGTCTCATGTAGTACACTTTACGGCCCGACTTACTTCGTGTTCGAACTTAGTTCTTTATAGTTATAGCTCTTTATAGAACGACCCTCTTTATAGTTATGGGAGTCTATACTTCTACTGTGGTAGGAATACCGTCTTTCGTTTCTCCTTGATTTCTCGGAGAACTACTTCCACTTTCTCCTCTCACTTTTTGACTGAGTCGTAAGTCTTTTGATTCTAGTACCGTAGACCAGGGTAGTCAAGTCAAGTCAAGTCAGCGAGTCAGTACAGACGGAGAAACGTTGGGACACCTGAGGTCGTACGGTCCGAAGGGACAGGTAGTGGTTGAGAGTCTCGAACTATGTTGAGTAGTTCAACCACTACGGTAGGTTGGCAGAGAAGGAGACAGTAGGGGAAGAGGATGACGGAAGTTAGAAAGGGTCGTAGTCCCAGAAAAGGTCTCAGCCAAGAAACGTAGTCCACCGGTCTCAAAGTCGAAGTCGTAGTCAGGAACGTTACTTATAGGTCCTGACTAGAGGAAATCCTAACTGACCAACCTAGGGGAACATCAGGTTCCCCGAGAGTTCTCAGAAGAGTTGTGGCGTTAAGTTTAGTAGTGAAGAAGCCACGAGTCGAAAGAAATACGCTCTCAGGTCGAGAGTGTAGATATGTACAGATGACATTTTTGGTGTCGAAACTTATCTACCTAGAAACAACCGTTTCGTTACAGAGACGAAAAATTATACGACCGATCCAACCAGTATCGAAAAGAAGGTTCCTCGTTCAAAGAAAATTAAAGTACCGACGTTAGTGGTAGACGTCACTAAACCTCGGGTTCTTTTATCTGACAGTGACAAAGGTGACAAAGGGTTAGATAAACGGTACTTCACTACCCTGACGTACGGTACTAGAATCAAAAGACTTACAACTCGAAATTCGACTAAAAAAAGTGAGAGGAGAAAGTGAAAGTAGTTCTCCGAGAAATAAAGAAGAAGCGAAAGACGGTATACCCACCACGGTAGAAGCTTAGACTCCGATAACCATAAAGAGGGCCGTTAGAACTAAGGTCGAACACAAAGTGGGTCGGGTCATAAAGTGTACTACATGAGACGTATATTCAATTTATTCGTCCCACTGTTATATGTCGGAACTGTGTGAGGAAAGGACTAAACCTTGGTCAGACAACAAGGTACAAGTCAAGACAATGAAGAACTGGACGTATTTCTAAAGAGTTCTCCGTCCAGTCCACCAGACCATAAGGGTAGAGAACTTCTTAAAAGGTCAAATAACTCTAGGTGTTTTAGTTTCCGAAACCGTATCGGTTATTTCGTTTCATGTACAAAAAGACCTTGAGAGAACGAAAAATTTACTAGGTTGTCCACAACCGTTAAACTAGAGACCAAGGAGACGGAAAAGATTTAGGTCAAACTTGTAGACCTTCAAGTACCAATTACATGACAACTTCGGACCGAACCTCTTAAAACTCGTAATGAAATGATCGTATACTCTACTCACGTCAACACGCCATCAAACTCGTAAGAAACCGTAATGGAAAGAGACCCTAACCTTACTTTTGACTGGAAAAGGTCAGGACACCGGTGACGACTCAAAAGGTTTAAACGAACGTATAACTCACGTCGTGAAAGTGTCGTAGTAGAAAGTCCTAAACTTTATCAAGTCGACCTTAAAGTAGTGGAGGTGATCGAAACAATCATCACTACGAAGGATTCCGGGTGAACTGAGACGTGAGGTCCTACAGTCCGAGATCCACTCACTAGTGTAGTAGTACCAATAGATCCAGTACTTCTTGAAAAACATATCAAGAAGACACATAAGAACGGTGGAGAAGAATTATAGAAGAAGAAGACAATCCAGGGATGGTAAAGACAGGAAATGACTCGTGTAGAACCGTACTTTACGAGGGAACCATAGAGACTAAAAGAACTTTTCTAGAGATCAGAAAGGGTAAGACAACAAAAGGAGATAAAGAAACGTAACTAGTGACTCCTTCCGTAAGAATAGACAGGAACGATAAGAAACTTTGAGACGTAAGTTTACCCATATAGAAAGGAAAAGAGGAAACGGAAAACGAAGAGAAGAAAAGAGTCGATAAACATTCCGGAGGAGTCTGTTGGTAAAACGGAAAAACATAAAGAAAAAGAACCCCTACCAGAACTAGTGACGGAGGACATGTTACAGTGTTTGAAGGTAGGTATCAAGAAGTCCGTGAGACAGATACTCTAGATTAGGGACTTAGAGAAACAGTGAAGGTGACATATTAGTATTCCCTAAACTAACTTAAGTATGGTCCTACCAGATCACCAAAAGGAATGAAAGAAGTTAAATTCAAACTTAAACTGTTATTCCTTAAGTACTAAACTCGGAGTCAGTCGAGGACCAGAAAAAGACGACTGAATATCTCGAAGAGGTAGAAACCGACGTTTCTTATATTAGTTAGACTAAAGTCACAACCGGCAGACCACTACAGGTACACATCTCAGAAGAGAGCACAATAACCTTCTCCTACAAACGACACTGGTCACACAAGAGAACCGTTTTGAGACAATCGGAAACAGGGCGGAGTAAAACTTGAGGTTCCGGTTTAAACGAACAATGAGGTCCATAGAGAACTGAAGGATAAAAACGTAAAGTCAGGGGATATTACTTTTCCTGTAGTAAGAACTCACAATCAAGATCTTCCAGAACATCCAGAAGTATCTTGGTAAGTTGAAGTCGAAGAAGTCGTAATGACCTAACCGGTATCTGAACCTAACAACACTATAACTTTTCAAACGGAACGTTTGTTGGTCTCTAGTGACAGTAAAAACTGTGACGTGGGTTCTTGACGTAAAGCTTGAGAAAACAACTGATACTCCCACTGAGGTAAAAAAGATTCCCTAAGAACGGGTGTCATCATCTATCTTACTAGTAGACTCAATTTAAGGGGGTAAGGTCAGGTAAAATCAAGTGACTAAAGATTTTAAAACTGCAGGTGAGAACGGTAGAGGACAAACTGGTGAAGGTTAAACGGAACTAAGTACCTCGATTGAGAGGCCCAAGGACAACGTATAACACGAAATGTCGTAGCCTGAAAGGAAAGTAGTGGTCAGTGTAGGTGTTGACCCGTAACAAAGACGAAACCGAGACACAGAAGTAAGAACGATCTGAACAAAGAGGTGACAAGAGACCATCGTAGACGGTTAGACACCTCAAGCGGACAGTCGGAGTATAGAAAACCGGAAAAGTGTGTCAAGTACCCCAAAGGTTCCGTTCTTATGACTTCGCTAAACTGTAAGGGAAGAGGTCACCTGGTGCACAACAGTCTTGAGAGGTAGTACTGGGCAGGTAGAACCCATCGGGATTTCCAGTACCGAGTAACAAAGTGACTCAATCTGTTCCGACACCAGGTACACTAGTCAAACCCAATCAAAAGACATTGACACCGAAAGTAAGACAGACGGGAGACTACCTGTTCCTATTACCTTAATACCTTCGAAGGACTACCCTCTCTGACACTCCCCTTGACCCAGAACAAGACTACACCCCTCCCGGTACGAGTCATTTATAAATTAGGTTAAAAGACAACTACCCGTCCCGACACAAGGGAGGGACAAACTCCGGTCAGATACAACCTCAATTACTTCTATTACCGTTGAAGGAAGTTTTACAACGTACATATGTGACGGAGTAAGTCAAGGGGGCTGGGACATCGCCAGGTGAGGACTGAGTACGGAGGCGGGTCCTGAGGACCTGTGAGTGTCCGTTCAGACCCAGTCAGAGAAGCCCAGTGACGAGAAAAGAGGACCCAAGACCACCCGTGTTCCGAGACAAACACGGGAGGTTCTCAGACAAAGGGGTCAGGACACATTAAGACTATCGAGATACCACCCCAATTACCTCTGGAGGAAATTCTCTCGAATACGGTGTGGACCCAGACGACATGGGTCTCGGGGAGGGGGACACTGACCGATGACGACTGGGTCTGGAGGTGTCTTCTGTGAGTTTGTGAGTTTCCGTCCAGACCGAGTCAGAGACACCCGAGAGGACCACGTGTGTTTCGAAACGAACTCGGGAGACTCGTAAGACCACGTATACGCCAAACTAAGATTTGTTTTAAAACGGAGAGGACGGAAGAACGACCCCGAGAGGAAACAGGAACCTGTACCCACTAAAAAAAAACAAAAAACACAAAAAAACCACTCTAGGTTGTAAGAGGACAGTTACCAACAAGTCGTCACTCGACTTTAAAACCTCAAGAACGTCCTCTTCTACTCGTGTACAGGAGGATGAGACGGTAGAAGTGAAGTACCGTTTATCTACCCCTTTGTTACCTTTGTCACTGTTCGAAATAAAAGAACCCGAGTTTTTAGTGCCGTCTACCCCCGACGTCGGTACTTTAATTTTCTACGAACGACGAACCTTCTTTTCGATACTCTTTGGATCTGTCGTATAATTTTTCGTCTCTGTAATGAAACGACTGTTTTTCCAGGTAGATCAGTTTCGATCCCAAAACGGTCATCAGTACATACCTACACTCTCAACTTGATATTTTTCTTCGACTCGTGGATTCTTAAATACGAAAACTTGACACCATAACCTCTTCTGAGAACTCTCAGGGAACCTGACGTTTCTCTAGTTTCGTCAGGTAGGATTTCCTAAAGTCAGGACTTATAAGTGACCTTCCTGACTACGACTACGACATCGGTGGACTACACTTCTCGACTGAGTAAACTTTTCTGGGACTACGACCCTTTCTAACTTCCGTCCTCCTCTTCCCCCACTGTCTCCTACTCTACCAACCTACTGTAGTGTCTGAGTTACCTACACTCAAACTCGTTCGAGACCCTCAACTACGGTCTGTCCCTTCGGACCCCACGACGTCAGGTACCCCAACACTTCTGAGTTTGTGTTGACTCGTTGACTTGACTTGACTGATTTTCTGAACTTACATTCTAGACTTTAGTATTTTGAGGACTCCTTTTATATCCGTCATTAGAGTAACCGAAACTTCAAAACCTGTTCTTAAGAGGGGAGGGGGGTTTTTCCAGTTGTTTTCGGTTTTATTGGTTGACTCTGATACAGTTTGACTTTTCGAGACGTGTCGTTTCCTTTGGTAGTTCTTTTATTTTTCCGTTGGATGACTTACCCTATTTTACAAATACTTAGTAAATAAACTATTCCTCAATTACAGGTTTTATGTACTCCTTAAGTTTGTTGAGTTTTCGATTTTTGTAGTTTGTTGGTTCTAAAATTTTCACCTGTTTCCTGAATCCATCTGTAAAAAGGTTTCTTCTGTATGTTTACCGGTTGTCCGTGTACTTTTCTAAGAGTTGTAGTAATTAATAGTCCCTTTACGTTTAGTTTTGGTGTTATAGTGAAGTGTGAACAGTCTTACCCATAATAGTTTATCTGTTCACAACCTCTTCTACATTTCTTTTCCCCTAGAAGACTGAGACAACCACCCTTACATTTAAGTACGTCGATGATACCTCTTGTCATACCTCCAAGGAGTTTTTAAATTTTTATCTTGGTCGTGTACTAAGTTGAGAAGATGAAGACTAATAAACAGACTTCTTGTACTTTTGGGATTCAGTTTCTATAAATCGTGGGGATACAAGTAACGTCTTACTACATGCGTCGGTTCTATACCTTTGTCGGATTCACAGGTAGTCACTAGCTTACCTATTTTTACACCATATCAAACCATATGTCACTTCATGATGAGTCGACATATTTTCCTCCCCTAAAACGATAAACGTTGTTGTGCTACCTGGAACTCTCATAATACGATTCACGTCTTACAGTCTGTCTCTTTCTGTTTATAGCACACTAAAGTGAAGATACACCTTAGAGTATTGTTTCCTTGTTTGTTCTGTTTTTCTCGAGCGTCTATACCCCTTGTCTGACTATCAATGGCCTCTTCTTCCCCCAACCCCCACTCGTTCTGCATGCTTCGACCCCTGGTTACCATACCAATGTCTGTTGGTATCTGAAAACACCACTAGTGAAACATCACATATGTTCATAGCATAGTGATGCGACGTGTGGACTGAGATTGTGTTACACTACACGGTCAAAATTAGTTAAATTCTATTTCGTTAGGTCGTATTCGATGACTTGGATCTCTATCCTTATAGCTCGAGTCGGAGAGTGACCCGAGGGGTCGTGACAACTAACACTCTTTGAAGACCTCAGAAACTCCTGGTTCCCCGAACCGTGTGCCTGGAGTGGAGGAAGGACTCGCACCCGTGTAGAGGTGGCACAACAGTCGGTGGGTGAGTCGAACCGACACGACGAGGGGACTTCCTACGTCTGTTCTTGTTCTTGATTGTAAAGACGGGGACCCCGGTAGTTCCAGATCGGCTCACTCCCCTTCGTACACTTGTTTACTAGGTTGCACAGTGTCATGGTACGTCCGGCTTGACACAGGGGGGGGTGGGGCGGGGTAGGTAGACGACTTCAGAATCGGGGGTTGTATCGTCTTACAGTGACAAAAACCTGTTTCCCAGAAAATTTTCTATTTTACTCCACAGGATTCATCTTTCTAATCCCGTATTTGTGGTTGTCTCCTTTTTGGTATATTTTTGTCCTTCTCCGGCAAGGGGTCTGTTCCTCTCCCTGAAACCTCCCTTGTTTGGACTGGTCGTACAACTGACACCCGAAGATCGGAGATCTTGATACTCTTTTATGTAGAGATAACAAATTCAGTTTTTTTTTTTTCCTTTCTTTTCTTCTTCTTTTACAGACGCGGAAAGATAGATTACGTAATAGAATTCCTTAAATGATAAAAGGGGGTTCCCCTCCCTTTTTTTTTTTGGAGTGACAAGTTCTACAATGAAACAAATAAGGTCAATTAATAAATTCTCCTAAGAAATTCGGGAGTGGTGAGTTGGAAATGTTAAGGTGTGTCTTTGTTTCTAATAAATCTTCCGACTCTTCGAAATACGTTTAACTCCAAAAGTCTCGGCTTTTCCCGTGGAGTGTCGAAACCGGACCACTCCGAACCTGTGGTCCCGTCTCACCACAAACCATCGACCACTACTTCCCCTAAAACCGGCGTTTACACCTCGGTAGGAAACTTCTACATTTGTTTATGATTATTATGTCGTAATTAAATAACGAAGACGCCTAATACAGATTATGTCTGAACGACTGAACAGGTACATATTATGTATTTGTGTAGGTATTTTTAAATTACGGAAGTCTCATGACGGAAGTGGGTGTTGTGACGGACGACTGTGTAAAAGTGAGAGGAATTGTGACGAAGGACTCTCTCAGTTGGTCCACAGTTCCACCGTCCCAATTCTCACTGTAACCTCTCCACCGGTCTTTTGGTTGCAAAGTTTTGAGACCCCAGTCACTCTGTGAATCTGTAAATCATTGAACACGTCACTACTGTTTACACCGAATTTAAATAAAACTTTGGACCTAGGACTTAATGTTTATTCTCGTCGTCTTTTTAGGTAGAAGGGTCCATCCCGTCGCCATTTCTTAGGAGGATGGTTACTTCCTGTACGTCCAAGCTAGGAGCCCAATCTTCTAGGGGACTTCCTCCCGTACCGTTGGGTGAGATCATAAGAACGGACCTCTTAGGGTACCTGCCTCCTCGGACCCCCCCGATGTCAGGTACCTCAACGTTTCTGAGTCTGTGCTGACTCGTACGCACGCACGTGTGGGGTTCCTGTTTGATGTGACGTAATTTGTCGACAATTCGTCTCAGAGGATTTGAGACCCGATTTTAGTAAAACGTAGCAAGCAGTCTCGCCTCAGTCAGGATTTCGTTTCTAAGTTGGGGTGTAGAAGGAAAGTTTTACTTGTAAACGTTCTTATCTTGTCTGCACTAACAAAAACGTCCTAGGTCCAGGCTTTCAAACCCTGTGTGCGGTTTGAAAAAGAAGAAGAGAGGAACAGTCCTGTCGTCTCCGTTCTAGAGACGGAATGGTCCTTGATTCTAAAGACTCACATTTGAGAGTCAAGAAACATCCTTTCCACTGCGTTGTCTTTTGGAAGGGTTTAGTAAAGAGGAAGTAGGAAACGACTAATCTTTGGTCGTGAGTATCACACCTAAATCAAAAATTTTCCGCAAACTTATATGCAAGACGACAAAAAGTCGAAGACAACGACTTTACCTTTAACCTTGACCGGTCGAGGTGCTCAGCGGACGGGGGTTTGTCAGAGATTTTAAAGACAAGGAGAGACCTATCGCCTACACGTCAGTAAAGTGTCGAGAGCCGAGCTGAGATTATTGTTCCGATAATACCGGGGCACCGGAAAAGGCATTGTGAGTAAAAGTCCAGACGGTACACAACCCGTAAGTATTGTCGGTCCGACTGACAGTGAGACACCGAGGTTTCCGCAGCCGGCACTCTCATCCAGACCTGAGGACGTTTCACACTACCTCAACCGGTCCGAAGTACGTTGTCGGAGTCGAATACCAGGAAACAGGTCTCGTCTGCACGGTATCTTTCTCTCTCCGAACTGTGTCCCGGACGGAAGATTCTTGTATTTCCTGGTAACTACCCTTAGCAAATCTAATTTTAAGTTGACAAAGAACCAGGACCCCGAGAAAGTTAATCCATCCGTCAAACGAAAGGACCCTTAAAAGAACCTTAACGATAACCATTCCCTTAAATAACGAGTTCATTTCGAGCAAGGTCAAACACCGACTTCGACTGTACACCTACCGTGGACTCATCGTGTACAGGAAAACTCAACTAATATCAGGGGAGGGGATCATAGACCCAGGGGGATCTTAGACTCGGATAATATAGAAATATCTCCATATATATAATGGATATAGATAGTCACTAATTGTTTAATTGTGTATAACGGAGAAGAAAATGGATCATTGATAAACAAATTGGTAGCGTAAATATTTCTCGAAAATAGTATAACTTCCCTATACACTTTTGGGGATTTTGTAACTGGAAGCCTTTCCCATGGATATTTAATAGGTGACAAAGAATTGATGAATAAAGTCATAAACCTATCAATTTGTTCCTCTCGTCGGTAGAAATTTGTTTGTATGATAACCCAATTCTGATACCTCTTTTTAACTGTCTGTCACACCGTTGAGTGACTGAGGCTACCTATTGACCCACCTAGGTGTCGACGACCTCACCATTATTAAAGTATTGCATGTAGTCTAATGCACATGAGGGACGAGTCTTGAGAGGTCACGAATTTTTTTTTTTTAGTGTGTGCCTTAGATCTCCTAGATTACGCTAAAAGACGACGAGGGAGGGGATTCGAGTGACAGATCGTGAAGAGGGGTCACAGTCACACTAGATTGGTCAGAGTGACACAAGATTGGTTGAAGGAGGTTTGTGTGAGACTACTAGGGGTGGGGCCACGGGGACTACAGAGAGGTCGGACCTTCCGAGGGCAAAGACGGAGACGGACGGAGGGAGGGAGGAACCTGAGTCCGAAGACAACTTTACTCTAAAAGGGGTCTCTTGAGTAAGAACTGTTGGAGAGGTTTAAGATGGCAAGGGTGTAATACGAAAATAAAGTAGACTAAATACAGGGAGAAACGTGAACGTAGTCATTTCAAAGAGGTCCTTTTTCCCTTGACAATTCTAAGTAGACGTCTATTTATATATCTAAATAAACTTCCTCAACGGAGTACCGTAACGCCCCCAACCGTTCAAACTTTAGACATACTATCTAAGTCAAGGCAAGTCAAGTCAGCGAGTCATCACAGGCTAAAAAACACTGGGGTACCTGCGGTCGTGCGGTCCGGAGGGACAGGTAGTGGTTGAGGGTCTGTAATGAGTTTGAGTACAGGTAGTTCAGTTACTACGGTAGGTTGGCAGAGTAGAAGACAACAGGGGAAGAGGAGGGTAGAAGTTAGAAAGGGTCGTAGTCCTAGAAAAGGTTACTCAGTCGAGAAACGTAGTCCACCGGTTTCATAACCTTAAAATCGAAGTCGTAGTCAGGACCGTCCGACCTTTAGAACCGTCCTAAAGATGGTGTCAGAACATCTTCTTAAGGAAAACGAGGTCCCATTGGAGGCAAAAACAAGAATTCTGTAAGTTGGGTGATTTGTTCCGGGTTGGTATAATAGTTTCCATTAGAGGAAATAAATTTTAGTACGGGGAACATTCACAATTAGTATAGACATCTTATGGAAGTATCGTTGAAGATACAATCACAAAATCGTTTCTGACCCGGAAATAGTGGACCGGTTCAACTACGTATTGTAAATTTTGGTAGCACCATGGGTGGCGAAACACTGGAATATTTTAGTAACTAAATGAACACATATCATTTAGAGGAAGTGTACTGACTTCCCAGTACTCTCACTCTAGACAGAGTCCTGGTATAAGATCACGGAGAGTACCGTAGTCTTTGTACCACACACGTACGATTCAGTGAAGTCAGTACAGGTTGAGAAACACTGACGTACCTGACATCGGGTGGTCCGAGGAAACTGGTACCCTAAGAGGTCCGTTCTTACGACCTTATCCAACGGTACGGGAGGAGGTCCCCTAGAAGGACTGGGTCCCTAGTCTGGACACAGAGAACAGAGAACAGAGGACGAGACCGTCCGTTCAAGAAATGGTGATCGTGGTTCTAAGTATACCTACTACCCCGAGGACAACGCAGAACGAAGGAACCTGGTTTCTCAGTCTCTGTCGTAAAACTACCGTGTGGGAAACTTGTTTCTTCACAGTTGACGACTCTTCAATGTCTCTTGTCTGAAAGACCACACGATAACACATAAACGAGTACAAGAGTTCCATTCTTTTGGACTATTAACTGTCCTTTTTGACTGTCAATTACTCTTTCTCGACCGGCTGCAGTTAGTTGGTTACACATTAGGAAGTCAAGTCAAGTCAGCGAGTCAGCACAGGCTGAGAAACGCTGGGGTACTTAACGTCGTGTGGTCCGGAGGTACAAGTAGTGGTTGAGGGTCTCAAGTGAGTCTAAGTACAGGTAGCTCAGGTACTACAGTAGGTCGGTAGAGTAGGAACCAGCAGGGGAAGAGGAGGACGGGGGTCAGGGAGGGTCTCAGTTGAGAAACGTACTCCGCCGGTTTCATGACCTCGAAGTCGAAATCGTAGTAAGGAAGGTTTCTTTAGGGTCCCAACTAGAGGAAGTCTTACCTGACCAACCTAGAGGAACGTCAGGTTCCCTGGGAGTTGTCAGAAGAGGTTGTGGTGTCAAGTTTTCGTAGTTAAGAAGCCACGAGTCGGAAGAAGTGTTAGGTTGGGAGTGTAGGTATGTACTGGTATCCTTTTTGGTATCGGAACTGATCTGTCTGGAATCAACCGTTTCATTACAGAGACGAAAACTTATATGATAGAACCAACCAGTATTGAAAAGAAGGTTCCTCATTCGCAGAAAATTAATTGTGGTTAATAAAAATTTTGTAAATAAGTACATACATAAACAGACGGGGATCAGAATCAACTCTGTGTGCCCTAGAGACTAGAAGTATCATCGTCCGTCCTAATAAAATCAACACCGGACACCCTGGATCAGGGGACTGGTCCCTAGGATGGGTCCAGGGACGTGACCCTTGAACCTCAGAGTCGGTGACCTGGTGTTCTCTACAAGGGGTTGTAGTCAATAACTCAAACTTACACTCTCATCTTTTAAGTATATCTTACAATTAAAACACAAAAGATTCTATCATCTGTTTAGGAGATCGTTTAATACTGAGTCTTATTTTTTGTATCAGTAGTTCTATGGATGAGTCGATGAATTCAAGGTTGAAATTGAAACCCAAAACATCCTAACATACCGATTCAAATAGCGAGACTAATTTATAAAATTCTTGAAGTATATATAGAAGTACTTCCCAAAGGGGGGAACCAATTAAACTACCTCACCCTCCTCTACTTTTACTGTTTGTAGTTCCCTGAGACCTCAAAATCCAGCTCGTGGACCGTCTTTCATCCTGTATCATACGAGACCCCTACCTCAGTCTACCCAAACTTCTGTTTTGTAAAAAGTTTAATATTACACCCAAACGGTTCCGTTCTAATTCTTTCAGTCCGAAGGGTCTGTCGTAAAGTTGAATTCGAATAAGCTGGAACCATAAATAATTTTATAAAACGTTTTTTACTTGCGAAGGTCTGAAATCCTAAATTCTTATACTGATCATAAGATCTGAACCCTTTAGAATATCTATAGAAAAATGTAATTAGTATATTCTAAATACCTGAGGTTATAAGGTGGTACGAAAGGAAATACTAGAAGTTAGGACTTCTAGAAAAAATACAAATAATAGAATGAACTCGGAAGACTGTTGAGACACTCCATTCGTCCTTTTACCATAGTAGAGATAAAGTGACTTCATCTTTGACTTTGAGATTTATAAATTGAATGGATGTCTCGAGTGTGTCGATCTTGACTAATCCGAAGGTTGCACAGAATGCTTGAAAGATGTGACGTGACAAGATAGAGGAAAAATCCCTCCCGACTCTGACAGTTCCATATTTGGAAGACGAAGAACTCCTAATTTACTGTCTGGTCAACGAGTAAGATAATTGACCCGACAACCTACAAAAGAGTTACTAATTAGGTTCTGAACAACTCTGTGTTCTCGCGAAGAAACGGATTCAGAACACTGCCAAATGCTTCACGAAACAAGGTCGTCTCTTACACACCGGCCAAGAGAGGAGGACCCGACTTCAGAAGAGAATTGAAGATAGTACACAGTACTCTGCTGGAAGATAAAGTACGTCTTAATATTCCTTTATAAAAATGGGTTTTCACTAGTAAAGAGGTCACTAGGTGAGTAGGCAAAGACTAAAAACCAGAAAAAAAAAAAATCGAATAAAATAGTCCTACAAAACTCAGAGCGAAACAAAGAACAAACAAAAACAGACAAGAAAGGAAGTTAAAACATGTCCGAGACCTTGTGATAAAAATGTGGTAAAGTTCTTTATTGGAAATAGGGTGTAGACATTGTCAAAAAGACTGGGTAACCTCCCCGAAAAAAGGGAGAAAGAGTGGTCGACAGAGAACGACCTCTCGTGCGAAAATCTTCTGTCAAATCAAACAAATAAAGACCGGCACGAACCAGGCGTCGACGTTCCCGACAAGAGGNATAGAGGAAAAATCCCTCCCGACTCTGACAGTTCCATATTTGGAAGACGAAGAACTCCTAATTTACTGTTTGGTCAACGAGTAAGATAATTGACCCGACAACCTACAAAAGAGTTACTAATTAGGTTCTGAACAACTCTGTGTTCTCGCGAAGAAACGGATTCAGAACACTGCCAAATACTTCACGAAACAAGGTCGTCTCTTACACACCGGCCAAGAGAGGAGGACCCGACTTCAGAAGAGAATTGAAGATAGTACACAGTACTCTGCTGGAAGATAAAGTACGTCTTAATATTCCTTTATAAAAATGGGTTTTCACTAGTAAAGAGGTCACTAGGTGAGTAGGCAAAGACTAAAAACAAGAAAAAAAAAAAATCGAATAAAATAGTCCTACAAAACTCAGAGCGAAACAAAGAACAAACAAAAACAGACAAGAAAGGAAGTTAAAACATGTCGGAGACCTTGTGATAAAAATGTGGTAAAGTTCTTTATTGGAAATAGGGTGTAGACATTGTCAAAAAGACTGGGTAACCTCCCCGAAAAAAGGGAGAAAGAGTGGTCGACAGAGAACGACCTCTCGTGCGAAAATCTTCTGTCAAATCAAACAAATAAAGACCGGCACGAACCAGGCGTCGACGTTCCCGACAAGAGGTCAACGCCACTGGCCCCGAGTGAGAGATCCACGCCGGCGGTCCCGAGTGAGAGATCGACACGACGTACTCAAGAGTGACACTGCCGGAGAGAACATCCCTCGTGTCTGAGGTCTCGTGCGTCCCCGCACCCGAGTCATCGACGTCAAAGGTGCGAGATCTCGGACCTGAGTTATCAACCCCGTGAACCCGAATCAACGAGATGTCGCACACCCTACAAAGGACTGGTCCCTAGTTTGGAAACAGAGGACGTAACCGTCCGTCTAAGGAATGGTGACTCGGTGGTCCCTTCGGGACTCTTATGTGAAATTTTTTTGTACGATATTAAACCTGTGCTATAAACCACATTTAAAATAAACTATGTTTAATTTTACTGAGGGTTAAAACGTTTGTAACTTTGTTATTATACTTCGTAACCACTTGGACCTTCGTTCATGTCTCGGACAGGACGACCACCTGCTGTGTGCTTACGTGAGGAGAACCTTTGTCAAACCACTATTATAGTTTGTGAAAATTTTACACGACGAGAAACCGGAAGACTAAATTGTCTGTCCTCAAATAGGTTTTGACGACATAAATTCAAATAAGTTTCCATACACGTTTTCGAATTGATTTACTGTTAACGTACTTGTAACAAATCTTCTCATTTTTAAATTTTATTGGATTCAACACTGGTTGGATCTGTGGTATAATTTTTCGTCTCTGTAATGAAACGGTTGTTTCCAGACATATCAGTTCCGATACCAAAAAGGTCACCAGTACATACCTACACTATCAGCCTGATACTTCTTTCGACTCGTGACTTCTAAACTATGAAAACTTGACACCACAACCTCTTCTGAGAACTCTCAGGGAACCTGACGTTCCTCTAGGTTGGTTAGGTAGGATTTCCTCTAGTCAGAGTCCACAAGTAACCTTCCTGACTACAACTTCGACTTTGAGGTTATAAAACCGGTGGAATACACTTCTTAATTTAGTAAACTTTTCTGGGACTACGACCCTTTCTAACTCCCGTTCTCCTCTTCCCCTACTGTCTCCTACTCTACCAACCTACCGTAGTGGCTGAGTTACCGTACCCAAACCCACCTGAGACCCTCAACCACTACCTGTCCCTCCGGACCGCACGACGCCTAGTACCCCAGTGTCTCTCAGTCTCTGCTGACTCGCTGACTTGACTTGACTTGACTTCATCAGTTACAGTCCTCCAAAAACCAATCTATGTGATACCACGTAGGATTGAGGTCTAATAACACGTAAATAAAATTTTTCTTCTACTTCTTTTTTTATGTACTACCGTATCTTTCTACAAGTTCTATATAAAGTTCTACTTTTTAGCTTAATTTTATAATAAATTACGCCGTCTCGTCGATTCGGCCACGTGTGACAACGCGGACACGTCTTCTCGGCCCCTTGACTGTGACGCCACGGGTGCACAACGTCGGGGACTCCGAGCTCGTGGGACCTCGGACACGAGGTGCCCTCCTCGGCAGAGGTGCTCCTCGGGTCCGTGACGGCGACCTCTTGTCGGGGCGGGAGACTTCGGTCTCTCTTCGTCGCTTCTGGGTCGGGTCGGCTTTTACTCTCCTTTATTTACTTGTTTTAAAATTTTCTGTAATGAATCTTGTCTTCGAGTGGAAATTTTTTTTTTTGTGTAAATCGTCTTTTCTTTCCCTTGAATCTGTGTTTTTACAAGTACCATCTGCAGACAGTCTACGTCCGAACACCTACCATACAAAAAGAATGGACATCGAAGGTACGAAAACTACACCAGACATAATGAAAAGTCAAGTCAAGTCAAGTAAAGTCATCGAGTCAGCACAGGTTGAGAAACGCTGGGGTACTTAACGTCGTGGGGTCCGGAGGTACAGGTAGTTGTAGAGGGTCTCAAGTGAGTCTCAGTGCAGGTAGTTCAGGCACTACGGTAGGTCGGTAGAGTAGGATCCAGCAGGGAAGAGAAGGACGGGGGTTAGGGAGGGTCGTAGTCTCAGAAAAGGTTACTCAGATGAGAAGAGTACTCCACCGGTTTCATGACCTCAAAGTCGAAATCATAGTAAGGAAGGTTTCTTTAGGGTCCCGACTAGAGAAATTCTTGCCTGACCAACCTGAAGGAACGTCAGCTTCCCTGAGAGTTCTCAGAAGAGGTTGTGGTGTCAAGTTTTCGTAGTTAAGAAGCCGTGAGTCGGAAGAAGTGTCAGGTTACGAGTGTAGGTATGTACTGGTGTCCTTTTTGGTATCGGAACTGATCTGCCTGGAATCAACCGTTTCATTATAGAGACGAAAACTTATATGATTCCAACCAGTATTGAAAAGAAGGTTCCTCATTCGTAGAAAATTTAAGTACCGACGTCAATGGTAGACACCACTAAAACCTCGGGGTTTTTTATTTCAGACTGTGACAAAGGTGACAAAGGGGTAGATAAAGGGTACTTCACTACCCTGGTCTACGGTACTGGAAGTAAAAGACTTACAACTCGAAATTCGGTTGAAAAAGTGAGAGGAGAAAGTGAAAGTAGTTCTCCGAAAAATCGAGGAGAAGTGAAACACGGTATTCCCACCACAGTAGACGTATAGACTACAATAACTATAAAGAGGGTCGTTAGAACTAAGGTCGAACACGAAGAAGGTCAGGTCGTAAAGAGTACTACATGAGACGTATCTTCAATTTATTCGTCCCACTGCTATATGTCGGAACTGTGTGAGGAAAAGGACAAACCTTGGTCAGACAACAAGGTACAGGTCAAGATTGACAACGAAGGACTGGACGTATGTCCAAAGAGTTCTCCGTCCAATCCACCAGACCATAAGGGTAGAGAGATTCTTAAAAGGTGTCAAATAACACTAGGTGTGTCAGTTTCCGAAACCGTATCAGTTATTTTGTCTTCATCTACAAAAAAGACCTTGAGAGAACCAAAAAGTTACTAGGTCGTCTACAACCGTTAAACTAGAGACCAAGGAGACGGAAAAGATTTTGGTCGAACTTGTAGTCCCTTAAGTGCCAAGTGCATAACGTCTTCAGACCGAACCTCTTAAAACTCGTAATGAAATGATCGTACACTCTACGTACGTTAACACACCATCAAACTCGTAAGAAACCGTAATGGAAAGAAACCCTAACCTTATTTTTGACTGGAAAAGGTCGGGACACCGGTGACGACTCAAAAGGTTTAAACGACCGTATAACTCAACTCGTGAAAGTGTTGTAGTAGAAAGTCCTAAACTTTGTCGAGTTGACCTTAAGGTAGTGGAGGTGATCTAAACAACCATCACTACGAAAGGTTCCAGGTGAACTGAAGTGAAAGGTCCTACAGACTGAGATCTACTCACTAGTGTGGTAGTACTAATAAACCCAGCACTTCTAGAAAAAACATGTCAAGAAGGCACACAAGAACGGTGGAGAAGAATTATAGAAGACGNTACCCTGGTCTACGGTACTGGAAGTAAAAGACTTACAACTCGAAATTCGGTTGAAAAAGTGAGAGGAGAAAGTGAAAGTAGTTCTCCGAAAAATCGAGGAGAAGTGAAACACGGTATTCCCACCACAGTAGACGTATAGACTACAATAACTATAAAGAGGGTCGTTAGAACTAAGGTCGAACACGAAGAAGGTCAGGTCGTAAAGAGTACTACATGAGACGTATCTTCAATTTATTCGTCCCACTGCTATATGTCGGAACTGTGTGAGGAAAAGGACAAACCTTGGTCAGACAACAAGGTACAGGTCAAGATTGACAACGAAGAACTGGACGTATGTCCAAAGAGTTCTCCGTCCAATCCACCAGACCATAAGGGTAGAGAGATTCTTAAAAGGTGTCAAATAACACTAGGTGTGTCAGTTTCCGAAACCGTATCAGTTATTTTGTCTTCATCTACAAAAAAGACCTTGAGAGAACCAAAAAGTTACTAGGTCGTCTACAACCGTTAAACTAGAGACCAAGGAGACGGAAAAGATTTTGGTCGAACTTGTAGTCCCTTAAGTGCCAAGTGCATAACGTCTTCAGACCGAACCTCTTAAAACTCGTAATGAAATGATCGTACACTCTACGCACGTTAACACACCATCAAACTCGTAAGAAACCGTAATGGAAAGAAACCCTAACCTTATTTTTGACTGGAAAAGGTCGGGACACCGGTGACGACTCAAAAGGTTTAAACGACCGTATAACTCAACTCGTGAAAGTGTTGTAGTAGAAAGTCCTAAACTTTGTCGAGTTGACCTTAAGGTAGTGGAGGTGATCTAAACAACCATCACTACGAAAGGTTCCGGGTGAACTGAAGTGAAAGGTCCTACAGACTGAGATCTACTCACTAGTGTGGTAGTACTAATAAACCCAGCACTTCTAGAAAAAACATGTCAAGAAGGCACACAAGAACGGTGGAGAAGAATTATAGAAGACGAAGAGAATCCAGGTCTGGTAAAGACAGGAAATAACTCGGGTAGAAACGTACTTTAAAAGGGAACCATAGAGATTAAAAGAACTTCTCTAGAGATCAGAAAGGGTAAGACAAGAAAAGGAAATAAAGAAACGTAACTAACGACTTCTTCAGAAAGAATAGAGAAGAACGATAAGAAACTTTGAGACGTAAGTCTACGAATATAGAAAGGAAAAGAGGAAACGAAAAGCGGAGAGAAGAAAAGTGTCGATAAACATTCCGGAGGGGTCTGTCGGTAAAACGAAAAAACGTAAAGAAAAGGTACCCCTACCAGAACTAGGGACAGAGGACATGTGACAGTACTTGGAGTAAGGTATCAAGTAGTCCGTGAGATAGATAGTCTAGATCTGGGAATTTAGGTAATGAGTGAAGGTGACATATTAGTATTCCCTAAGTTAACTCTAGTGTGGACTTACCAGATCGTTAAAGGGGATGAAAGAAGTTAAACTCAGACTTAAACCGTTATACCTCAAGTACTAGATTCGGTGTCAGTCGAGGACCAGAACAAAAACGNTGGAGTAAGGTATCAAGTAGTCCGTGAGATAGATAGTCTAGATCTGGGAATTTAGGTAATGAGTGAAGGTGACATATTAGTATTCCCTAAGTTAACTCTAGTGTGGACTTACCAGATCGTTAAAGGGGATGAAAGAAGTTAAATTCAGACTTAAACCGTTATACCTCAAGCACTAGATTCGGTGTCAGTCGAGGACCAGAACAAAAACGACTGACGTATCTCGAAGAGGTAGAAACTGACGTTTCTTATATTAGTTAGACTAAAACCACAACTGGTAGACCACTACAGGTACACATCTCAGAAGAGAACACAACAACCTTTTCCCACAAACGATACTGGTCACGTAAAAGAACCGTTTTGAGATAATCGGAAACGGGACGAAGTAAGGCGTAAGGTTCCGGTTTAAACGGACAATGAGGTCCACAAAGAACTGAAGGATGAAAACGTAAGGTCAGGGGATATTACTTTTCCTGTAGAAAAAACCCACAATCAAGATTTTCTAGAACATCCAGAAGTATTTTGGCAAGTTGAAGTCAAAGAAGTCGCAATGACAAACCCCGTATCTGAACCTAATGACACTATAACTTACCAAACGTAACCTCTGCTTGTCTCTAGTAAGACAGTAAAAACTCTAACGTAGGTTCATGACGTAAAACCTGAGAAAACAACTGGTACTACCGATGAGGTAAAGAAGACTCCCTAAGGACGGGCGTCATCATCTATATTACCAGTAGACTCGATTTAAGTGGGTAAGGTCAGGTAAAATAAAGTGACTTAGGATCTTACAGTCGTAAGTGGGAACGGTAGAGAACAAACTGGTGAAGGTTAAACGGAACTAAGTACCTGGACTGTAAGGTCCAAGGATACGTTATGACGAGAAATGTCTTAGCCTAGAACGAAGATAGTGGTCAGGGTAGGTGTTGACCCATAACAAAAGTGAAACGGAGGTAGGGAAGTAAGAAAGACCTCAATAAAGAGGTGACCAGAGGTCATCGTATAACCCGGGGATTACTGGACCCCTAAAGGAGAAAACCATAGGATAGTATAACGGAAAAGGATGACAAATACCCCAAGAGTTCCGTTTTTATGACTTCACCGAACGGTAAGGGAAGAGGTCACCTGGTGTAAGACAGTAAAACCTTTCCCGTTTTCCTTTTCAATAATTTATAACCTTTATAACCTATAAACTATAAGGTTTGATTTCACCTAGGACCAACCGACACTTCACGAGACGAGACGTATTAAAATACGTAAAAAATACCAGTAAAAACAGAAGATCCTGTAGAGTGTCTAACTGAACTTTCATTTTAAAAAACTTTGGTAATGTAAAAAATTTTACTGTAAAATATTTCGTTATTTGGTTACTTGTTGGAAGTTCGTGGAGTAAATTTTACAAGGTTTGAGTGATAAACGTTCACCAACCACTTCATTAGTAAGACATTTTTGTACTGTTGACTTAAAAGATAAAGGTAACGAGATTCGCAGAACCCCGTCAGTTAGGACATGGATTGTTCCCCTCCTTGAAGACATCCCCGTGATTGTCATTAGGACTTAACTAATTCGGGTTTACCTCATGTTGTCCAAACTTGTGTATACTCGTTCGTTGGTAAAAGTCAGAACAACCTAGACTCTACGGTGTAAAAAGCTTAAGATTTGTGGACTGTCAAGTCTCAACCCATTGTGATCACCCTAGGTAGTGGGGGTAAAGTATCTGGTCTCTCGTCACCGGGTGGTCCCGATTGGCGTCGTCAGTCTGAGTCTGAGTCCGGGTCGAGTACAGTCTAAGTCCTGATCACAGGACCGGGAGAGTGGAATCGAGACACGAAGGAGGCCCTAGTCTCGAGTTCGCGGTCGGAACGTGGTATTTTGTCTATTGGAGTTCGTTCCAAAAATGGAGAGACTCGGAACTATGCAAACAGACATTTCTCATACGATATAGATGACACCCCGACACCTCCTTCACTTTATTCTAATAAATTTATTTGTGGGATCGTGATACAGACCTTGTATCATCCTCGACTCATTTGACATCTACAATAATAGTGACAATAATGAGTAAGCTCTAGGTCGACTTTCAACCTAAATACTCCACCTAGAACCCTGTTCCAATCTTAAAGAAATTCCTCAATAAACCGACCATTGCCGTAAACCCTGTCCTTCCATATACTCTAACAACTGTCTGTCGGATCTCCGTCGTTGTGGCTCCTCTTTGGGAACCCGTTTTGACATTTTACTTTTACATTTTCCATCTTCTCTTTCTCAGATTTTCCGTCTGCTTTGTTGTACCCGGGCCCAGTCTCTTTGGGTCCTTTGTGACCACACCCCCAACGGTAAAGGTGACCAAAAGAACCTCCCCTCTCAAAAACAACTGTCTCTTTATCTCAGGTCTGTACTTCTTGTACTCAATGTTTTATACATACACAACTCTAGAGAGAAAAAAAAATTACGTGAATTAAAAAAATAATAGTTACATATCAACTAAATCTTACAGTATAATCAAAGTCCATATGTCGTGTCACTAAGTATACATATGTGTATAACAAAATGTAACAAAAGGTCTAAGAAAAGGGTACACCCGATAATGTCTTGCAACCCGCATGAAGGGACGCGACATGGCATCCAGGAAAGGTCAACAAATAAAATACATGTCATCACACACACACACACGCACACATACACACACGCGCACACACACATCCCGAAGGGTCCACCGTGATCACCATTTCTTAGGTGGACAGTCCCGTCCTCTGCATTCTCTGTGTCTAAGCTAGGGACGCAACTCTTCTAGGGGACCTCCTCCCGTCACAAGAACGGACCTCTTAGGATACCTATCTCCTCGGACCGTCCGATGTCAGGTATGCCCGTGTACCTCCCACGTATACATATATACAATTGAGGTTTGAGGACTAGATAGGAGGGGAGCAGGGGAAACCATTGGTACCCAAACAAAAGATACAGACACTCGGACAAAGACAAAACATTTATTTAAATAAACGTATATATAAAAAAATCTAAGATGTACAGTCAAGTCAAGTCAAGTCAGCGAGTCAGCACAGGCTGAGAAACGCTAGGGTACTTAGCGTCGTGCGGTCCGGAGGGACAGGTAGTGATTGAGGGTCTCAAGTGAGTCTGAGTGCAGGTAGCTCAACCACTACGGTAGGTCGGTAGAGTGGGAGACAGCAGGGGAAGAGGAGGACGGGGGTTAGGGAGGGTCGTAGTCTCAGAAAGGGTTACTCAGTGGGAAGCGTACTCCACCGGTTTCATAACCTCAAAGTCGAAGTCGTAGTAAGGAAGGTCTCTTGTGGGTCCTGACTAAAGGAAATCTCACCTGACCAACCTAGAGGAACGTCAGGTTCCCTGAGAGTTCTCAGAAGAGGTTGTGGTGTCAAGTTTTCGTAGTTAAGAAGCCGTGAGTCGGAAGAAGTGTCAGGTTGAGAGTGTAGGTATGTACTGGTGTCCTTTTTGGTATCGGAACTGATCTACCTGGAATCAGTTGTTTCATTACAGAGACGAAAGCTTATACGACAGATCCAACCAGTATCGAAAAGAAGGTTCCTCGTTCGTAGAAAATTAAAGTACCGAAGTTAGTGGTAGACGTCACTAAAACCTCGGGTCTTTTTATTTTATTCGGTGACCAAGGTGACAAAGGGGTAGATAAAGGGTACTTCACTACCCTGGCCTACGGTACTAGAAGCAAAAGACATACAACTCGAAATTCATTCGCTATCGAACACGATAAACAGAAAGAGACAGACTGCACGAAATAGGTCATGCTGTCAGAGATCCAGGCCAGGTAGGTGCCGCGACGGTACCGTCACAAAATAAGAGGAATACTGCCTCGTTATAAGGGAACATACATACTTGGCGTAGAAGAAAGAGGTGGGTAGACGGTTCTGTAGAGAAAGTTATTTGAACCGACAACTTCTTCCCGGTCTCCTTTAACTATTAAATTATACTAAAATTCTTGTTCGTTTCTGTAATGAAAATGACACCTTCCAGACTCGTAGTCATCCTTAATCGTTCTTCTTAAACTGGATTATCTTTCCTACGACCCCTGCTCTATTTGGTATCGACTTCGACATTCCCCATCCTAGGTCAGACACCTACTCCTACTTACTCAGAACCGTCCTTTCCCCTTATAGAGAAGGAGACTTTATTCCCGTTCCCCTTCGACCCCTAGTCACTAAAACTCCTCTTCTCTTTGTCCTAAGGATATCTCAAAGGGGAATCAGAAGACCCATTCGGTTCGTCAGTCCGTCAAAGAGAGATTCCTTCTCGGTCCCCGACCTCCCTCCCCATAATCTCTCCGGGCTCCAAATTTTGTTTCGTGACCCCCGTGGACCTCCCTGAACCAGTCTCTTGTTATGTTTTATACGACCATATCAGGTGACTCTAGGTTGGAGCACTGACACGTTGACTGGGGGAGTCGAGTTGTAGTTATAGAGCTGGAACATTCGAAACTGTCTGGTGTCCTAAAGGTTCTTCTCCCGACCCCCTTATGGTTCCCTCGATCTTCCAGACCCAACTGACTCTCGTCTCCCTATAGTCTTCGGACCACTACCTCGTCCCTCTCTTCTCCCCCCTTCTGTTCACAAGTCACCTACAGACATCGCCTTGACATACCCACTTTACACCCGTACCTCGTCAAAACTCTCTATTTCAAACGTCACTTCACTTCACTCCGTCTCTACTTTCTCAAACCGGGACTCCTTCAATTCCGTCAGTAGAGGTTGGAAAGAGTGTGACCATTCTAAGTTCAATCATTCCACTACGAGTTTTAGGAAGTTCCATCCCAGGTCGTCGTGAACTTGGGTCTTAAAGGTCTACATTTTCTACCGAAATCTTTCCGTCTCCTTCGTCTCTAGTTTGACGGTCGTAATTGACCTAGTATTTCTTTCGTACCTTTAAGGTCTTTTTGTAAATGACGTAGTAACTGATACGATCTCGGAAACACACCTAGTGTTTTGTGATACCTTTCGAGAATTTCTCTACCCCTTACGGTTCGGTGGACTGGACAGAGGACTCTTGACGGTTCTTCATTGTCTTGAGACATACCTTAACTGACCAAATCCTAACTCTTTCCTCATGTAGTTCCGACATATAGTAGTGATAAAATAAATTCAATATACGTCTCATGTAGTACATTTTACGGTCCGACCTACTTAGTGTTCGACCTCAGTTCTAACGACCCTCTTTATAGTTGTTGGAGTCTATACGGTTACTATGAGTGAGATTGTATTTCGACCTGATATTTCTTCCGACCTGTTGTTTCTTAACTACGAAAACTTGACACGACTACCTCTTCTGAAAACTCTCAGGGAACCTGACGTTCCTCTAGGTTGGTCAGTCAGGATTTCCTTTAGTTACAAGTTATAAGTAACCTTTCTGACTACGACTTCGACTTCGAGGTTATGAAACTGGTGGACTACTCTTCTCGGCTGAGTGACCTTTACTGGGACTACGACCCTTTCTGACTCCCGTCCTCCTCTTCCCCCGCTGTCTCCTACTCTACCACCCAACGTAGAGACTGAGCTACCTGTCCTCAAACTCGTTCGAGACTCTCTCCCTTTCTGTCCCTTCGGACCGCACGACGTCAGACACCCCAGAGTTCGTCACCCTGTGCTGACTCACTTGCTTGTTGTATGCTAAGGTCGCGTAATGTAGTGACACGTGAAATAAAGATAGTGATAATGTAACACTATATATTACCTTATTAATGTGTCGAGGGGTATTGTCTCTCAGTCTAGTAGTCCGCACTCTAAGAGTATTCCTCGTTCGTCGGATCTGGGGAGGGTACACACCAAGTGTCATCCAAGTGCGAGGGCACTCTTAGAGTGCGGTGGTGGCTAGACTGTCCCCGCCTCGGTCCACCGTTACACTGGCTACCGCCCCGCGACCTCTAGTCCACTTCACGGCGACCGAGTGGGCGCCGAGTGGAGGACGACACGTCGGGTCCAGGATTGTCCGGACCTCGACCACGATTAGGGACCCGTCCCCCCAACCTTTGGGGACCCTATTCTGTGACTTCGTCTCCAAAGTAGGTGCGACTGTTACTCTGACCTTCCGGAGGCTCCTGCTACTCGGGTCCTAGGAGGGTGGGGGTCGACCAACGTCTTTACCACTCTTTACGGGACCCAGTCTCCGGGACACGGACTGAAGTCGAACCTCGACCCGGTAAAAATGAGTGAGGGGACAAGACGTCTTTACAGACGTACAGAGGAGGGTCTTTGGAACTGTACGACCACAAAACGTAAGCACCTCGGGATAAGTAGAGTTCTCTGGGACACGGAGTCCCAGAGGACGACCCTCCCTTACACGGACGGATGTAAAAGGGGCTTCTCGGGCGTGCAAGTGATGGGTCGAGGGTTTATAGCGGACGTAGGGGCACCACGGTCGGACGCGGAGAATAAAGCTCGACTCACACTACGGCGAGAGGTGAAACGTCCGAAACATGTGTAGTTTTGTTTGTTTGTCTCTGGGTTTGTGTGGGGTCGTCCGAATAACAGTCTCTTAATCGAAGGTACGACCGTGTCGGTCTGCTTAAGTCTATTCTTATCGAATTTTATTTAGGAGGGTCCGTTTGACCAGTCTCCGGTCTCGATACCCTATTGAAGACCGAGGGTGGTGTAAGACATGTGTACAAGACAATAGGATTTTCTAAAATAAAATATAAAAATTTTCCTGAGTCTCTATTGTCCTTTTGTTTAATTTCGACGGAAAGGGAGGGGTTTTGGGCCCCATCAACTCCTCCACAAACCAACCCTTCAGTTTATCGACCACGTTGTAAGCTCTCGTAGACAAATACTAAAAAAGACGGAGGTCCATTTATCTTTACACTAGAAGATGACGACCTCCGAAGAGGAAGGACGTTTGTAATTGGTGTACGGAGCCAACCTTCCGTAAGATGAGGATCCAGTTCGGACACCAAGGGAGGAGGTATTGGAACTTTCGGTGGATACGTGTGAGGGACTGTCAACCATGGTCAAATGGTATTGTTTGTAGACACCCCTGGTAGAGTCATTAATGTCTTTCTTTTTCCTAAAAGTAGAACATCAATTGAGTCCACCTAAACTTCGTCCTCGAATCGAAGAGACACATATGGAGAAAGAAACCCCTTTAGACTTAGATTGTAAACCTGTAACGTGCACAGTCAAAGTTTCCTAATGTTGATAATAAAGTTGTAGGGAGCCAGACCGATCTACTACTGGGTCGTTCCCTCGTTCCCTATTCTGGCCCTTTATCTTCTTTCGAAAGGTCGGGCACTTACCCTTTTACACCTACGTAGATCAGGTACCACCAAGACAAAAGGAAGACTCACTTAAAAATATTCGACCTTCAGTGGAACTAGTAGGGTTTTCTCTGTCCCCAATGGTACCGTCGTTCGAAAGTGGGTAAAGGACCTGGGCATGCCCCTTGATAAAAAGATATGAATGCAAGTATTTAATTTCACAGGAGAATCGTACAGGTTAAGTTCCCCGGAGTCAGGTAAGACTTTACTCCATATTTCAATCCCTCCTCACATCTCACTATACTTCTTCATCACAAATGGGAAGTTAGTCTCTGGACGTAAATTCAGAACTGAGTTAGCGACTCACGGCAACTCGTCCCTTGAACTGGAGATAACGAGTTCGAGACAGTAAACATTTTAATAGGATTACAAAGGATGTAATATCCAATGACACTCTTAGTTTACTTTATTACATTAGTTTACGAATCATGTTACTTACCAATTACCATCCCTCTTCTTTATTGTTACTGGAGACATCCCACTCCGTACTACGATTTGAGAAATATGTCTCATTGAGTAAACTACGAAAGTTGTTTGGACACTGTATCCTGTATAGTCCTTCTTTACAAAAGTGTGTCTCTGTGTCTCCAGATCGTACATTCTCTATTCTTCCCTCCGTGTCCTTATTCGGTATGTGTACCCTTCTTTTCTCGAAGGACCCACCGAGTCTTCCATTTCTTAGACGGACGTTACGTCCTCTGGTCCCAAGCTTACGACCCAGGCCCGTTTAGAGGACCCTTCCCTTACCGTTGGGTGAGGTCATAGGAACGGACCTCTTTGGGTACCTTTCTCCTCGGACCTACCGACGTCAGGTACCTCAGCGTTTCTCAGTCTGTGTCGACTCGTTGATTGTGTGTGTGTTTGTGTGTGTGTGTTTGTGTGTATGTGTGTATCCTTCTTTTCCCGAATCGACTACCGAGTCACCATTTCTTAGGCGGACCGTTTGTCCTCTGTACCCAAATTTGGGACCCACCCCTTCTAGGGACCTCTTCCTTTACCGTTGGGTGAGGTCAGAAGAACGGACCCTTCAGGGTACCTGTCTCCTCGGACCGCCCGACGTCAGGTGTCCCAGCGTCTCAGCTTGTCCTGAACCAATTTTGACTCGGGTGTGAGTGCGTAGGTATCGTTATCTTTCACACGTTTTTGATTAGTTTTACATTTTTTATTTTTCTTAAAATTAATCTTTAAAAACAAAATTTGTAAAAAATTTAAATTTTTATTTTACACCACCACCACCTTCACTACCACCACCTTCGATCACAAACGACTTACGAATAATTCATGGTCCAGGACATGATTAAAAATTTTATCCGTAAGGGAATGAGTACGGAATGTTATCGACATTGTCTGTTCCACGTTAGGAATCAGACGAAACATGATTCCTTCCGTGTTTCCTCTAATCTTCGGAGGGGTCCCAGTGTGTCCTCCGGTCATCACCCGACCCGGACCTCAAATCGAGAGCCTCTGAGTCCTTGACACGAGGAAGGGAGATCAGGTCACTAAGAGTCTCAGACCAGGGGTCTTCGTCGCAGTCGTAGTGGACTCATAAATATTCCTTCCTTTTAAGAGTCGAGGTGGGTTCTGGCTGACTTAGGCCTTCTGAGCACTCCTCTGGACCTAGACATCAATTGTTCGGGAGGTCCCCTAAGACGACGTTCTACCTCAAACTCTCGGGACGAGATCTAAGATAACGGCTGAAGAAACCCCTGTCAAAACTGAACCACTAACGCTAGATTTCTTACCTCAACTAACAAGGTCGACCTAAATCGATAGAGGTCAGGTTTGAGAGTAATAAGGAAAGCATGGCGGGAGGTAATGAAGGACGTGGGTAACGGTGCACCACGGACACCCTTGTTGTTGTTTTTCGCGGAAACCCTCGTGGCACACAGGCTTACAGAACTCACTCCGAAGGAACGTCTCGACACCAATACGTATAAGGTGACTTCCACTGTCAGTTCTAATGCGGAGCACAGAGAAATCGACACATACTCGTTGATTCAATTGAAGAGGTACGGAGTCAAAGGGTTGGACATATTACCCCTATTAGTGTAGTGGACAAAGTTTACCTACGTCACTTCTAATTCACATTGTTAGTAATCTGGTTCCCATTCAAGACTCGAATCGTGCAAATGAGTCTTTTGTAATCAATTACGATGACCTTAAAAAAAAGGAAAAAGATTAACTTCATGGCAACTAAATGTTACACACAATTAAAGACAACATGTCGTTTCACTAAGTCGATATGTGTGTATGTGTAAGGAAAATTATAAAGAAAGGTAACACCAAATAGTCTCCTGTAACTTATGTCAAGGGGTATGGCATGTATCCTGAAACACCGAATAGGTCTTATACAAAAAAGACTTTTCTTAGTCCGTGACAAGATTTTCTATATAAATCCTGATTAGTTTACGTAAGATCACATGTCTCTATTTTCATTCACTCCCCGTCAGACACCGTCTTGCGGAACGAGGGTGCACGACAGGCAAGGTTCTTTCGAACTCATCCTTCGTTGATTGACACAATTTTCTCCCACCGAACAGAGACGATGTCAAAGTCCTCGGTACGTGGATTGACAAGACAACGATTACTCACTGGTTCTCTCTTTACCCAGGAGAAAGTTTATGCGAAAAAAAAAGGAAAACTAGGGTAGTCTTGTTTGACAGAGATTTGTCGGGTAATCAATGTTGTGGACTCGTCTTCGTTCTAGTGTCCCAATAAGGTAGTCGGCCGGGAAGAGCCGTGGATTGACGAAGGGTGAAATAAATTCCCGCTCCTCTCTCGACGTGCGTAGGACCCGTGCGTGTGACAGTCCCACGGCTCACGACTGCGGGACGCTTTACTCTTGCCGTACGTCCTCCTCGACTCTGTCCCTGACTGACGGACTCTCCCTCGACTACAGAACTCAGGATAAATAAGGGGATGTACAAAAGTAGTAGGCCTTCTATTTGGACCCGCACAGAAAAGGTCCCGTGACGTACGGGCCGAGGAGGTAGTCCCCTTTGGGTACCCTGCCATACAATGAAACGACGAGATTATTTAAGGTGGTTGATCCCCGAATTTGTTGTCTTGACGGAGTAGAGTGTCGGGACCTCCGACTCGAAGATTCTGGAGTCACGACCGTCTCACCCAAGGAAGAGACCCGACACTCCCACCCAAGGTTCCGAGAGAAGATCGAGGACCCCCAAACGATTACTTTGGACCGTGACGACCGAAGACGACGTGGCGGACTGGAAACGGAAGTAGAAGTGTCCTGTGAGAGGACACGGGTCGTAGGGGAAAATGTTCCTGAGGTCAATATGACGTAATTCGGAGGTCGGACCGGACCATATCGGAGTATTGATTGTTGTAGACTTCGTTGGGACAGAGGTTGATTCCAGTAGAAGACCGAAGGGACCGCCGAGTGTGTCATTTCTTAGGTGGACGTTACGTCCTCTGGACCCAAACTAGGGACCCAACCCTTCTACGGAACCTTTTCCCTTGTCGAATGGGTGAGGTCACAAGAACGGACCTCTTAGGGTACCTGTGTCCTCGGACCGCCCGATGTCAGGTACTCCAGCGTGTCCGAGTCTGTGTCGACTCACGGAAAGTGAAAAGACCACCCGACTCCCGAGTCCTGAGTTGTGTCCCTTAAAATCCCCGACGTCAAGTTGATTATTGACTACCATTAACTTCGGGATCCGGGTGAGGGGTCCATGAAGACCGGACAAATTTGTCGGAATCTCCGCACGAAGAGTCTGACACTACCCGTGTTCTTGGGACTCGCCCAGAGTGACTTTACGTCTAAGTCACCCAGACGAGGCCCGAGCCGTAAGTCGGAAAGATGGACGAAGATCGCTACACCCACGACGATGAAATTTACCTTCCAGGGTCCTCTTAAAACGCTCCCAAGTACGAGTAAGAGGTAACGAGTCCAGATAGTACGGTCTCGAACAACACAAAGGAGGGTCTCCGACCGTCGAGTGGTGGAGGAGGGGCCCTTGGTGCAAGGGTCCCATCGACGTCGAGTCCTACGTCTTCATTAGTCTTTGTGTTTTAAGTCCCTGAGAATCCCTTTGTAGGGACGGACCTGGTCGGTTCCAACCCGCCACAAACCGAGTGGTTAGCAAAAGACTCGGCTCAGGGGTAGATCCGGTGCGGTAGAAAATAATCTCGACACCAAACTCGTGCCGGTATCACCATAGGAACACCAAATTAGGAGGACTCTCGGGTGCCTACTGTCCTGTCCAACTCTTGGCCAATCCAAAGGAACCTCTTGAAATTGTTTAATTATGAATCTACCCCCACCCCTCCCCTTATGCCCGTCGTATATTGTTTAAGTCACAGGAAGTCTTATATAGTTGTCTCAGGTGTTTAGTTTGTCGAGTTATATTTTTACCGGTTTCCGACACTCCTCCCTTAAGTGGAACTCCTTTGGAGTTACTCGGTATTTGTACTTGTATAAAAACAAGGGTGACCATTAAACTCTGTAAGTCTACTTTTGTACTTTCTTTCTAATAAAGAGTAAGAAATCTCCTTACTTTATAAACTTTGTCATTTACTACTATTCTCATACCTTTTTAACCACGAGAGGAAATGTCCGTCCTTATATTTAAGGGATTGGGATTGGGTTAAACCGTTTTGACGACAGAGACTGTTCGTTAGGGAAGGACGCCTTAAGGTGAAAAAAATGAGATGGGACGTCTTTGTGTATACCCTCCTTATGTATGTATTTATCTGTATTCCTGTGCACAAATCCCGTTCGTGAGAAATAATTATTATCGTTTTGAATAACTGTTGGATTCGCATGTAGTTACTCTTTGATGTGGTATCGTATCTGGATGGCACATCGGTATATTTACTAATTGTTGCCTATTTGTAAAGAGACAACGAATGTTACGTGGTCTGGGACAAGATTCCCGAAAAGTACATAATTGAAAAATTATGCCGTGTCTATGACAGGAATACGGGTAAAATCGTCGCACTTTGACTTCGTGTGGTTCTCAGTCATTTAAAGGTCGGAGAGGTCGTCCCTGTTTTCACTCTAAACCCAGGCACGTGAGAAGTCGTAAGTTCCACGGTGTAGACCCGGTGATCTTACCCCGCCAGAGGCACAGGACCACACCGTTCTAGAGACTCTTTACAACATCATTATATGATCTTTACATTTATATACATTATATATTACTTACTTTTTTCGTTCCGAGTCCTACCCAGTACTAGACAGAATTCTTTTGAGGTCTGAGAGTGCACGAGATACCTTGAACACATACGTGTAGGTACCTCTCCGTTCAAGGTCTTCCACAGTGTTTTTTGCTCGTCAATAGAGACTTTTCTCTCTTCCCCGCCGAGACTCTACGTTCAGACCATATTTTCTGTAAAATTGAAAAACCCGTTATTCCTGAAGGGGTGGGAGGGGGTTGGGACTTCCTAATATCCAATTGTTATCACACCTTAGTCGTACTTAAGATTTCGTCACCCACTTCGGTAGTCGAGGTCGGCACGACTGGACCGAAACGAGAGCCTCCTCCGGCCCTCGACGTCGGGGCCGGGCGACGGTGGTCGGGCCTGGCGTACCGGAGCGACGAGACCTCTTCCGGATTGGTCGGACCGAGGGGCGGCCGGCTCTGGGCGCCCAGGAGAGAAGGGCGCGTCAAGCGTCCTTCGGCGGGCCTCGCGCCGGAAAGGAGGTAGCGAGGGTAGGAGTAGTGACAAACAGAGAGAAGGGACTTCCACACTACAATAGTCGGGTCACCACCAACAAATACTCGCAAGGGCACTATTGACCCTTCTTATCTTTTGAAGTCGAATCTCTCTGACTCCTAGATCGCTGATGGCGTCTAAGTTTCCCTGACCGCGGACCCCTTCCCCCAAGAAAACCTTCCAGGGACACGGAAATTTTCACAGACGTAAGGTGACCTAGGTTCTGTTCTAACGGTAGAGGGACCATTTAGTTGTACTGAACCGGAGATGTACATCAAATGGGATTAAATAGTGGAACAGGAGCGAAGGGGGAGATCACGGGCTTCGTGGGGACATTAATTTCTTTACGTCTGGGGACTCTTCTTTGTCTGAACTAGTAACTAGAAATAGATAACTGGTTCGTCTATCTGATCCGCTACGGGTCGTGCGTATCCGTCCGGTAAATTTATGGCGAGGAGTAACGATCCGACTCTGGTCTATGTGAAGGGGAATCCTGTCGTTGGTCGTCTAAGGCTAACGGACTGGACCCTTCCTGGGCGAACGCTGTAGAGATTAGAGACAGGAGAGGAGAGAACGCGAAGACAGTTTCGTGTCTCTGGCGAAAGGGGTGGTTCTCGTAGGAGTGGAAGTTCCTGAGTTTAACATTCCTAAGAGACTACGATCTAGAGGTTTTATGTAATTCTTGTATGGTCTAAGAGACATTGAGGCCATTTGTGTCGAAATAAAGATATAAGGAACACTTCAGCGAGTCAGCACAGGCTGAGAACCGCTGGGGTACCTGACATCGGATAGTCCGAGGAGGCAGGTACCCTAAAAGGTCCGTTCTCACGACCTCACCTAACGGTAAAGGAAGAGGTCCCCTGGAAGGACTGAGTCCTGAACTTGGGCCCAGAGGACGTAACGTCCGTCTACGAAATGGCAGATCCACGATATTTCTTTTTTTTTTTTAGTACGTTTTTTTTTTTTTTTCCTTAGATTTGAGAATGGGGTGTTTTTACCTAATATCTGTCTTCATGTTCTCATGTTATTTGGAAGTTTTGTTATGTCCTCTTTTAGAAACATTTTCGTGTCAGGATTTTTCTTTTTTTGACCATTCAACCTGAACTAGTTTGACTTTCAAAAACACGGAGTTTTCGATGGCAATTCTGTCAGTTTTCTGTTGAAGTCTGACTCTCTTTTACAAACTTTTAGTATATAGATTATTTTCTGAAATAAATCTTATATATTTCTTATTGATTTGGAATCCTTCTTCTTCTGTTTGTTAAGTTATATATTTTGACCGTTTTCTAAACTATCTGTGAAGCGGTTTTTCCCTTAGACTTACTGATCATTCGTATATTTGCATATGAATTGTGGTAGTTAGTAATCTCTTTGCGTTTACTTTCAGTGTTACTCTGTGTTCATATGTGGGTCATCTCACAGGGATCAAAATCTTTCTGGACACAGTGGTTTACAACTCTTCCTACGCACACCTCACATTTACATTTCACCGTGCCGATAAGGTCTTCGTCAAAGTGAAGTTCCTTAGATTCGTTCTCTATACTTTTCTATGCAGGTGTATTAGTACATACGTTTACGAGTATCGTCGTAATAAGTATCACTTAGTCTTGACCTTTGTTCGATTTATCGGTAGTTGTCCACTTACCTACATTCACTTGTGCCGACCTTATAAAAAATCGTTATTTTCCCAACTTTATGACTGTGAACGATTTTGTACCTTCCTTGAGTTTTTTGTACGATTCATTCCTTCGGTCTGAAGACAGAAGAAAGTTTCGTGTCTCTCTTCTTTCTGATGTATGACACACTAAGGTAAATGTACTTTACAGATCTTGTCTGTTTAGCCATGTCTGTCTTTTGTCTGGTTACCGACGGACCCCGACCTGTCCTCTTCCTTAATTGACCTTTGTCCGTACTCTTTTGAAGAACCCTACTACCGTTATAAGTTACACCATTACCAACATTTTGATCTTTAAATGATTTTCAATTGTTCAACTAAATCACTTTTACTTTCAGTGTAGACTGAGAAACACTGGGGTACCTTAAGAGGTCCGGTCTTATCACCTCACCCACGGAAAGGAAAGAGGTCCCCCAGAAGGGTTGGGTCTCTAGCTCGGGTCCAGAGGGTGTGACGTCCGTCTAAAAAATGGTCGACTCGGTGTCCCTTCGGGTTCGATACTTTCTTTTCGAACCTTCTATTCGATACTGGTTTATTCTCTTGTATAATTTTTCGTCTCTGTAATGAAACGGTTGTTTCCAGGCAGATTATTTCCTGTACCAAAAAGGTCATCAGTACATACCTACACTCTCAGCCTGATATTTCTTTCGACTCGTGGTTTCTTAACTACGAAAAGTTGACACCACAACCTCTTCTGAGAACTCTTAGGGAACCTGACGTTCCTCTAGGTTGGTCAGGTAGGATTTCCTCTAGTCAGGACCCCACAAGTAACCTTCCTGACTACGACTTCGACTTTGAGGTTATTAAACCGGTGAACTACACTTCTTAACTGAGTGACCTTTTCTGGGACTACGACCCTTTATAACTCCCGTCCTCCTCTTCCCCTACTGTCTCCTACTCTACCAACCTACCGTAGTGGCTGAACCACTTGCACTCAAACTCGTTCGAGGCCCTCAATCACTACCTGTCCCTCCGGACCACACGACGTCAAGGAACCCTAGCGTTTCTCAGCCTGTGCTGACTCGTTGACTTGACTTGACTTATACAATTAAATTTACTCACCTAAAAATGTAAATGTTGCCTACGCAAAATACCATACGTTTAATGTGAAATTATTTCGTTAATTTCCCGAAGAGTCCACCGTAGGGACCACCGAGTCTGTTATTTCTTAGGCGGACATTACGTCCTCTGGACCGAAGATAGGGACCCAGTCCTTCTAGGGGACCTCCTCCCGTACCGTTGGGTGAGGTCAACGGACCTCTTAGGGTGTCTGTCTCCTAGGACCACCCGACGTCAGACATATCGACGCTTTTCAACGTGTACTGACTTCACTGAATACGTGAGTTTCGATAAAAAAAATTTCCTTTGATTATCTTATCAGGGAACACGAACTGGACCTGCCTCAGTAAACTAGACAGTGAAGTTACGATCAAAAGAATAAACGATCGGTGTAACTGGTTCTGGAAACCAGGGACCTCTAAAAGTAATAAGTGAAATCCCTAACTGGTCATAGACATAGTAAAATTTCTGTTTTATGGTTTCCTCCTTTCCCGTCTCGTCTATTGTTTCTACGGATGAAATAGTATACCACCAATGTTAAGGCTCTTGTAAGTTGAACGTCCTTTTTATCGACGGTTGGATATCAATGAATTTCTCCAGAGTCATTCATGACCGTGAAAACATCTTATTTATGAGGGAAGAGTGGTGACCGGTTTTGAGAAGCAAGTTTAATTAAACCGGTAAAATTTGGAGATCAGTAACCCTTCTCTCCGGATCTTTAGTCCAACCTTTTTAGGGACATCTTAGATCTACCTCGGTCTTCATTGTCTAAGCTAAGGTCGAGGTTGTTGACTATGGATTGTCACAAACCCTTAAGTACTTAAGATACAAGATACTTATCACCGACCGTAATAATATTAAGTCATTAAGACGTCGTAAATTTTCTTAAAATTTTTACTACCTCAGACGTAACTTCAATGATGATACTTGAGTATAAATGATATTAGAATTCAACTGAAATAGAGGAATGGATTTGAAAATTGAAAGGATACACAAATTCTTGAACTCGTAGACTTCGATTTTAAGTAAGGGTTTAAGGGGGAATGGAAAACTGAATAAGGGGATCAGAGAGAGGAAACAAGGTAAAACTACAAGTGATCGGATCACTTCCAGTCGCTGCAGACTCGGAACGGTCGTTCGAAAACAAAACGAAAGGAGAAAAGTAGTTAGGGTTGACCCGGGCAGGGAGAAGGTCAGATTGTGTACGTCACCGAGTGGTGGAGGAGGGAAGAGTGATGGACAAGCAAGTACACGATGCAGTACTTAGAGTATAGAAGGTCGCCTGGGATTAGAGTGAAGAGGGTTGTGCCTAGGGGAAGAGATTCGTCTGGTCTAGGGGAATGACAGAGGAGACAGAACAGGTAGACTCAAACCGGTTCTTCCGGGAGAAAGATAAAACCTTACACAGGAACTTCCCAGTAGCGTTCTGAGTGAAACCTTTTCCTACTTCGACTTCCCAATGAAGTGTCCGAGGTGTTAGGCGGGGAAAAGAGCCCGTAGGGACCGGAGTAGAAATCCTCAAATGACGACTCCGACGGGGCGGCACCTGAAGCGTGTGGATGAGAGAACTGGGAGACGAAAAGGTAAGGAACTCCAAATCTAGAGGTCACGAAAACCTCACAAGTGTCGGACTATTTCATCAAGTATAATACCTTATCTACCTATGTAGGCAAACTTGAGACAGTGTTTAGTTATAGACTCAACATTTTCCCCACCGGACACGGTGTCCCCCTGTCGGGTCTTCGGTCGTCCTGAGGGTAGTCGTGCACCCTCCCCGTCCCGCCCGACGCCACACACGTGTCCTCGTAGTAGGGTCCGGACGGCAGCGAGAGGGATTCGAGGGTGTAGGAGGCGGACGACCTGCGACGGACCGAGGGGGAGTCACCGCTCACCGGGTAAGAAGGGACGTGACCCCAGGGACGTCTGGTGTTCGCGTCGTCAACGTTTCCGGACCTAGATCGAGAAGTGAGAGGGGACTGAACGGCACTCTGGATGTCGTCCAGACAGGTAGAGGGACCCGGGGTCCAAAGAGTAGACCTAGTCCCTGGTAGTGGAAATTGGATATTCCACCGATACTCCCCGCCCCCTTTACTCTGGGTCCCTTGTGGGTATTGTCGCAGATAGTGTGTCACTCTCCACTTGTGTCTCCATTAGACCCCGAAGGGACCACCGAGTCTACCACTTCTTCGACGGACGTTACGTCCTCTGGGTCCAAGTCGGGGGCCCAGTTCTTCTGGGGGACCTCTTCCCTCATCGATGGGAGAGGTCATAAGAACGACCTCTTAAGGTACCTGTCTCCTTGGACCGCCCGATGTCGTGTACCCCAGTGTTTCTCAGTCTGTATCGACTCGCTGATTGTGTGTGTGTGTGTCCCATCCCATAATGGAATACTTCGGAACGAGAGCTCATTAGGGTACTTAAGTGCGACAGAGGAGTCCGACAAGAGTCTTTGTCCGTAAAAGAGATTAAGAGAGAAAGAAAGAAAGTCTTAATGTCACCGAGGGATAAACACATATCTACACGTACTCATGTATACGTACATAAACATATATAAAGAAATAGGGGACGGTAAAGTCTTCACAAGATACATCGAAAAGAATAAAGATTTACTTCGTAATTCTTATTGGAGTTCAAATATGAATCAACATTCAAGGCAATCAAGTCGAATCTGCGAGTCAGTACAGGTGAAGAAACACTGGGGTACTTGTCGTCGTGTGGTCCGGAGGGAGAGGTAGTGGTTGAGGGCCTCAAGTGAGTTTGAGTACAAGTAACTCAGCCATTACGGTAGGTCGGTAGAGTAAGAGACAGCAGCAGGGGAAAAGGAGGACGGGGTAAGGGAGGGTCGTAATCCCAGAAAAGGTTACTCAGTTGAGAAGTGTATTGTACCGGTTCAAAGTCGAAATCGTAGTCAGGAAGGTTACTTGTGGGTCCTGACTAGAGGAAATCTTACGTGACCAACCTAGAGGAACGTCAGGTTCCCTGAGAGTTCTCAGAAGAGGTTGTCGTGTCAAGTTTTCGTAGTTAAGAAGTCACGAGTCGAAAGAAGTGTCAGGTTGTGAGTGTAGGTATTTACTGGTGACCTTTTTGGTATCGGAACTGATCTACCTGGTAACAACCCTTTCATTACGGAGACGAAAAGTTATACGATAGATCCAATCAGTATTGAAAGGAAGATTCCTCATTCGCAGAAAATTAAAGTACCGACGTCAGTGGTAGACGTCACTAAAACCTCGGGGTTTTTTATTTCAGACTATGACAAAGGGGTAGATAAAGGGTACTTCACTGCCCTGGTCTACGGTACTAGAAGAAAAAGACTTACAACTCGAAATTCGGTTGAAAAAGTGAGAGGAGAAAGTGAAAGTAGTTCTCCGAAAAATCGAGGAGAAGTGAAAGACGGTATTCCCACCACAGTAGACGTATAGACTCCAATAACCATAAAGAGGGCCGTTAGAACTAAGGTCGAACACGAAGAAGGTCGGGTCGCAAAGAGCACTACATGAGACGTATATTCAATTTATTCGTCCCACTGTTACATGTCGGAACTCCATGAGGAAAAGGATAAACCTTGGTCAGACAACAAGGTACAGGTCAAGATTGACAACGAAGAACTGGACGTATGTCTAAAGAGTTCTCCTTCCAGTCCACCAGACCATAAAGGTAGAGAACTTCTTAAAAGGTGACAAAGAACACTAGGTGTCTCAGTTTCCGAAACCGTATCAGTTATTTCGTCTTTATCTACAAAAAGACCTTAAGAGAACGAAAAAGTTACTAGGTCACTTACAACCGTTAAACTACAGACCAAGGAGACGGAAAAGATTTTGGTCGAACTTGTAGACCTTCAAGTACCAAGTACATAACGACTTCGGACCGAACCTCTTAAAACTCGTAATGAAATGATCGTACACTCTACTCACGTTAACACACCATCAAACTCGTAAGAAACCGTAACGGAAAGAAACCCTAACCTTACTTTTGACTGGAAAAGGTCAGGACACCGGTGACGACTCAAAAGGTTTAAACGACCGTATAACTCACGTCGTGAAAGTGTCGTA